>LNAC01000567.1:215752-384837 GCA_002007465.1 Ailurus styani | reverse complement strand
TCCTGGCCGCCCGGCCGCCCGTGTCAAGCGGCCGCCGTCCCCAGACAGAGCTTCTTTGTGTCAGCGGAGCTATTTATGGACTTACCCAAGTTCCCCAGGGGAGCGATACCTGCTGGGAAAAGCAGAACCAAATGACCAGGTTCCACCTCCCACATCTAGGTAGCGTTTTCAAAACCCTTGCATCACTCGCCCCTCCTCCTCTTCCTCCTCCTCCTTGCCCTCCTCCTCTTCCTCCTCCTCCTCTTCCTCCTTTCCAAACACACACCCTGTCCAGCCGGCGGCCGCCACTGCTCTGGATCTCTTTCTTCCATCAAAGAAAACTCTGATTTCCCAAGTCACTTTCATCCGAGGAGGAGGAGGAGAGCGGGATGTCTCAGGAAGCCTCCTTGTCCTCCGGCAGCCGGTCCTTCAGCCTGCAAGGAGCCCCGGCTGCTCCTGCTCAGTTACAAGCTCACACTCACACGCATGCACGCACGGGTCCTGGCTCCCCCCTTGCCCGTGCCCGGGGCTTGGGCTGGCCCCTCACGAGCCGCTCTGGAGGGAGAGGCAGCCATCCCTGATGGTGGCAGCCCCCGGCACTGGGATCCCCGAGCCGGGTGCACCCCACAGGCATGCTGAGGGCTCCCCCCTGGCTGGGGCTGTGCAAAGCCACTGGCTGCCGCTCCCTGCAGGACAGAGCCAATCACCCGGGTTTCCCGTCACACCCCCACCCCCACGCTGCTCACATCCCTGTGGGCGGCTGCAATTTAACCCAGGGTCCTGCAGCCAAGGAGCCAGCCGCTGACTCTGAGAATGTCACCGCCTCGGGGTGGGGGAAGCAGCGGCTTCGGTCAGGGCACGGCAGCACCATCCAGTGTCGCCGGAGCTTAGTTAGCACTTGTGAGTGTCAAACTCCGGGGAATGGGAGGGACAGAGAGCACAGGGCTTCCTCCCCCACAATATGATGGCTGGGAGGAACACATTACAACAGCTCAAGAGTTAGGGCTACAAGTGAAGGGGACATCCCTAACCGAGGGACGGTGGGGGGGAGAGGAAAGAGCCCTGGACTGGGAGGCAAGAGCCCCCAGTTCCAGTTCCAGCTCCAGCACTGGTTGGCTGGGGATCCCTGATCCAATCCCTGTCCACCTCTGAGCCTTGGTTTCCTCATCTGTAAAATGGGGCTGACAGCTCTTGTTCAGTGATCCCATGCCAGGCATTATTCCCAGAATTTGGCCTTCGTAAATTCACTTAATCCTCACCAGCACCTTGTGAGGCAGGGGCTATTTCTACCCTATGTACAGATGGAGAATCTCACGTACAGAATGGTCATGGAAGGGGCCCAAAGTCACATGGCTAGCTGGCTGTGAAGCCAGGACTGAAGACCAGTCGGGCCAACTTCAAGGTAGCCGCTCCTCACCCCTGCATAACAGCACCCCCCCCCTGCCGCCCCAGGAAGCTGCTTTGCCAGCACCAAGCTGTCTGACATTGTGGCTATGGCTGTTGCAGTTGGTTATATGATGTCAACAAATGCACCTTCTGTTGTGTCTGGGGCCCAAGCTATGGGTGCCGATCTGACAGCAGCTCCAACCCGAAGCTGCTTACTACCGGAGTGGCGGGCACCCTGGGATGTCACATAGGGAAAACGATGGGCAGAAGGAGCCCCTGTGCCCCTTTCCCACCTCACCCCACCCTGGGCTGAAGTGCTGTCCTCTGCCTCTTAGTCTCCCTTTGTCAGTCTCACTGTCTCTGAAAATCTCTTGCCGCCCGTCTCCCTAACCTATTTCTGACTCTATTCCTGTCTTCTCTCACACATACAAATGTATGCACACATGCAGGTGGAAGAAAACATCCCATATCAGGATCGACTAGGAACAGCCCTCATCTGAGCAGTCACTTACAAACTCCAATCAATTCTTTGTCTTGTTGCTGGGGGCAGAGCCAAGGCAGTCCTTGCAGGGCCCAAGAAGCTTCCAGATTGGAAGACTGTCATCCTGCAGGCTCCTGGAAAGCAGGGTCCACCTTACCGATCCAAGGTGAGTCTCAAGACAGTCCAGGTCTAATGGGGCTGACCGATTTCTAGTAGGGCTGACTGATTCCCAGGATGGAATTTCTGTTGCTTGGGATAAGATTGTTTAGAGTGGAGAGCCTGAATGGAGGGTTTCTTGACATGAGAGGAGCTCCCAAGTTTCAGCTGGGTCTTCACCTCTCTATCAACAAATGGTTCTAGAGCACCAACTATGGGCCAGGCTCTGTGCTGGGCCCTCGGGATGCAATAGAGAATGGACAGACCTGGGCCCTGTACTCACAAAGTTCCAGAGGGAGACAGACACCAGCCCAGACTAGCGAGTCTGTAATTAGACACCGTGCCACGGTGGGCAGAGCAGCTCTGCCAGTCCTCGGGGCGGGGTCCAGAACAGATCCAGAATGCATTCATCATTGTTCTGGAGCACAAGGATAATGAGCGAAAGGGCCCAGCAGTTCAGCGCCCTGAGGCCCAGGAGCCTGCCAGCCCAGGACAGGAGAGCACTTTGTGCCCAGGGGAGCCCACGCAGCCACTGCCCTCTGCCTCACCATAGCTCCAGCTGCAAATCAGCGAAGCAGGTGGGTCTCCCAGTGTATCGCCTGGGGCAGGAAGGGGAGTCGCGGACACTCAGGCAATCTCTCACTGCTGTTTCCCATTTACAGACAGTGAAACTGAGGCCCAGAGAGGGAAAATGACTTTCCCAAGGAAACAGAGCAACTGAGTGGCAGGCCTAGGACCCAGGATTTGCTCACTCCCAGTCTAGTGCTCCTTCCACTGCACCTCAGTGCTCCTCAGACCTACATAAATGATGATGCTGTTCAGCACAGGGGGAACTGGGATCCAAAGGACAGTGAGATCGGGCCCCATTTACTGATCCACATAATTCATTTAACACACATTTATTTGACACTTCCTATGTGCCAACACTGGTCAAAGCACTTCCCAATTATTGACTCATGAAACCTTCACAGCCCTATCAGATATGATGGCTAATGTCCCCACTTTACAAATGAGTAAACAGAGGCAGAAAGATGATGAAACATTGTCAAGGTCAGATACTAGTAAGGGCAGAGCTATGGGTCAAGGCCAGTCCACTCTCCACTGTGCCCCCAGCCAAAGCATAAGGCTCCAGAGAGGCTCCTAGGGAGATTCAGCAGCAGCAAGAGGTAGTCCAGGCAACTGGACAGGCCGTTCCCCTGCAGACGCACCACGGCAGCATGGCCACCATTCTCCCTTACTGCCCAGGCGGGTGCCCCCAAGCCCCCATTGCAGCCCCGCATACATGGAAACCCACCCACTGTCCTACCTCCTGCAGACTCTACCTGAGGGAGGCCGTGTGCTGGCAACGCCCTCCTCAAGGAAAGGGGGGTACTTGCCAAAGTCTACTTAATAAGTCTCCCCATCCTGCCTTCTGATCCCAAGTCCACTGGGATTTTGTTCTGGGTTGGGGAGGAGGGTGATGCTGCTAGGGCAGGAACCGGGCACAAGCCAGGGAGAAGTGTGGTCTCAGGAATCCCAGAGCACGCGACAGACTAAGACCACGGCTGTCCCCACCAGCAGCTTCTCGGGGTTTTCATTCTCCCTGGAACATTCTCCCCGCAGGATGAAAGAGCCAGGTCTGTGCTTGGGTGGCAGGGCAGTGAAAGCCTGAGCCCAGGGATGCTGGTCCAACCTTCTCCAGAGCCCAGCCCCTGCCCCAACTGCTACAGAAGAGCAAGATGAGCCTGGGCTGCCTTAGACTAGAATGATCTGTACTCACTCACCCCAGCCCAAGCTTTAAATCTGCTAAGCCACTTAGGAATTTTGGGGCCTTTAACTCATTGGGTCTCACATCCCTGGTTTAGAGGTCTACAGACTCTGTTCAGAAAGGCCCTCCCCATAGAAGAGTCAGTCAAGATACATTTATTTGTTAGTTCAATAAACATGGAATCCCTACATGTGCTGCAGCCTGTGCTCGGAGCTAGGGACACAGGCAGACAAGGAAGTAGCCGTTCCCGAGATCTGACCTGGACAGTGAGCACAGCTGACCGTGCTGTGGACGCTTCGGGGAGGGAATGTCCTGCCGTTCTGGCCTCCATGACCCTAATGCCAGGGTAGGGGACCTGCTCTCCCAGTGCTTGCTAAAGGCATGTACCTGGCTCTTCCTGGTGGCACTAGCCTAGTTCTTGGGGCACAGTCTACAGGGGGTGTAGAGGGATAGGACACAGGTATCCTCAAGTTCAAATCCATGGGAGGCTCTGGCCTATAGTCTGCAGAACCCAGGTAAGTCCCTTCCCCACTACTGGCCTCTCTTCCATCCTTAAAACAAGGCCAGATAGTGGTGTCCAGTGGGTCCAGCCCTGCTCCCTTGCTTTCAGTGGCCAGTCCCAGGCCCCTCCACACTCTTGCACTAGAGGAATTTAGTGGAATTCAGTCAGTGGACTTTAGAAAGAGCACAGGCTTTGGAGTCCAAAAAACAACAACAAAAATCTGAGTGTGAGTTACCTTGGGCAAGTCATTTTAATGTCTTTGAGTCTCAGTTGCCTCATCTGTAAAATGGTCTATGCTCGTCGCCTGGTTGCTCTGCGCCCAGCTCCTGTTCCCTAAGCACTTGTCCTCTTGCATCTTCCCCGTTCTCAGCAACTTCGGATACTACACTTAATCTTAGCCAAAAAGCTGAAAAGCAATTCCCTCCTCAGCAACTTCAGGCAGCGAGGCCGAGTCCCAGTCTGCTCCGGGAACTAGATCTCCCAACCACAACAAGGAGAAGCCAGCAGGCAGCGAAGGCCAGGAGACCGAATGTCTACCTGTGGAGCTGTCCCTGCAAACTGCCCTGGCTGGCTTCTGCCCACAACCCAGGTGCACACCGCGGTCAGCTCAGTGGCATCAACCTGATCTCAGGCAGCTACAAAGGTACAGGGTGACCAAGGACCAAGACCATCTCCCTTCCTGGCTGCAGTCCAACTGGCCACATGGTGGCCTAGGATTTCAGGCCTTGGGGAGCAATCCCCAACCCCCTGTGCCGTGCCACGCTGGGTCCTGATTTACTGAGGTCCTGGCCAGGATTCAGCACCACCAACTCAGATACATGGAGGCCAGCCCCGTGACCTTGGCTGCTAGATACAGGGCCTCCTGAGTCTATTTCAGCTTGGCCTGCTGGGCCTGGGCAGCTGCCTCTCTTGTGGTGACAACAGAGGGTCAGCGGACTAAAGACCGGACTGAGATGCTGATTTTGCTGCTGTCTTCTGTGAGATCTAGGGCAAGGCCAATCTCCTCTCTGGGCCTCAGCCTCCCTGTTTCTAAAATGGGCATCGGGGTTTGACAAGGTCAGTGTTACTCAGCATGGTCTGCAGAATCATACTGATCCACAAACTTCTTGTTACTGGTTTGCAATGTGATGAGCAGCAAAATCAAGTGTTTTTGTACACTTGGAAGATTTTGGAAACTTTTGTAGCCATTTGACATTGACATGATACCCAAGCCCAAGACTGGCAGACTGGTCTTACTGAATGTGAATTGGGTACAAGCCCAGTTTGGGTGTTAGTAAACCAGCAGGGGAAATCATATGCAGTGTGAGGTGGTTTTTTTTCTTTTTTTTTTTTTTAAGATTTTATTTATTTATTTGACACAGAGAGAGAGAGATCACAAGTAGGCAGAGAGGCAGGCAGAGGAAAGAGGGGGAAGCAGGCTCCCTGCTGAGCTGAGAGCCCAACGTGGGGCTCAATCCCAGGACCCTGAGATCATGACCTGAGCCGAAGACAGAGGCTTAACCCACTGAGCCACCCAGGCGCCCTGCAGTGTGAGTTTTATAAAAGCATAAGGCCCTTCACCACGGGTGGTTTAAGACACCCTGGTCTAAACGTTCTTGTTTCCATGAGAACCCACTAACTAGTCCTCCATCACAATACCTATACCTGCAATGGGATTCATGAGCCTGTCACCCAAACTGTTCCCTCTTTACTGTTCCTGCCTTCGAGAATGGGCACCACCATTCACCTGTTTGCCTGAACTGGTATTAGCTGAAAAAGCTTGCCTGCTTGGTACCAGGAAAAACTACCAATGGAGAACAAACAGCTTAGAAATGATCTGGTGACATTTCCAAATTCCAAAGACTGGAAAGAGAAACGCTGCTTGTTTCCATAAAGAAACTTTAGAGAATCAGCCGAGGACTGTGCTGCTTACAACAGAAATGCTGGATGACAAAGCATTGCTCTCAAGTTTCTGGAGAAGGACTGCTAGCCTAGAATTCTCTACTTCGGAAAGGGACGACTCAAACATGAGGGCAAATATTTTCAGACTTTGAAAGACTAAGAAACCGGGTGCCTGGGTGGCTCAGTGGGTTAAAGCCTCTGCTTTCGGCTCAGGTCATGATCTCAGGGTCCTGGGATCGAGGCCCACATCGGGCTNAGCCTGCTTCCCCCCCTCTCTCTCTGCCTGCCTCTCTGCCTCCTTGTGATCTCTCTCCCTCTGTGAAATAAATAAATAAAATCTTTAAAAAAAAAAAAAAGAAAGACTAAGAAATCATGCCATCCACAGATCTTTTCTGGAAAAATTCCTCAAAAGAGCTCTCCAGAAAAAAAGAATGAATCCGACCCAAGGAGTCAAGAATGAGATGGTGGGGTATCCAAGAGATGGGCGAGCAATGAAGCCAGAAACATGTATACGCCGAACTACTGATGACATAGCTGAGGAGCTGAATGCAACTTAAATAAATGACTCTTAACACCTAACAGAACGAACAGTCTAAAAATGATAATAATCAGAAACTAAAATTCCAGGTAATTTCAACCATCCCTGGGAGGCGTGGAGGAAAGCAAAGAGAAGTATGGGTTAGCTGACACATTTGTTATGGGTAGTAGGAGGTGAGGACAAACTATTCTAGATCTGGTGTCATGCCCGATATGGAAATATGTTTATGGAAAAGGTAAGGGTAAAACCTTGGCAGACTAGAATGAGGGTAGAGCATTCCAGAGGAAATTTTGCAGAATACTGGGAGGGCAGCCTGGGGAGGGCTTCAGCCACTTACCATTAAGCTAAGACAATTAAGTCTCAACCTGCTGTAGGAACAGACAGTTAATGAGGAGGAGGGGGTAAAACTTGAAAAATAAGCCATACGGTTCAAGGGGGGTGGATATTATATAATCCTGTGGCAAATACCACAACCCCAAAGGCAAAAAAAAAAAAATTTTTTTAAATTTATAGATATATTAGTCATCAGAAAAATGCAATTCAAAACCACAGTGAGATACGACTTCAAACCCACAAGGATGGCCATTGTTTTTAAAATGGGAAAATAACAAGTGTTATCCGAGAGAACGTGGGGAACGTGGAACCCTCACACGCGGACGGTGGGGAGGTGAAACCAGGCAGCCCCTCTGGAAAATGGTCTAGCGGGTCCTCCAAAAGTTACACGTAAAGTTGCCATTTGAACCGGGGATTCTACAGCGAGGTATACATTCCAGAGAAGCGAACACCTATGTCCGACAAAAACCTGCATACAAGTATTTGTGCCAGCATCATCCACAGTAGCTGAAAGGTAGAAACTACTCAATCGTCCATCAATGGATGACCGGGTAAATAAAATGCGGCACAGCCACGGATCCGTCCATCCATGAAGGATTTAGCCATACAGAGAAATGGAGCACGGTCACGTGCTACCCTATGGAAGAACTCTGGGAACGTGATGCGAAGTGAAAGAAGCCGGCCACCTAACCCCAAATAGTATAGGAGTCCACTTATACAAACTGTCCAGAATAGGCTATAGAGACGAGAAAGTGTCTCAGTGGCTGCCTTGGGTTGGAGGAGATGGGGGATGACAGCTGCAGGGTCTGGTTTCTTTTGGAGATTCTAATATTGATTGTGGTGATTGCTGCACAAGTCTGGGGATACACCAAAAACAACAACAACAACAACAAAACATACTGAATGAATGAATTCTATGGCCTACGAATAATACCTCAAAAAGCTGCCACCAAAATAATTTACAGACATGACTGACTACCTATCAATTGGAAACATCTACAGTTTTAAAGAATAATAAAAAATAAAACACAAATATCTCTTGTTATCTAATAAACTATAAGCAGCCCAATTTTTTTTTTAAAAGATTTTATTTATTCATTTGACACAGAGAGAGAGAGATCACAAGTAGGCAGAGAGGCAGGCAGAGAGAGAGGAGGAAGCAGACTCCCCGCTGAGCAGAGAGCCCGATGTGGGCCTCGATCCCAGGACCCTGAGATCATGACCTGAGCCGAAAGCAGAGGCTTCAACCCACTGAGCCACCCAGGCGCCCTAAGCAGCCCAATTTTTAAAATGTGCAAAAGGACTCACAAGAGAGGCAACGCAAGTGACTAAAGGCATATAAATATTCAACATCTCTAGTAATCAAAGAAATTAACCCCATCGAAGAGTAACAATGCAGCGTTGGTGAGGGTGCGGGGAAATGGGCATTCTCTCACCCAGACTCTGTTTGCCTGGGACAAAGGGGTTTCTCAGCAAGCAGGACTTTCTGTGCTAAAAAGGGAAAGTCCTGGGGTGCCTCAGTCAGGTAAGCCTCTGACTCCTGGTTTTGGCTTAGGTCATGATCTCAGGGTCTTGAGATCAAGCCCCTCGTGGGGCTCTGCACGCAGCACGGAGTCCGCTGGAGATTCTCTCTCCCTCTCCTCTGCCCCTCCCCTCTGCTCCTGCACTCTCTCTCACTCTCTCTCACTCTCCCCTCCAAAATAAATAAATAAAATCTTTAAAGTACAGATCATAAATCAGTACAGCCATTCCAGAGAGTCATTTAGTAATAGGTATCAAGAAGCTTTTTTAACAAACAGGGCACTGGGTGGCTCAGTGGGTTAAAGCCTCTGCTTTCGGCTCAGGTCATGATCTCAGGGTCCTGGGATCGAAGCCCGCATCGGGCTCCCTGCTCAGTGGGGAGCCTGCTTCCCCCTCTCTCTCTCTGCCTGCCTCTCTGCCTCCTTGTGATCTCTCTCCCTCTGTGAAATAAATAAATAAAATCTTTAAAAAAAAACCAAACATATAACTTCTGTCTCAGAAATTCTACTACCTGGAATTTATTCAAATAAAATTCATTCAGCAAATATTTGTGGAGGGTCAAACATGTACACTGGATGATGCCGGAGGATACGGAGATATGCCTATAAGCATTTTTATCTCGGGTAACAATTAAAAATTGCTCAGTCGGTTGAGCACCCGGCTCTTGGTTTTAGCTCAGGTCATGATCTCATGGGTCATGAGTTCAAGCCTCCATTGGGCTCCCTGCTCATCGGGGAGTCTGCAGATTTTCTCTCCCTCTCCCTCTGCCCCTCCTCCCACTCGTGCTCTCTCTCTCTCAAATAAATAAATCTTTTCAAAAAAGAAAAGAAAAATTGGAAATAACCTACATGTTGGACTACTGGAGATTATTTATTTTATATAATTTATATATTATTAAATATATTCACATATTTTTATATATTATATATTTATATATAATTATATATTTATATATAATATATAATTGTATATAATATGTCATATAATTATATATAATTTCTACATTATATTATATATTTATATATTTAATATATATTTATATATTACTATATATATTTATATATTATTAAATATATATTAAAATGATATAAATTATTTATTTAAAACTATTTTGCCTACACAAAGAAATTCTCCCCAAGTGCTAAAAATGATGCTGTAGAAGAATATGTATTAACATGGAAACATGTACACACTACACATTGCTGAATGGAAAAAAACAAGTTAGAAAGTTGTGTGTACCAGTAACTCCAATTTGCAAAGTAGATATAAGTGTGTATAAACAAATGCCTGACCAGATACACCCCAAAGTGTTAACAGTGGTACTTTCTAGGTGTTGGGATTAGAAACGAACTTCATTTCCTTCTTCTGGTTCAACTGTATTAAGTGCTTTCTTCATAATAAACATGAATCAGTTTTGTAACAACACGACAAAAGTCAACTGCCTTTATTTTTATTTTGTGTGCGTGTGTGTGTGTTTTCAACTGCCTTTAAAAAACAAACCAACATCTGTCATGCCTCCATTGGTAGAAGCCCCAAGGAGGGGGGTTCAGAAAGTCAAGCCTGTGCTCATCATTACTGAGTACTTTCTCCATGCCCAGGACTTCACACAGCCCATCCCCTCAAATGCTCCCAAGAATCCAGCAAGATGGTTGGCGGGGGGAGGTCTTCATCTCACTTGACAGATGCTAGGTGACCTACCACTAATTGCACAGCTACTGAGAAGGAGAGCTGGGGTTTGGACCCAGGCCCCTGCCTCTACCTTAGCTAGGTGTTATTGTTCCTGACAAAGGGTAGAGAAAGGTCCTGAGCTAGCAGGCCCTCTGTTCTGTAGACCCTTGTCCACCGTCCCTGCAGACAGTCCAGGAGGCGACAGAAGAACGAGTTAGCAAGTGTGAGGACACCAGCAAAGGGAAGGCGTGGTGCTGGAAGGCTCACTGGCAGAGGTAAGGGCTTGGGGCAGACTAGCCGGTATTCCTCGCCTGCTGGGCGACTCTCAGGAAGCCCGACCACATCCGGCCCAGGAGTTCCCAGGCCCTGTGCACACCCAGACGCGATGAGAGAAAGCCTCCCAAGGCCTGCAGCTGCCCTGCTGAAATGGCCGGGGGAAGGAGCCGGCCAGCTGGGACTTCTCCCTGGGCTCGGCTACTGCTGGCCAGTCCATTCCCCTCTCGGGGCCTGCAGGGCCTCCTCTTCCATGTGCAGACGGGATGTGAAGGATGATGGCTCCAGGACCCTCCCAGATCTAAATCCTCTGAACCTATGGCCCTTCCTCACATAGGGCCTGGCAGGAAGAGGAAGGGGGTAAGGCGCCCCACCCAACTCCCAAAGGATCCCCCCCTCTTCCCCTCCGCTCCATTCCCACCAGTATTTTTAGAACAGAGCACAGGGAGCATCTCCACCAGTCCCGCCACGCTCAGAGTCCCAGGTAGAACAGCAGCCCCATTCATTCCGCTCCAGTAAGAACACATCAGCAATTTATAGACCAGCCAGCTGACTAGACAACCTCTCCCCATGCCATTAGCCAGGCCATTTCTCACTATTTCCATTACAGCCCAAAGTGGTGACTTACTCTTCCTAATAACAACGAAGCTGAGGGAGACAAGGAGGGCATCTCTAGGACATCTGTGCCCCTTCCCCGCCCCCAACCTGACCGACTCTTCACAACTCACCAAAGAGGAACACTGGCCTAGAAGCTAGAGCTTTGGGGCCTAGTTCCAGTTCTAACACCAGCTGCTTGGCCCTTGGCCAGATCCTTGCCCCTCTCTTGGTCTTGGTTTCTATAAATCAGATTGTTCATCAACCCATCTTGGTGTGGGAGAAGGGAGGGTTTTCAGTTCCACATTCAAAGGTTTAGTGGTTTCATCAAAATTCTAGTCATTCATAAAATAAACACTGTATTCATCGGCTCTTGGGTATGTGTTGAGTTGTGTTCCCGAGGTCCATCTGAGAGTTGATGATGGGTCTCAGAACACACTCTCCCACTGAAAACTGTTATAAATGGTGGTCAGCTTCTTAGGCTAGCCTACTTAACACTTAATGTTCTTCCACAAGGAGCAACAGCCAAAAGCTATCACAGAAAGCCACTCCCATTTGAAAGACACTGTTTTAGGAAATTTACCTGGAGTAGTGTTTGAGTGAAAGAAGATATACATTAAAGGCAATGAAAAATATCATGCATGACTTCTGAGGAAGAGTCTGAAGGAGATTTCTGACTACATGAGAAACGAAAGGCATTGAGTATTGATTACCACAAATTCCACTTGAAAGTCAGTGTAGGTCATAGACCCAGTCATGGGAAAGGTTACAGAATGCATATACGTGAAGTTCAAACAAGACAGTCTGGTGAGTAGAAAGGAAGAAGGAAGAGGGGAGGATTTGGGGTTGGAAAGCTCTGGCTTCCCAGCGGCCAGCCTGGAAGGGGACTCCTTTGGGTGGCAAAGAGGCAGGGGTGTGTTTATAATTTGTGTACCTGTAACAGGGATCCCTTCCTCTATAAGATCCATAAGTATATCACGAGTACATGATGAATATTAACCACATACAGCATTTGCTTATATTCACAGTGCGTACACTCTTGTTCCAATGTGAAGACCAAAAAGTCTGTTTTCTTTCTTCCTTCAACCTGCTGTTAAGAGTCCTGAGGCTTTGAAGATGACTCCTGGAGCTCATCTAGACTCAACGGCCTCCTTTTTCTTAGTAAAGAAGCAGATGATCAGAGAGATAAAGTAATTTGCCCCAAGTCACACAGTGAGTTACCGGCAACATCAGGATTCAAACCAAGACCTTCAGAATCCTATTGTGGTTTTCTCTGAGGGCAAGGGGTCCAGTGAGAGGGGAGTCCCACACACCTGGGGAAGAAAGCCATGGGAGCAGCTCTGGTCAGTTCTTTGTCTCTGAGGATGCCAGGAGCCAGCATGGAATATGGTAGTATCCATGACCCTGAAATGAACCTGACCAGACTGTTTAGTAAACCAGGTGGGTATCCAGGCTCTGGTCTCACCAAATGGAAGCACAACAGAGAAAGCTCTCAGCCAAGAGAGTCAGGAGATTTGACTTGGCCACTAACTTGTCCCATGACTACGGCCAGGTCACATCCCTTGTTTGAGACTCAGTTTCCTCACTTAAATTCTAGAACACGAGAGGCTCGAACCAAAGGGCCCAATTCAATTCTACAACATCTCCTGAGCATGTACCAAGGATGGGGCAATAACAGAATAAGAAATAGATAAGACAGGACCACCGCTGGCTCCCAAGGACCTCATAGCTTGCAGAAAAGACATCTACTTAACACACTGCTAAGGATGAATACCATGGGAACACAGACAGAGAAGGAAGCAACGACTTCTGATACACTTCTGATGCACCTCCAAGAACGGTGTCTCAGGAGAGGGGCTGAGCCTTAAAGGTTGAGGACCGCAGGGACCACAAAGGACGGCAGGCAACTACAGGTGGAACAGCGGAAACATGAATGCGCACGGAGTTTGGAGAAGGGTTGAAATAATCCAGTGCAGCCAGGCTGCAGCCACACAGTAGGAGTAGAAGGCACCTAGGGAGAGCCTTGAGACCCAAGTGGAGACCCGGCCTTTAGTCTACAACAGCCTCCCACGTGGTCTGAAGCCACTTGGCTGGTCTGTGATCGCCGGAAAGCAGTAATGCAGAGCGATCCAAGGCAGGGGCTCTGGAGATGGGCCGCCACAGTCCAATCCTCGCCACCCCAGCTGTGTGACCTTGGGCAAGTTTCTTAACTTCTCTGAGACTCAGCGTCTTTCTCTACCAGTTGGGTGTAAGGAGAGTAGATGTATAAGGGGGTGGACAATGAACCTCACGAGGGCCAGAGTGAGGATTAAAGAAACAACAGAGGTCACATGTACGCGCTCACGGGACCACCCCGTGTTATTATTCTGCCCTTAAGCCAAGGATCTGGGAACAACGGCAGGATGGTCGCCTGGTTCGGAGAAAGGCCTGAGGGAAGACAAGGTCAAGACAGGATGGAGGGTCAGGCTGTGCTGTCTTCATTAAGAGCCAAAACAAGAAGAGCACCATGGCGGAGAAGAGCAAGATGGCGAAACAGGCAGTCTGTCCAGAGCCAGATGGGCAGCAAGCAGGGAAGAGGAGAAGGCCGGAGAGACTGGAAAACACTTGGGCCTTTTAGGGAAAAGAGCCTGCTTCCTGGGGGGAAGTATCCGAAACCCAGTCCAGCTGATTCCTAGCAACTTGGGGTTGAGATATGGAACTAGTCAGTTAGTAAAATCTGGGCCCAGAATGCAGAGCCGACTCTCTCCCTGCCCTTGATGGGGCTCGGGTCAAAGGCCTGTTGCCAGGACCCAGGTCCTAAAC
This sequence comes from Ailurus styani, assembly GCA_002007465.1. Lineage (NCBI taxonomy): Eukaryota > Metazoa > Chordata > Mammalia > Carnivora > Ailuridae > Ailurus > Ailurus styani. Next base: position 370,976 of record LNAC01000567.1, on the reverse strand, counting down.
CTGTAGCTACCCCTTCTGTCTTTGGCCCCAGTTCCATTGCTGCTGGGTACCCATACTGTGTCTGCTGATCCTCTAGAATGCCAGACTGGAAAGGAGAAGGGCCATCGGTGACCGTCCCAGTGCCCCCTGAATTCCTGCCTTCAGGAACTCTCCCTTGCCCTTCATATCAAATCTGGTGTGAAGCTCTTGTGCTTTTCTGGGCCACCCCTCAGACATACGAACTCTGGAAGCTTACTCTCCACCATGTGGAGAACATGACATCCCATTTGTTTGTCCTAAAGCACCTGCTCTAGAGCTAAAAGGGCCACGGCTTCCACACGCATGATATCATCCCCTGCCTCTTCCAGGAGATGATTGATCTCTCTGCTTCCACCCCCAAAAAGCAAGCCTCTGTATCTGGGAAGAGCAGTGGGTCAGGTTGAAAGGCTCTGGCTTGAAGACCAGCTCAGTCTCTTGCCAGCCGTGTGACCTTGGATAAATCATTTAACTTCTCTGAGTCCCCGTCCCGTTCATCCGTACAGCGGGGCTGCTGGTGGTCGGGGGAGATGATGCTTGGGGACCCTGGCTGGCATCCGAGAAGGCCCCGCTGTCCCTGTGAGGAACCCTCCCACAAACGGCCTCCGCCCTCACTCTGCAGACCCCACTTGGTGCCGTGTGTAAGAAAGGAGGGCTGTGGTGGCTGAAAATTTTTTAAAGAAAGGATTTAAAAAAAAACAGACAAGACATAAAGAAAGAAATGTCATCATTACTTCCAACAGGTCCCAGATCCCAAAGGGTCAAAAGGCCGGGCCAGCAGGGACCCGGCAAGGAGAGACAGCGTTTCAAAAGACCCAGCTCCTGAGAACTCAGAAAACACGGGATGAGGGGAACTTAAAGGATCACTTTGTATTCAAATCGCACAGATGGCCTTTTCAACAATAAATGGTGCGCTCCCATCCTCCCGGCTCCCAGGCCCCAGACACCAAACCAAGACAATTGGACCATCAGGAAAGAGACCATTGTGTAGGCTTCTCAGCATGATTTATGTGGAGGGCGGGGCCCAGCCGTGTTTCCCGTGATTATGACTCTCAGAAGTCGTTTCCATAGTGTGTCCATCATCCGGGACGGCCGGGGACGCTGAAGAACAGCAGCCACTCGGTCATGTTTCATCTTCTGGAGCCCGTGGAGCCGGTGAATTGTTTCATCGATCTGAGATGCAGCGCAGCAATGGCTCTGTGGCTCCCCACAGTCCGCAGCCGGACGGGCCCGGGCCCTCTGCGAGCCGATGTCCGCTCCCCCGGCGGCCGGCCAGGACTTGGACCCCCACGGGAGCACCACTCAAGAAGGCAGCTTGTCGGGGACAGGCTGGGAGGAAAGCCCTGGCCCCGGGGCTCAGTGTTGTGTTCTGATTCTCCATTTCCCAGTTGCCAGAGCTCCTGTCCTCCGCACCTGTCTGGGGGATGGAGGTAGGTCACCAGGTCCCGCAGAGTCAAGCTTGCTGCCTTCCCAGACAGGCGATCCTCCCGGGCCTTGCATTCCCCTTAATGTCATTTTATAAAGGAATCAAATGAAATCAAAGTGCAGCTTGCTGTCTCTGCAGACACAGCTGCTCCCCTCTCAGAACGAACCCTGCGGGCGGAGTCCTAGCCCACAGACACTCAATAGCGCTAGGTGGTGGGCCCAGCCCGTTCCCCTGCTGGACTGGGGCATCGGCCAGGTCACTGGCAGCTACATTCCATCCCCTCTTCAGGGGGTGTCTGATCTTGCCTACATGGGAGGTGAGGGACATATTATTCTCTTCTGGGCCATCCTTCTTGGAGTTCAAGTGGCCACAGCAGCTGAACTACCTCACTAGGCGTAAGAGCCCTCTCTAAAGACACTGAGAAGGTCTTACAGGACCCGATGCAGAGACCATCCAAGGTCCAGGGGCTTCTCTGGCCTGAGCCATCTCTCCAGCCTCTTTGACCCCCTTTTCCTATGCAAGTGACTGTGGTCCTACATGTACCTCTTGTGTTCAAGCCGTATGACTCGGACCTGTGGCCTCTGGCTTCCCTCCCTGTAGGTCTTGGCAGTTGGAGAAGGGGATGAGATCTGTCCAAGCCTGGGCTCCAGGCCGTGAGCAGGCTGAGTTCTAATCACTGTCCCCCAGTAGGTCTTCCTTTAGCTGAGCCACACCTAGCCCCAGTCCCTGAACCTTGGGAGCTCTGCAGAAAGCAAACCAAATCTGCTTCTAGAGGACTATGTACCAGCTTCCTGTCAGGCCATCCAGCACAGGATGGGCGACCTCTACTGAGGCCTGGGGGCTGTGAACTTCCCACCCGGGCCAGGCGAAGCCCCCACTGCTCCCACCTTCCAGGGCCATTCCTAGAACTCAGCACCGGCGCCCACCCAGGCCAAGCCAGGAGGAGGCTCTGTGAGGAAGGCTCCAAAGCTCACTTGCATCACTGAGAGAACCAAGACACAGTGGAGAACAAGGGTGGGTGGGGGGCAGGGAACGCTCTCTTCACATCCCAGAGCCTCCACTGTATCCCAAGGTCTGGAAAGTCACATCCCACCACTATCCAGGACAAGCTACCACTGCTCTTCTCCTGGAAGACTGAACAGACCCCTTAACTGACCCCTTTACACACGCTTGGGTACCTCCTGGGGCTCTCTGCTCTTCTACAAATGTAACTGAGACGGACTCCCTTTCTCAAAAGCCTTCAACAGCTTCCCACTGTATCTAGAATGACATCAGCAAAATGTTAACCACCAGCGCCCTGCATGATGTGGCCGCACCCACCCTCCTGGTCTGCCTCCTCACTCAGCTCCAGCCACACCAGCCTTTGGTGGCCCCAGCAGCCAAGCTCCTTCCCATCTCAGGTACTGTCCCCATCACCATTTGCCTGGAACACTCCTTCCAAAATCCTTGACTGGCTAACTCCTTTCTGGCCTGCAGGACTCAACCTAAAAGTTATGATATTCCCTGCCCACTGTCCCCCCCCTACAGCAACCTAAATAATATTCATCATGGATGATCAGTTAGTCATCGTGTGTGTGTGTGTGTGTGTGTGTGTGTGTGTGTGTGTGTGTGTGAGAGAGAGAGAGAGCGCGCGTGCGCTTGCTGATCTATTTAATGCTCACTCCCCTACCAGGACTGGTATCTTGATGAGAGCAGGGACCACATCCACCTCCTTCTCCGCAGAGCCCCCAGCTCCTAGCCTAGAGCCTGGCATAAAGTACACGCCCCCAGATAACTGCTGGACCAAGGAAGGAATGAATGAATGAGAACAGATGAAGAAGTGATTGCGTGGAGATGTCTTCTGGCAGCGGAGGCTGAGGACATTGTTCTCCGTAAGGGTTGACCTCTGCCAACCTCTTCTGTGCCTCCAAGGCAGGCACCATGGGAAGCCCAGATGCTCTTTCTTCTCCTTCCTCCTCCTGGGGAAAAAGTTGGAGTCTTCTCCATCTGGGACTTGCTGATGCCAGTCGGCATGTGCCCACAGGGCCTCTCATACCACTGTGGTCCTTCTGAAGCCAGTCCACACACACCCATGGGGCCACTCCCTTCAGATGACCCTAGGCCCACCATCTTGGTCCTCCGTTTTGGGTCCAGTTGAGATGAGGTTACTGTGCGGTAGGGGATGCCCAAGAAAGGGTTAAGTTGCCAGAAGCAGAGTCCCGCCCTTGGGTTTGCTCAGCCAATCAGAGTCTGTCCTGATGAGGTAAAGCTTCTATCCTGGGTAGCATTGGTTGAGTTGGCCGGCCCCATCTCCTGCTGGAGGGAGCCATAAGGGTGGAGTTTCTGTGGAACCAGACAGAACTGGAATTAGCTGGCTGTCTACTCAGGCTGGGGCTGCCAGTCTCCAGGACCTGCCCCTGTTCCTTCCTAAGGTGCTCAGACAGACCCTGGCATCTCCGGGCCCCGCCTCTAGCTGACCAGTGCAGATGACAAGGCGTCCCATCTGGGAGAAGTCTCAGAGCCAGAGCAGACCCAGGAGGCCTCAGTTTCCCTGCCTGGGCCCCAGAATACAGCAGGTGGTTACCAAGCGGTGACCTGGAGCGGCCATCCCGTGTGCTCAGAGCAGCAGCGTTCAGCTTCAATAAGCAAGGCCACTAGATGAATCTTCCCATAGAAACATAGCTTTCAAATCATAACAAGAGCGGCTAGTTCACAGAGTCCTTCTTGTGTGCACAGGACACGAGCTTAATGGTCCCAAGAACCCTGTTAATCCATCCACTTTCCTGAAGGAAACACTGAGTCTCAGCAAGGCTCGGAGCCTCGCCTGAGCTCACAGGGTGGTAGGGGTTTACGCCTCCCATGTCACTTGCTGGATTATTTCTGAGCAGTCTCTTGGCATATCTGTCTCCGGCCCTGGACTGCGATCTCACAGGGCAAGAGCGTGGCAGATCCATCCGTGCAGTTGCACCATGGAGTCCAGGGTGCACCCCGAGAACGGAGCGGTTCCTGCCGCCCTGCGCCCCTCTCCTACCTGATGGCTGTCAGCAGCCTGCTCTCGGCAGAGGCTTCCCCTGGCCCAGGCCCGCACCGTACGCGTGGTGGGGGCTGAGTGGTGGTTCACAGGGTGGACGGTGAACGTGCAACCCGGACCCCGCCGGACAGCTCTCAGGAGCCCACAGGCACAGCCTTTAAAACGTGGCTCGCCATTCCTAGTCGCCTCTGCCCAGTGAAAGGAGAGTTCCGTAGGACAGGTCCCATCCATCTCTGTGACCCCGAAAGACCTAACCTAGCGTCTGGCACAGAGGAGGCATCTGTTTTGTGTCTTTGATTGGATAACCAAAGCAAGATGCACCTGTTTGCCCCTGTTGGCTTAGAACCTCAGGAGCCCCAGGCAGGACTACCTGTGAGTTATTCTAGATTAGAAGCATCCCAGCTTCCCTCCCTGCGGTGGGGAGTCTAGTAAAAGTTATCCGAGGCAGAAGAAAGGCAGGTTCCCTCTGGGAATGGACACTGAAGCAAGGAGGCAGAGTTCTGATGAAAAAGAAGGGTGTGGGGAGCGGAAGGAAGCAGGGTCTTAATTCTACAGAGAGGAGAGCGCACATGGGCTGACCCAGGGCAGCCGTGTCCCTAACCATGGGCAGCTCCAAGGGAGCTGCCTGCCTCGTTGTGTCCACACTGCCCCAGCTGGAGCCCCTGACCCCAACTGCAACCCACAGGTGTGCCAGGGACAGCACTGAAAGCCTGTGACTGCCCCAACAGACCCGGGCCCTACAGGCAGCAGAGTTCACAGGCAATCCAGTCCTGTGGAAATCTATAGGGTAGGGTTCCCTCACGGAGACGCATGCTCCCAGGCCCTCCACGATAATCTTCCCTGGGAAGCTTTCAGGACCATCCCAAAGTTCAAAGAGCTAGAAAGAGCCACCTGACCAATGCATGAGTAGGACCACTGAGGAAACAGTTGCAGAGGTCACACACAGGTAGTGGCCCCTCTGTCTCTCTGTTGTTCTTGGAGTCCATCTTCTGGAAGAAAGATGCTCTGTCTTTCCCAGAAAGACCTCTGCCTTTCCCAGCAAGCATCTCATGTTCAAGGAATCCCGTTTACAGTTTGCAACTTTGGGAAGAACTTTATGTTCTTTGAGGTATGTGAAGCGTCCCCCCTTCCAAGGCAGCAGAAAACACTGTTGAACAGGGTAGAGAAGGGGCGGCATGGGACTCCGGGGAGTTCCCTTGCAAACCCCTTTCCCCAGAGAGGCATCTGAGTTAGGGCAGGGAGCAGCCTGGGCAAAGGTTTCCCCTGTGCTGCAGAAGGCGGAGCATTCTCAGAAAGAACAAAGAAAAGGCATTAAAAAAAAAAAGGCATGCTACTCAGTCAGGACAAATTAATCAAGCAGGACTCTTTCTGCCTGAAAACCAAGAAGCTAGGGCCTGAGCTCTGCCTGGTCTTCCCTCTTCTCTCTCTCTGGAGGTCAGCAACCTTAGCCGAAAGACGGTGACCCAGCCCTTGGCAAAGATGTTGATGGTCACCTCCAAGGCTGCCGTGACCTGGTGGAGCTGAGCGCAGGTGGATGACCAGTGGGTGGCCACCAGGCCCAGTTGCTAAGGTTGCTAGAGCCCTCCTGGAACTCCGTGGGCCTGGAGAAAATCTTATTTACCAGAATTCCTCTCAGGGAGCTTTTTGTAATGGACCAGAAGGAGCAAGTTGCTAAGACTCTTGAAGTGTATATTGTGGGGGTGGGGGTGGGGGCTGGGCCTGAGACCCCAAGGGGCCTGCCTGCCTAACAGAAGATGGTTATGTAACTCCCTTCTCAGGACGGTGGGCCGGTGGGATTGTGTGAGGCTGCAGCAGGGTTCAGTTCTCAGGCAAGGAGGCAATTCTGAGGTTGTCCCGGTGCTCAGGCCCTCCTTCTTTACCCTTCTCCCCACCAACACACAGCTACTCCATTAAACACACATTTAAAGAGTTCGGTTTGAAGAGGTGTCTAACTGTTGCCAGCTCAGGGCACCCGTAGGTCTCAGCATGGCCCCGAAGCCGGGCCCCAAACTCCGGGGTCCTTCCAGGGTCAGCCAGCCAAATCCACAGCCTGCAGGGCCCAGAGCCTGTCTCAGAACCTCAGACTACCGTCAGCTGCTCACACTGTCCTCCCAACCGAAGATGGAGAGACCACCCGAGGCACTGAGAAGACAGTTGTCAACATACTCCAGAGCCTGCAAACTCTGAAGTTGAAGCAGGAAGAATTCTTCCCCCCCCACCCCCCGCACCAGAAGGAGCCAAGCCCAAAATATAAGAAAGCTGAGGGCGGGGGGGGGGGGGGGGGGGGGGGGGGTTGGTTGTCATGAGTTCAGCCATGGATCGTCCCAGGGATGGCCCCAGTGCAGAGAACGGCTAGGTTTCTGACTATGACCAAGCCAGGATCAAGGGTACCAGGCAGCCTACAGCTTCAGCGACAGGTCTCTGATCGGCAGAAGAGCCTGACAATGGGAGGATAGCAGCATGGAGCTGGGGCGGGGCTGGGGGTGCCCTCCCCACCGCTGTGGTTGAGCGAGCCTCCACTGCGTGCCAGGCACTGTGCCAGGAACTGCGTGTGTACCATCTCATTTCATTCTCCTGGCAGCCCTTCAGAGGAGGAACTGTTGCTCCCAGATGGGGACACCAAAGCACTGAGCAGTAGCATGACTTGCCCAAGGTCACAACGCCAGCCAGTGGTAGAGTGTGAGTCGAAGTCTGTGCTCTTCTCACTGTCCCCCCTCATCAAAGTTACTCTTGTCTCTGGCTACTATAAAACAAAATAACTTCCAAGTCTGAGATTACCAAATTCTCAGACGGTTATTCCCCTCCCAAGGGAATAGCTACGCGGCTACCCAGAAGCCCCCCGCCCTCAGCAGGCCCGGCCCCGCAGCCCACGCCGTACGCCCGCCGAACTGGCTGCCACTCACTTTCATTCATCCTTTCCTCCTGAGCCAGCAGACCAACCACTCAGATCCTTCTGCAGCCAACCAGACCAGACCCCCAAATGGCCAACACTTTCACCAGAGAGAAGCCACCTGCATGACTCACAAACGGGAAATACAGCTGTGCCCAGTGGCTGGCCTCTGGCTGACAAAAGGGAAGGCCGTGACCTGGCTCCCATCCCATTCCTTCCACAGGCACCGGACCAGCTTCGGGATGCCCATCCCTGGTCAGCCTCAGCGGGGAGGCTCTAATCTCTGATGATCCAGCTGGCCAGCCCCCCATCCCCAGCCAACTCCACTCAGCTCCACTTGGCCGTGGCCTGCATCAAACCAGAACAGCTTCCGGTGTGGACATCGCCTCCCAACGGTGCCAGCCCTCGGCCAGTGTTAAACACCGGTGTGCTACCCCTGGGCATGACCTACCCCGTGGCAGAGGGGTATTCCCTGCCAGGCAGCAGCAGCGGGCCAACCCCAACCCCAACCTAGACCTGGCCAGAGGCAAACCATTGAACAGAGCCGAGAAGCGGTGGCCTCGCTCCCTTAGGTGCCGTTGCTCTACCTGAGCCATGCGAAACCCACTCAGTAGACCCCGTGACACACCAAGGGGGAGAGAGATTCAAGCACGGGCCTCCCTGCCGAGAGCTTGTTGCTCAGACCCAAGTCCTAAGCTGGAGCTGGTCCCAGGCTCAGTGCGAAGGCTTGAGGGTCAGGGCTGGGGAGGGGAAGCCAGGCAGCCAGGGCAAAGGCCACCGGCAAGACCCATACCTTGCGCTCCGGGGGTGAAGCCGCCAGCTGTTGCTGCTTAGCGATGTTCTCCGACAGGCACCAGCACACTCTCTTCTTCTGCTCCTGTGAGTGCGCTTCCAAAGTGAATAAGCACTCTGCCTTCTGACGTCAGGGAAAACAGAGGAGAGGATGGTCAGGGCTGCTCCCTGGTTCAGGGGGCTCCCAGGCCCAAGCCCATCCCTGGGTGCCGGAGGGTGAGGCTGCAGCGGGGAGGGGAGGGCCGGCTAAAAGCCACAAATGGACACTAATCCCCAGTGACATCGAGGCAGCCTGAGGAGGAGGGAAGCTGGTTTGGGGGCCAGCTGGCGAGCCAGCGGCGTGTGCCCGCGGGTTGGGGGGGAGGGGGGAGGCGTTAGTTCCCAACACAGTGGAGGCCTGTGGAGAGCCACAGGACAGAAACGGTGAGGTCACCCCCGGGGACAGGCAGCACAAGGCGGCAGCTGGAGGAGCACAGGGGGAACCCAGAGGGCCAAGGTCTCCAGCCCTCTGACACTCTGTGGAGCCAGGACCTCTCCTCTGGCTCACGGAGCCCCCCTCCCCCCGACCTCAGCACAGGATCTGATCACAAGGCCCAGATTAGATGGGCAGTTGGACAGACACACCAACAGAACTCAAACAGAAACTCAGGTCCCTTCAGGAAGTCTTTGGCGGGCATAGTCACGTGGACCCCTACAGCCACACCAGTGCCTGGCACAGGAGCTGGGTCCGACCCGGGGTCCCTCAGCTCAGCTGAGCGCAAGAACAGACGCCAGCACCGGCACTGCTGTCATTCCCATCCCACTTTGCCACCTAGCCTCGTTAAGTGCCGTCTCGTGCCCCCAACTGGACTAGAAAATCCTTCCAGGAAGGCCTTTTCCATCTCGGCCCAGCACAGTACTTGGCAAGTAAAGGCCTCGGTAAGCTCTGGCTCCCGGAGGGACTTCCGGGATGAGGTCAAAGCCAGGCCAGCTTTGGCACAAGCATCAGGGCGCTGCTGAGACCCAGAGAGGTGGCCCCAGGGAGTTGGAACGTGCTGAGGGGAAGGGCGGCGGTGGTGGGGGGGTGCGGAATGGGTAGGGCGGGTGGAGGGAGAGCAGGCCCAGGGCTATCATCCACTCTAGAACACTCTGGTCAGGGGACTGCAGGCTCTTTCTGACTCTGCTGGAATTTGATTATAACCTCACAGGGCTGCGATTACATGAGCTCAGCTGGGGAGCTGAGAGCAGGAGCTGGATAGCTTGGAACAGAAAAAAAGACAGTGTTTCTGTGCAGTCCTTCCTCGTTTTGCAGTTGGACAGGCCTGGCTTGAATCCCAGCTTTGCCACTTCCTAGCTGTGGACTTCAGGAAAGCCTGTCAGGTGGGAATGGTAACGACATCACCCCCTCTCAGAGCTTGTGAGCAGGTAAGTCACGAGAACGATCAGAGGCCTCGACAGACAGCAGCTACCATTGTATTGCTCTGTACTACGCCCATTTAATAAATATTTATTGAGTGCCTGCTACATGTCAGGGATCATACTAGGTCCTGGGGGTGAAGAAGCAAATAAGACAGACTGAGCTCTGGCCCTCAGGTTGGGGCGGAGACAATAAACCAATAAAAAATGAAATAATATCATTACTAATTGGGAAAAGGCCAAAAGGGAGAGGTCTTGTTCGAACCTGGTGGTCAGAGAAGGCCTCTCTGCAGGGGTGGCTTTCGGGCGAAGGCCTGAACGATAAATGTCAGCAAGGCAAGTGCTTGGGAGAAACTGTTCCGGGCAGAAGGAACAGCATGTGCAAGGGCTCTGAGCTGAGATGGTTACCAGCATCACCGACTACCATGTGGGACATGGTCTATTCTGCCATCCCCCCCAACCCTCAGGGATGCCACCCTTCAGGGCAGGGCCAGCTCCCATGCTAAGTGTTCTCAGAAAGCCAGCCACTCCTTTCCTGCCCCAAAGTGCTCAGAAACTGATCTTCCTAAATGCATCAGAGGAGAGATGGAAGAAATTACCTCCTCTTGGCTTCAGGAAACTGGGCGGATGTGGGGAGGAAATCCTCCCACTTAACAGATTCCCTCACTTCTCAGAACCCCCAGCCCACTGCAGGGGGAAGGACAGGCCCAGCAAAAAAAAAAAGACCCCAAGATTCCCCGGAGGGAAGCCAGCTAGGGAAGAAGCTGACCAGAGGGCCCTGTGCTCCATCTCATCACGTTCCCCTGCCAGTGAAGGAAGAGGCAAGGACCATGGTGCCTGCCGGCTTGGAAAGGCCATTTCTCCACAAAGCTGGCCCTGCCTCTACCTAGCTCTTTGGGCTTCAGCAAATCCCTTAATCTCCCGGAGCCACACCTCCTCTCCTCTTTCTGTGCCAAAGCAGGAAGTCTGCCTTCATAACAATTCGTTTTACCTATCCATTTTAAAGAGCACTTTCCCACCCACCCATGCTCCCATTTTGATCTTGACAATTTCATGGAGAGGTAGGGAGGGCTTAGATGGTTACTCCCAATTCAAGGAAGGGAAAAACCAAGGCTCCGAGTGGCTGAGGGCCTCCTCCAGCTCTTATTGCCAGTGAGCGAGCAGCAGAAGGAAGGCTCAAAGCCTTGCAGAAACACCCATTGAGATTCATCCCCCAAACCGGGGAAGCCCCCTCAGAGGCTGCTGGGCCGCCGACAGCTGGCAGGAATGGTCCCCCTTGCAGACCGGGCCCCAAGCAGCCAGAGCACGAAGGCCTTCGAAGAGCAATGCCAGCCAGCGGCTCTCAGAGCAGCTGCGGAGCTCGCTGGTCACGTTTTGTACTACTCTGCGCGGCTCTGGGTTTGAGGATGGCAGCCCCTTCCTACCAGAAGACCAGGAGAGCCTCCCCTCACAGTGATGGGCCGGCCTGCCAGCGTCCTCATCTCGAGACGCCCGCCGACATGCCGTACCCCTCACAGCGCCAAGCACCTCACCCCTGGGGTCTCGGCCCTTCTTCCAACAACCTCGCCAGGTACAGACTGTGATTATCTCCATCTTACTGACACCCACAAGAACCACTTCCTCTCCCCTGCCCTGTGGATCATCTCTTTTTAGAAAATCGTACTTCTCTCTGCCTGGGATTGTGACCATATGACCTGTCTCAACAGTAGAGTTCAGGGCTGAGTCTCTGGCTCTGAGAGCTTGTAGCTGAAAGCGCTATTAGGCTAGGGAATCCAGAAGCCTTCTGAGCTACCAAAGACCTAAACCCAGGCCTGGCGGGGGGCCAGGGTTTGGCTGTCTTAGATGGGCAAACATTTTGGGGAGGTCCCTGCTCCCCGGGCTCCTTTCTAGGTGCTTTGGAGGCTGGTCTGGCGAAGAGAGAAAGCACTGAGGCAACTCTCTCCAGGAAAGCTGAACATACATACATCTGTCTGCATACGTCTGTCCAAATCAGGGACCCTACTGCCTGCCTGGGGGCTCTGAATATGAACGGTCTCTCTCAATCCCCACGGGATCTAACTCACTGCTTCCGATGCCGCTGCACACCGTGCCCTCATGTACCAGGATCCAGGGCGGCGGCCCTAAGCAGCCTTGAAGGCATCCTCATGTAACTCGCCCAGAGGCAGGGCTCCTAATGGGGCAGCACTGGGCCTGGACCTCTGCATTCAAACGTGAGCATCCTTAAATCCAACCAGAAACCCAGGTCCTCCTGGCCTCCGTAAAAACCCTGTCTTGCCTTACCTCCTTGTTCTTGAATGAGTATTATCTTTGTAGGAACCAAACCCCTTCTGCTGCTATTTGTTCACTGGCCTTGACAAACCTCTCTTTTAATTCTAATGACCTGATGACACAGGTAGGAAGGAAAGGCACAGCCATTAACCATTTTTCAGACGAGAACACTGGGGCTTGGAGAGGCTAAGTCAGTGGGCCCAGGAGACCTCAGGAAAGGAGCGTCAAAGTCTGTCTTCTGCCTGCTCCAGAGTCTGTAATCTGACCACATTTGTATAACTCTGTATGTACATTACAAGGAACATGAGATATTCCTCTTAACTTTCTTTTTAGAAGGTCAATAAATCATTGGTGATATCTCTAATGGAGAATAAATGAATATGAAAAGCGCTCCCCCCGTTATGAAGCTGACAATAATAATAACTCCCATTTATGGACCACTCGCCGTGTGCCAGGCTCTGTGCTAAGTGCTTTGGTCAGAGTATCTTATTGAATCTCATTTAATCATTACGACAGCCCTGCCAGGTAGGCCCCATCAGCCTTGTTTCAGAGAGGAGTATGTGACTTGCCCAGATCACTCAGTTAGGAAATGGCAGAGCCAAGACTCAAGCCTAGCTCTTCCTAACCTCAGAGCACAGACCCTTCAATGAATGAAGCAAGGGATCAGATTCTAAGATAATGACCAACATGCCCGTTGTCCCAGGGACCACAGTGCCCTCGAGCCAGCAGGGGGCTGCGTCTGTTCCCTGGGTTTGCAGGGGCTGAGGGATACCTGTCCAGGAGAACAGAGGCCCCAGGGCTGAGCACTGCTTAGGACAACCCCACCCAGGACCTCCTTCTGGGAAATACCCAAAGCTGGGGCCAGCCAGGCAACTGAGGCTTTCTGGATGCCATGGAAAAACCCTTCAAACTCCTGACTCTCTTGCCCAACTTTCTTTTCCACATGCCACCTGCGTGTTAGACAATGAACATACACCACTTGTCAGAAGGTCCCGTGAAGACGTGAGTTTGGGGCTCCCCGTGGGTACCAAGACCATTGCGTGGAGCCTCTGCGAGGCTACAGAATAAGCAGGTATCGTGGCTTCCTGTTCTAGACGTGCCTCTCCCACGGCCTCTTAGGAGAAAAGAGGGGCCTCTGGCTGCCTGTGAGCGCCCATCTGCCAGCCCCTCTGGGTCAAAACTCCTGGCACTTCAGCTGAAATAAAAGACCCTGGATCAATAGCCCTTGGGCAATCTTTGGAGAGTGGGGAGGTCCCAGGTCCCTGGAAGCAAATGAGCAGAAGTACTTTTCTCTGGGCCATGCAAACCAGCTGGCAGGAAGCTCTCCAGGAATTAAAGAACCTGGAGCTTCATTTCAGGCCCTGCCAGAGAGAACTGGAAGCCAGAGGGGTGAGGCCCAGGGGCCAATGTTCTGGCTTTCCCCAGCCTCGTTCACAGCTGCTAGGCTGTTTGCGGGGCTCTGTGGAATTGAATCCACACTGAATTCTGCCTCTGCCATCAGAGGCATCCAATGCCTTCCTGGGCTTCAGGTCGCCGTTCGAGGCAGCCAAGGTCCCCAGCTCAGCTCCAACAATGTCTTTTGCCCTTTGGAACTCTCTGCCCTCCCATGAAGCTAACTGGTCAACTCTGTCTTCTCCCCCAGGCATCTGGTCCCCCCAGGGGACTCTCTCAGAGGCCTGAACCCCTTTTCATAGCCAAGAACCAAAGGAATGATTTTTGATCACAAGTGACACACACTCTTTCTCAAAAGGGTGTATTCCTCTTGGCCAGCTGGTGTAGACCATGCTCTACCCAGAGCGTCTTGTCCTGGAACACTGGCTGGTTCCTAGGACTGTTAGGAGGGATGGACAGTAGAAGTAGAGGACAGAAAGCAGAAGCAGAGCACAGAAATGGGTCTAGTGAATCCTTGCTTGGAACAGGTACTGGAACAGAAAATTTGCTGAAAATTTCTGTATGGCTCAGTGGCTCTCAACTTTTTCATCACTGCAGAGTTCTGTGATCAAAGCCCTGGTCTGATATTGGATCTCCCAAACTATATCAAGCAGTAAGTGGTTTGCCTGGTTTTGTTTGGCAAAGGCATAGCACTGCCCATATGTGCTTCTGATCAGACCGAGACAACCAGGAATGTCAATCACACTGAGTGGGCATCACTCCAGCCCAAAACACAGACACTTAATGTTTTCTTTAGCCTACGTTAGCTGGCCCAGGTAAAGGTGCAATTACCTTCAGGCCCTTTAAAATACTGACAGGATGCTGTAGGAGGGGTCATGGGTGGGACTTCCTGGAAAAAGAGGAAGAGGCAAGCACAAGAATCAGGGCAATCTCCAGAAGAAAAACCACCAACCAAGTAAATCAGGTGAGGCATGGGTGTCGGGCCACACCCTCTCTATGACCCCAACCAGGTGCTGGAGACCAGGGGTCCCGTGTAGGGGGTCACAATGTCCTTCTGCCCTCTCTAGGCACTTTTTGAAGATTTTATTTATTTATCTGACAGAAAGAGAGAGAGAGCACGCACACGACCAGGGGGAGCGGCAGGCAGAGGAACGGGGAGATGCAGGCTCCCTGCTGAGCAGGGAGTCCAATGCAGGGCTCGATCCCAGGACCCTGAGATCATGACCTGACCCAAAGGCAGACACTTCACTAACTGAGCCAACCAGGTCCCCCCTGGCCCTTCTAGACACTTCTGTGCCCACTGCTCCTCCACACAGAGGTGAGAGGCACTGAGACAGGGACTGCTGTCCCCATTTCACAGGGCAGGAACCCTGCCCAGGACCAGGTATGAGATGCTGTGGAGCCTGGCCCCACAGCCCGGCCCCACAGCCCTGGACTAGACCCAGACCAACGTCTTCCCACCAGCGCCAGGCCACAGAGCTCTCTCCTCAGATCCAGAGGCAAGGACTCACCTCTGCTAGATACAGCACACAGAATTTCAGGTCTTCTGAAGAACCTTGGAGGGAACAAAAAGTGAGACTTGCATTAGAGCCAGCCCCAGAGACCAAGCAGCTTGCCCCAGCACCGCCAGCTGCCTCGCCCAGAAGCCCATATGTGGTACCTCCTGGAAGAAAAGGAAGAAAGAGGCAGGCACAGGGGACGGGGAAATCACTGGAGGAAAGCCCACTTAGTAACTAAGCAGATGGAGACACAGCAATGAGTCCTTGGCCCACAGGTCAGTGTCAGCCAAGGAATGCTGTGGCCCCTCCCCCAGGGCAGGTAACCAGGAGCACCTCAAAAGGCCAGGGGCAGGGAGCTGTCGTCCATCTCAGGAGGCCCCCACCTTCCCATGCTCCCTGCCATGAGGGACACGGAGGGACACAGACGCAGCACACGTCTGGCTTTTCCTTTAAAGGCTCCCAACTGTTCCGCCATTTTGAAGTTCAACAAGGAGCCGCTTACTTGCTGGATAGACCAAGGAATGCGTGGGCCGTGCAGTGAGATCCCTAGTCATGGGCTGGATGTTGCCCACAGATGGCTTCCCAGCCCAGGCCCAGCCCCTTGGCGTGTCTTCCTAGAGCCCCGGCCTCGAATCCCAAATTCACCCATTCTTCACCTCTCCACCTGGGAGGCCGCTGGGAGAGAGCGTCGGGCTCCCCACTCCTCCAGCAGAGGAGCGAAGGCGGAAGAGCTACAGAAGCTGTATTTGGTCAGAGAGCTTCGGAAACACAAAGACCGAGAGAGGACCCCTGGCTGCCGGGAAGGCTTCTTGCAGGAGGATCCTCTGGAACTTGAATGCAGGATGGGAAGAAAGGAGGAGGGAACAGCACGGGCAGAGGCGGCGAGGTGCAGAAGCACAAGGTGTGGTTCCACGGCGAGCGTGCGGAAGAAGCCCTGCCCCTTCCCTGACTACAGGGGCTGCTCCTCGGAACCCGGCGTCCTTCCCCACCGGGCCTCATTCTTCTGGGCACAGACCAGGGATGGTTAGCAATTTCCTGAGTTTCAAGCAGTTGACCTCGTCGGGCAGATAGACTTTTCAAGAGGAACCACACCGCCTGTAGAAAACGCCACACACTTACTGTGGCACGTGCCATCCGTGCATAAGCTCAGCCCTTGCAACAACCCCTAGGACGCAGGGGCTGTTGTCATCCATGATTCATGTGAGGAGACCGGGATCAAAGAAATGGTCCAATAAACCAAAATGTGTTGCAAAGTAAAGGTGACAAAGTAACAGAGACAGCGGGTCAAGCCGATTCCTAAGAAAAAGTCGTGAGTGAAGGCCCTCGTGTGGGTGACGGCCAGGCCCCCCACCTGAAGCAAGCAGGTGGGCCGTGTCCTGGGCAAAACGAGGGCCAGGGGTGCCAGCAAGGTCCAGAGAAAAACAGGCCAATAGTAAGTGGGGGCTTCACTCTGGACTTAGAAGAAATCCTTCTACTTCTCCCCACCCACAGGAGGGTTGGGAGGGAGAAGGCCCCACCTAAGAAGTCCATCATGTTTGAGAAACCTCTCACTTGGAAGCTTCTGCCAACTCCTTGCTTTGTGGAGGGTGGAGACAAGGGGAGATGGGTTTTTTTGTTTAAGAAAACATACTGAATATCTCCTTGTCTTTCCAGAAGCAGACCTTAGTGCCAAGGGAGAAACAAAAAGATCTATGTAGGAAAATAACAGAAATGTGGGTTTTAGAAGCTGGCAGTGAGAGGAGACAAGAAGGCTCTGGAAGGGAGGGGAAAGCCGTGGAGAGGGGGGCCTCAGGGAGACAGGAAGCCGAGGTTGGGGGGGAGACTCAGACATATTCCCGACAGCGAGGGGTGGCTGACGATTGCTTGACAACTTTCCTGGGCTGTGACACCCCCTGCCACCACCCTCCCGCATTACCCCAAACCGCCCCTGAAATCTGCTCCGCGTCACGGCCTTGTGCTGGCAGCACTTGAGAGAAGGATGGAATGGGGGCAGTGCTCAGCATGGCTCGGTGCCTCATAAAGGGACAGCCAGCCTCGGGAGCCCAGGGTGCCAGGAAGGAGCCACAGCTGCGGAACAGCAGGCCTTGAAGCAGCTGAGCCAGGCGAGCAACCTCACCCTTGCAGGAACCTTTCTGGGACATGAGACTGGGCTCTGGACTTTCCAGAGTGTGGAAATGGGGGGATGAGTAAAAAGGGACATGGAGGTAGCCCGCATTTGGGTTTTCCAACCAACATTCCAACTGCTGTCACCATTTTGAAATTCCACAGGAAGTCCCTGGCTCCTGGGTGAACCCTGCTTCCTACCAAGGACCATGGGCCCTGCAGAGAGAGTCCCGGAGGCCCAGAGATGGCTTCCCCACCCAAGTCTGACCCCTCTGTCATGTTCCCAGACCCCTCTCCAGCAGTCTGAGGTCCCAAACTCAGCGATCGGCCAAGCCTTCCCTACGCTGTGTGACAAGCCAGGAGGGGTGTTGTTCCCATTTTCCAGGTGCAGAAACTGAGACCCCAGGAGAGAAAACAGCTGGTACAGGCATGCAGTGAGTGAGGGGCAGAGCTGAGATTTGGACCCAGGACGGCTGCCTCTAAAGCCCATGTTCCGACCCCTGTGTCCCATTTCTGCTCCCCCTCCCCCGCACCAGTTTACGCATCCGCACACCCCCAGAGGTGGGACTGTGTCTGCCCCTCTGCTATCGCCCAGCAGCCAGCACTCGGGTGGGCCCTGAGGATGTGCTCAGCAAATGTCAACTGACTAAATTTAACTCCAAGCATTCCAGCAGCTGGGACCTGAGCTGCTGCGTTTCCAAGACTGGGCACCTGGCTCCTCGGGGTGGATGGAGAGCCCAAGAGTCCGCTGGGCATTTCCAGGCCGTCCTGAGACCAGAGCAGGCCAGGAAGACACCCTGTGGGCGGAATGCTGGCCGCCCGGGAGGGAGAAACACAAAGACCAGCAAAGCCAGTGGGCGGCAGAGACAGGAAGAGGCCACAATGGGCCCTGGACGACCGGAGATGTCCCAATTGTTAGCACGAGCTCTCCGCCTATTCCCACCACACTGCCGTTCAGACCTGCTGAAGCTGGGGGGTGCTGGGCAGGAGGAGGGCCAGCAAGGTTTAAGTGGCCACCACCAGCTGGGAGCCGTGGAGAAGGGTGCTTTCCGGCCCCCGAGCTGGCCAGCGCTTCTAGTCTCCTTCTAATCGGTCATGCTTTCATTCAGCCAAGCACCATTCACTGTGCACCCACAATGTTCCGCGCCCCATGCTAGGCCCTGGGAAGACGCTTGGCCAGCAGAGCTAAGCTCCACTCAGGCAAGTCACACACAGGAGTCATCGGTCCCCGGGTGGGGTAGATTATCCGCGCTGCCCGGGGAAAGCCCAGCCCATAGGAAAGGCTGTGAGTGCTTCTCGTTCCCATCCTCTGCCCCAGATTGAGCTTTCCCCGCATGCTGACTTGAAAGGGACACACCGGGGAGGCACGAGCCACATTCATCAGAGACCACTGTGCCAAGGGAAGCTCCAGTGGAGGGCCCGCATGGATCTCTTAGAAGCCTCACTCAAGCCCTGGCTGCTGCGGCAGGTGTCTGAGGGGGCCAGGGACACGGGCTGGAAGTCGGGCGCCGGGACTCAGGACACTGGGTCCCACAGATCTAACTCCAACTGCAGGAGAGTGGGACACTAGACCCACAGGACTGTCTCAGGGGAGGCGGAAGGGGCTCCACCGATGCCTGGAGAAAAATCTAAAGGGTGGGACGGCGCCTGAGTGCTCGGTGTCACTGAGCCATGTCCCTGGGGAGCCCCATTCGCTCTTGGCTGGCTGACACTGACGGGGAAGGGCAGGACAACGCATCCGCACCAAACCGTTCAGCAAGTCCAGGACATGTGCATACTCGCACACACACCCCCTCACCCGTGTCAGTCCAGGGGGCTCGGAGGGCCGGGGTCATCTCTCCTGAGGAGTGTGGGCCTTGGCCACCCTCAGCCCACCATTGGCCCGGAGAGGATGTGGCCTCCAGCTCAAGGAAGCCATGCCTGCACAAGGCTATTGCTCACACGAGCTCAGCATCCGGAAGGTTTCTCTGGAACACGTCAGGCCCCACACCACCCACTCTGACCAGCCGCCACACAGTGGAAGACGGAGCTCACACTGACTCTAAGTTCAAGGCTTGGGTCTGAGGGCTCCAGGAGGGAAAGATTCAGCCAATTCCCAGGCGAGCCCCCTCCCCCCACCCCAAGGGGTGGAGGTAGGGCATTTGGGCACTGTCCAGCATCTGACAGCAAACTCAGGGTCGGTGTGGGGATGTCAGAGCCGGGAAAGAACATCAAGGGGTAGCCCAAACCATCGGTCACTGTACAAGACACCAGAGCCCAAGAAAGGGAGAGGGCCAGTTGAAGTCACCCAGCGTGTTAGCCCCAGAGCCGAGCCCAGACCCCAGACTCCCAGCTACCACCCTCAGCTCTTCCACTGTCTTCTTCCCACCCCAACCCCCCCCTCCACAAAGCACAGCCAATTGGAGCCCCTCTTCTTCTCCCTCCCTCCTTCTAGCAGGAGGCTGAGCAGATGAGGATTCTGGGCTTGTGGCCCCAGACTTGGGTGATAAGCACAACGGAGTAAGGGTTTGGTTCTTATAATCAGTGCTTATTACCGATCACCCCAGCCCTGCCTGGGTCCTGACTGTCTGAGCAGGCCCACAGAGGAAGGGGCTGCACCATGTGAGTGCATGTGTGAGGCCGCGTGCAGGGGCGTGGCAGGGACAGGAGAACGGGGGCTGCGGGGCGAGCTGGGTCTGAGGGAACCCGGGAGGGGCAGGGAAGCCCGGGGCAGAGTCGGCTGTAGCTCTCACCTGCCCCCCTCCCGTGGGCACCGGGGAGCCAGGGTCAGAGCTGGATCTGCTCAGAGGGTTGCTCCCTGCCGCCCCGAGGGAGGGGCCGGCCCCAAGAGAGATGACTTGCTTTTTCCCCTCAGGGGCTGCCCTGGTCAGTGGGCAGGAGAAAGTTCGAGGCAGAGAAGGAGAAGTTGTAAGTGACTTCCTGTGGGGCAGCCAGAGTGGAGGTTCTCATACTCCGTGGGTTTGTAAGGAAGAAGGACAGCGGGGGCGCCCAACACACAGGAACCCAGGACGGTCTGCAAACAGGCAGGAAGTTTTCCTGGAGCAAAACCCGTCAAAACAGAATTCTTTCGCTGGGTAATATTTTCCTCTCTGCGCCATCAGCCATGCTCAAACAGGTCTGTTGTTGTTTTCATAATCTGGGAGAGGAAATCAAGCCCCTTTCGGTAGAGACTTCAGGCGCCAAACCAAACCGCCCAGCAGATACTCCCAGCGGGCTTCCTGGTCCCCGGTGGAGGAGGCACCGTGGAAGTCCGCAGGAGACACTTGCTTCGGGCTCCCCCGTGCCCCTGCTCCCCGGGCTCTGGCTGGGGCCATACAGCTGGGAGGAACGCGAGCAGTGCTCTCGTGTCCTGGGGCGTGTAGCGAGTGGGGCGGCGGCTGGCGGGGGCCGGGCCGCCTGCACACAACCTTCCTGCACAACCGCCTACCGGGAGCCCCACTTAGACGTGAGCAAAGGCAAAGAGGTTGAGTAGGACGTGCCCGAGATCACAAGTGGTGAGGGGCAGGGCCAAGATGGAGACACCGGCCTTTCCGAGCCCAGAGCTCTGCCCGCTCCACGCCCCCGCCTCCCTGAAACGTGTCCGGAACGGAAGCCTCCCAGCGAAGCTCAGGCCGTACAGCCTAGCGTGGAACGCCGGCATCTGGGAGCCCCGCAGCCCCAGGGGCTGGACTTGACCCGGCCACGCATGTTCAGACACCATGTGCTCGGCCCCAGTGATGGGGCCGCCCGAGGGGCAGGATCCAAAGCGGACATCCATGCTGCCTGGAGGAGTGGGACTTGGGGCAAGTAGGCGGGAGTCCAGGGCGTCTCTGGGGCACATACTTACCTTCCTGCAGCTTCACACTCTGGAGGTAGAGGGGGTTCCTCAGCACGTTGCAGCGGCCCGGCTCATCCTCCTTGGTGAAGAGCAGCAGGTCCGAGTAGGCAAAGAGCGTCACCTGCATCACCACAGAGCACACTGAACTGGCCGCTCTGCTGGCCCAGAGCCCAGCGGCCACAACCTCCCCGGGAGGTCCTTGTCATCTCGGGCAGAACGAGGATCAGACTCTGAGTGTGGTCTCCACCAAGGACAAAGACGAGGTGTGCAATCAGGACTTCCCCTTTGCTCTAGAGTTTTCTGTGCCTCTATTCTTTATCACACTGGGGGGGGGGTGCAGGGAGAGGGAGAAAATCGAACCCTCACCTTCCCTGGCACATGGCCCCTGCAGGCCTCTCTACAGCCCACCTCCCACCAGGTCATCTTTCTGACAACCCAGAGCCG
The DNA here is from genome assembly GCA_002007465.1 of Ailurus styani. NCBI lineage: Eukaryota > Metazoa > Chordata > Mammalia > Carnivora > Ailuridae > Ailurus > Ailurus styani. Next base: position 349,925 of record LNAC01000567.1, on the reverse strand, counting down.
CTGGCTGGGTGCCACCCTCGAGCTGTGGGATGTTAGCACATTTGCTTGTATTCTCCTCTAACATCTGGCTGAAAGAGCACTGCCCGAGGAGTCAGAAGTCCCGAGGCTCCCCACTACGGAGCCATGACCACTTGGTTAGGGATGCCGAACCCTCAGCTTTGGTTTTCCCATCTGTACGGACAGGGGAGTGTCACTGCCCAGGTCCCTCAGAGCCTTCTTTCATGAGCCCTGGGTAGACTGAATGGAAGCATGGAGCAGTGTGAGGTCTTCTTATCACATTCCTCCAGGATAATTTTAACTGCATGAATGCATGATCGGTCTGAGGAAAAGCCAGTTACTTACACTCCAAAACAGACATGTATGTGACTTTTATCTCTTTTATCCACTAGCTGCTCCAAAAATAAAAGGCGAACGCTATTTTTAGACATTATAGGTAAACTAACAGGCATGCTCAGCATAGTTTCAGGCTAAAAAAAAAAACCGCTTGATCCCCTAATGCCGCTAAAGATCACACTGTCCTTCGTTTTGTAAATCCTGCAGTGGCCTTTAGTTAAAAGCAATAAAATCCAATTTTAGAGTCTCCAAAGAAAACAAAATGTTATTAATTATGTGAACTTCCCTTTGAGGTGTCAAAACCTGACACTTCATCTCTTCTGAGGTAAGAAGAGTCAGAGCCAGAGGGCTTGGCGTGCACCCCCAAAGGCCACAGCGAACGTGTGCAGGATGGTTGCTGAAGTTAGTCACAATTTAACTTGGTGACATTTGGCTCTCCGACTGTTGCAGATGACCTAAAACTCTACCTCTAGTGCTTTCCTTACAAGGATATATTAATATGAAACTATAAGCATTTTTGTGATAAAAAAAGAAAAGAACACAGATGTCCATCAAGAGAGGATGGATAAAATAAATTATTCTATCTTCATATGGTAGAATTTTATGCAACTATTAAAAGAATAAAATAAAGCTTTGTGGACAGAAATGCGGCAGAAATCCGCCCACATAGTGCCCGCATTGCACTACACAAGCCAAAGAGTGCGATGTGCAAAAATGCCTACAGCTCAATCCAATTTTGTGAAATAAAACTGTAAATGTACACGTTTTTTACATGTCTGCGATACCACACTGTTCACCAGTAGAATTTCACTTCCTACATTTCTGTTTAATTTGCATTGTATGACAAGAGAGTCTATTAGTTTTGTGATTTAAAAAATATATAAATATTTTTCAAAGGACCCCTTGGCTTCTTGAGCACAGTGCAGAGAGGTTTGAAGGAAGCTGGGCCACAGAGCCAATAGGGGTGTCCTTGACCAGGAGGTTCTCAGCGGCTCCAGCTTCTCCAATGGGGACCAAATACGAGAGCTCCGAAACTGTGGGCTGGGAGGTGTCCTGGCAATGACTCTCTCCCGACCTCTTCCAAACCACAGTCCGACCCAACACAGCCGAAAAGAAGCCCCCATCTGTTAAGTTCTTTCTTTCTGCTCGGTGGGTTCCTACTCGTAAATAACATCACTGCCTTCATTTATAGATGGGCCCTGCAGCTCAGAGTGGTTAAGTGACCCGTCTAAGGGCACACAGCCAGGGACCATTGCCCAGGTCTGGCTGACCCTAAAGCTCTCCCAATATGAAGAGGTAGCAAGATGCCCAGCCATCCTGCCCCCGAACATGAAAGAATCCAAGCAGGGAGCAGAACAGAAAAGCAAAGGAGACCCAAGGTGAAGCTAAGGGAAGAAAATGATCTAAGAGTTGAAAAGGACCTCAGGGGTTGATTCTCTATGCAAACCTGGAGGCTTTCCCACTCAAAAGAAATCTGGCAGTCACCTCCGGACCCATAGGGAAGCTGGCAGGGGGAGGGTCAGAGGGGGACAGTCTGTCAGGAACCTAAAATGTCAAAAAAATGTCCCAGGCTCAAAGAGAGCTAGGCGGACGGCAGCTGGGGAAGACCCACGGGCAAGGTGAGAAAAGCGCCAGGCCACCACTCTGGCCCCAATTCCCAGAGCTGAGAATGTGGTCTAGACAGGAAGTGATTAAGGCCTGAATGGCGAATTTCCCCAAGGGTCGGGTCAGGGAAAGGACAGAGCTGGCACGCAGCTGGAGGCAGGGCAGAGGGGCAAGAGTTCCGGGTGGGCCCCTCTCCTGTGTCACCAGCACCCTGCTGGCCTTCCTCCAGAAGGTGCCGGAGCAGCCCACAGTGGCGTGATGCCCGGCCCGGTTACCTGCTGCCTTCCACAACAGGCCAGGGGAGCCTCAGGGTGTCTTCCCTACACCTGCTCCAAGGATATATCTGCTTTCCCAGAGGGTCAAGGGTTTTGCTTGGTTAAGAAATCCCTGCAACTTGGAGGTTCCCTTCTCCCAAGGAGCCCTAACCAAGCTTTCTCTGGAGATCTTGCCTAAAGGCAGAGTTTGCAGAAAAGACCTTGGTGCCTTAGTTAATGGTAAACTCAGTGAGTCAGTGCATAAAGTAAGGGTGTGTCTATCTTGTGCCCCATAGTTCCCCTGTGACCTTGACTGCAGGGCCTGGCTGCACCATAGGTACTCAACAGCTATTGTTCAAACCAGTAAGCAAGGCTAGGCCATAATGCTGATCTGATCTCTGGGCACGTTACTCAAGTGTGTGACTTCTGGGAGGGGGGCTGATGTGGGGCAGCCCAGTGAGAGTGCACCTGCTCACAGACATGAGCCAACTGGAGCGGGGTCCGAGAAGAGATGGGAAGAACAAGGGAGGAACATCCCAGGAATAAAGGTTTCTGTTATGGGTAAGGGAGAACTTTCGACAATTTAGCACTCTCTAGTAACAAAATCGGTGCCTGGAGGGGCTGCCTCTTACAGATCAAAAACTGGCTGGAAAACTATCAGCTGGAAAGTTACAGAGCAGCAGCCAGAACGGACGACTTTGGAGACCCAACCAATGCTGCGGTTCTATAAACGTCTCCAAGCCCCTCCTGAACTGGTTCATATCTTTGACCTGAAGGTCCCAAGATCCATGTTTTGGCTCCCTAGCATATTTCATGAAAAAGAAATATATTGACTTCGTTTTCAAAACACTTCTTTCAGTCTTTGAAAGGGGTATCTCAGTTCTAAGACTCCAGAGATCCACTAAACAAAGATTTTGGGGATAGACTGTAAATATAATCAGGCTATGGCTCCAGTCTGGGCTTGCCAGGCCGTTTTTCAACAAACATGCCAGAGCCAGCATGGGAGAGCAGCGCTGAGCCAGAGATCCAGCTGCTAAGGCTGGCTCCGCCCCTAATGGGCTGGGAGCCCTGGAGTTCCAGTCAATCTCACTGGAGCCTCAGCTTCCTCATCTGTAGAATGGGGACAACCTGGCGTCTCAAGAGGATGCCGCGGGAGCTAACTGAAGATCTACTATGTAAAGTGCACGCACCGTGAGAACACACAGTATGTGCTGGGTGTTTGAGCACCTAATGGCGAGAGAACAAACAAGAGCAAATTTAGACAGACGTGTGTATTTCCAGAGGGCTGCCATTTCTGCCTTCTTCTGGGTCTTGTATATTTGCAGCCACACCTCATTTTCTGACCCTTGGCCACCTGACTTAGCTCCACCACACACTTACTCATCTAGCATGGCTCCAAGAGACTTTTTGTTCCTAAAACTCAAATCCCCCACACCAAGATGAAGTCTTACTCTCTCAGAGGCAACTCCGAAGATATGCCAAGGTTCCTAAGAAAGCTCCTCCAGAGGAAGTCCAGAAATGTAGTGAGCAACACCAGGGTGGTGGAAATACGTATGCGGTCTCCCCAGGGAGAAAGAGAGAATGCTCACTTGGAACACGCATTCTGGTCCCCTTGTTGAGAAAAAACAAAAGCAGCCTCCTGCTTAGCCACAACTATACGTAAGGTCCCAGAATGCTGAGGCTGAATGGGCCCTTAGGGATCAGGTAACCTCCACTGCCTCAAAGACACACACCTCCACTGGCTCAGATGAGAGCCCTGAGGAAGGACAGGGAAGTCACAGTGAGCCCGCAGCAGAGCCGAAGCTGGCTGTATGCTTCCTGCCTCCAGGTTTCCTGATCATTCCACTACCCCCAAGCTGCCACTCAGCTCTGCCAAGCCCCACAGCCGGCCTGATCAGCAGCAAGCCCACAGATAGGCCAGTCAGATCCCAGGGCTCCAACTTCTGCGCCAAGTGGATTTCACAGGCCTGAGCCAGCTCTGGGGATTGTGTGCGTGAGGGAAATTCCCCCAGTTAGAGATAAGCGGAGGCCAGCTCCCAGGCAGAACAGCATGATCTCCACGCCCAGGCCTCTGCTGGCAGAGCGAGAGCCCAGAAGAAATCACAGACTTATTCCTCAGAAGAGGATTTGGGATTTGGGTTAATACAGACCCGGAAGAATGTGAGTAACTGACGCTTCTTCAGAAAATTCTCTTTGGCTAAGAGCTCCAATCTTCTTACCTACAAAGTCATTCCTCACAGCTGGGCTGAACTGCCACCTCTCCTGCTCCTTAGGGGAAGCTGGGATAAACAATGGGATGTCTTGAGGGGCTGGGCAGAAATCCTAACCAACAGAGACGGACTAAACAGCTTTGAGAGGTAGTGAGTTCCCCATCACTGGAATTGTACAAGAACAAGCTGGGTAGCCGTTTGGTAAGGACACGGGTTGCAGGGGAGGGAGGGGGAAGACTTTGGGATTTTTCCACCCTGAGACTGTACAATTCGAAGACCACGAGGAAGAGAGAAGGCAGGGGCCTGGAGCATGCCGGGGAAGCCACACGTGGAAGGCTTACCTCGACCGCCTTGTTCCTCCCCTCGTACAGCAGCAGCTCCTCGGACAACAGGAGAGTCCGGGCAGGGTTACAGAGATCTAAAGGCTGAAAACAATGCGGGCAGTTCAGACAGGGCCAGGGGAGATGGGGTGTGGGGGGAAGCAGCTTGCCAGAGCCAGCCACAGAGAACCCTCTAGACCGACTGAGAGAAGCCTCCAGCCTCCCCCCAGCCTGAGAGCCTGCACGCCCCCTCACACACAGGTGGAAACAGAAAGACAGATGCTCCTGTCCTGGGCGGAACTGTCGCTGCCACCTTCCCCACCAAGCCCCTCTGAAAGAGCCATGCTCTGGCAGGAAGTCCAACCACACGTTCAGGCGCTCACAGTCCTCCCCCGAGCACCTCGACTCCGCTGGGCTCCGGGGGCCCTCCCAGCCCCCACTGTCCTCCATCTGTCCCATTCTGGCCTCACAGGGAAAGTCCCTATGGCCAGCGATCCTGGGAGCCTCATGCCAGATTTGGTCTCTTCCGTCTCTTCAGAGCCAGGCCAGGCCCTGCTCTACATGTAAGCGTGTTACATGTATAACATGCTTGAGGGGCGTCTGGGTGGCCCAGTTGGTTGGGTGACTGCCTTCAGCTCAGGTCATGATCCCAGTGTCCTGGGATGGAGTCCTGCATCAGGCTCCCAGCTCCTCGGGGAGTCGGCTTCTCCCTCTGAACTTCTCCCCTCTCATGTTCTCACTTGCTCTTCTCTCTCTCAAATAAATAAATAAAATCTTAACAAAACAAAACAAAAAACACTTGAGTTAAGGGACTTTGTCCTGGCAAGCAGTCCCCAAGGGACCGATTTTCCCCCAAACTTCTCACCCAGCCCATCATCCTGCCCTGTGTCTGCTCTGGAGCCCCTGCCCCCTGCCCAGACCAGAAAAAGCTCCCTAGGATCTGGATGACCCAGCAGGGCTTATCCTGGGTGAATCCGTATTTATAACATGGCTTCTAGGTACCCGACACCAAGCAAGGTGCAATGAAGCAAATGTCCACTACGCACGAGCCCCTGGATGGACCTCATGGAGAATGTGAGGCTAAAGAAGAAGGTCCCAGAAGAGGCCAAGCAAAATACATTCTCCAGGAAAGCACATGGAGATGGTCAAAGTGAAGGGAAGCAAGGAAACGACCATCAGGGAGTCGGGCTCTTGGGCAGGCCCGGAGGGGAGGAGGGTGCTGGGATCAGCAGGAAATGCATGGCCTCCGGAGGCGCAGCATGGCCTACGGCTTTATCTCAGTGAATACCTGCTTTACAATGATTGGTTCACCTGTACATGTGTTAGGCCATTTCTGGTTTATGTACTTTGCAATTTAAATGTTGTTATAACTTTCTGAAAATGAATTTTCATTTTCTGTAAAGATTCTAAGAGGCAAATGAAAAATAGCCCCCATGGATGCCGAGAGTTTCGTGGTCCCATCCTGAGAAAGAGAAGAGATCAAAAGAAAGGCAGGGGCCGTCCAGGGAGAAGGGTGTCACCCACCAGAGGTTCCTGGAGAAGGAAGGCGTGGTCAGAAATGAAGCCCTTGGGACCGTGTCTCCTCTGTGTTGCTGATGAGAGGACCAACCAACACAGTCTTTCTGGAAAGCCATTTGTCAATAAGTATATAAAGAGCCTTTGACATGTTTATGACCCATGACCCTGTCATGTCCCTTCCAGGGCTCTCTTCCAAGGAAAATAATCAAAGGGGCAATTCATGCACAAGGATTTTCATCACAGAGCTGTTTGCAATAGCAAAGGAAGGAGACAGAAGTCTCTCTGAACAGAGAGCTAGTTAAATAAATATGTGTCCGTGAGCTAGAGCTGTGTGCGGCTGCTACAGATCAAAAGCTTGAAGAGTATTTAGTGACGTAGGGAACGTTCCTGTTACAACTTCCATTTAAAAAAGGCAAAAGGATAGAAAATGGACAACAGAGACTGTTCGGTTTTCCCTCTGAAGTGTGTACACGCACACAGACAAGACACCTATATGTTCACCCCGATGGCCTCCGGGGGGTGGAAGACACAGAGGTTTGGAAATGGGGAGGAAGGGAAGGAAGGCGCAGAGGGAGTGACAGGAGAGGGCCATTGAAATGAGTCTCAGGCCACCAGCTCACACTGGCCGGACTCGTTTGCTACGACCAAGGAGAACACACAAGATACTAGGCTTCAAGGCTCTCCCTTGGTCATCTCCAAACAGCAAACCACTGGACGAGCCAGGAAGCAGAAGCCTCAGCAAGCAGGCCCCACGGCAGTGCCAACAAGTAGCCACAGTGTCCCTGCCATGTCCCCAGAGAAAGGAAGGCTGAGAAAGGGGGCGGGGAGAAGAGCCCCTCGTTGCTCGGCCTCCCTGCCCCCACTCTCCCAGTCCTCCCCCTGGAAACCTCTGCTCCCTCAGTATAACCCCCAGATGCCTGTGCACCTGAACCCATTTCTTTCCCCAAAGGGGACTCTTCTGGAATGATCCTGGGCCGAAGGACCCTCCTCTGTCTCGTCTCCCAAGGGAGCCCTTGGGACCAGCCACTAGCTCACCTGAACAAAGACCGGGAACACCAGGACCTTGGGGGCCAGGGTGACGTAGGTGCCATAGCTTGAGTGTGGGGTGTGTGGCCTCAGGACCGGGCAGTTCTGGTAGTTGGCGTGTCCCTTCACGGTCTGCACTGTCTTCATCAGCCGGGACTTCTTCCCCAGGCCTGTGTAGGACTTCCCTTTACTGGGACTGCTTGATTCTGTGGGACAGAAATGGGGGACCATGAGGCATTTCCGTGCGAAAGCATCCCCTCTGCAGAAACAGAGAACACAGACACGGCCAGTCCATCACCTCTTACTGAGTGCGTGCCAAGTGCCGGGCCCTGTGCAAGGTACTGGGCACAGTGGGGGGCCTCAGAAGGGTCTCAGGCTGCAGGGAAATCCCCCATACTCTAGTGGGAGTTACTGACCCATAAAGAAGCAACTCTGGGCCTCAGATGGAGCCGGGAACCACCAACTGGGATGGAGGCAACAGTCCCCATCTCGTGTCCAGAGCCCGAGTCAGACCTATCAGTTTGGCCTCGTGCTTTTCAAAATCAGGAAATCTCTCGTGTCTGAGAAATAGAAGATCTGACCTCGTGGGACCCACAGTCCCACACAGAACAGTCGGTCAGCTGAATGGCCCTGGGTGTCAAGACACGCCGCCACCAACCCCACGGCTCCCTCTGCATGCCCAGCGCAGCTCACTGGTTCCCTCACCTCCCAGGTCCCAGGGACAGAGGGACTGGAGGTCTGGTGGTAGCGGACACAGTGGGCTTTCCTAGCCTGTATCACAGCCTGCCCTCTCTCAGCCACCGGAGCTGGGGCAGCCTGGCTCACCTGTGTCAGTCTAAAATAAGGAGCGGCACCTGCTGCCCCAGTTCTCAGGGAAGGAACATCAGCTCTGAGGCCATGTAGCTGTCCCCAGATCCCACTCCTCTGCTTACTGGCTTGGTGACCTTCAGCTACTCCTTCGCCCCCTCAGAGTCTTGGTTTCCTCAACTGCAGTAACAGTACCAAGTTCAGTGGGTTGCCATGAGGATTCAGTAAGATGCTCCAAGGAAAGCCCTAGAACAATGCCTAGGACCTGGTACGTGCACAGCAAAGGTTAGCTGCTAACTTATGGTCATGCTTGTTGTGGTGGTTCCTCTGCTCGGAAAAGCAAGTGAATCGGGCGCCCCGCAGAGTCTGAAAATCCCAGGCTCCACTGCCGGCCAGAAGGCGCTCTGCTGAGCCACCAACTCACACATTATTCTAATCAGCAAACGGAGAGAGAGAGAGAAACCCTTGAGGGAAGAGAGCAGAAGGCTGCACGGCAGGGGCTCCTCTTTAAGGGGACACTGCTGGACACACCCCCCATGCTGAACAAGAGACAGCGTGCAGGTCTTTATTGGGTCCTGTCCACTGGGCAGAGGAGCAAAACACAGAGTAGCTAAAAAGTCGGGGATTCTTGGGTGCAAGCAGGTAGGAGGCCACGTGAATCGAATTCAGGCTCTCCAAATACCTGGGAGGCCTTGGGCAGGGTGTGCTACTGCCGGGTGGGCAACCGACCCCAATGTCTGGCCCATGTCCCAAGTCCTAGGCATCCTTCCACGCCCCTGCCCCGAGTCCCGGCAGCCGGGGGGTGAACAGGTGGTCTGAGCCCAGCTACATCTCCGGGAAGCTCCCCACCATCACAAGGTCCCAGCCTCAGAGGAAAAACTCAACTCAGAAGATCTCATACTTACTTCCTCCGCCCACCGCATGCCCCTTCTCACCGAGCCGGGTGAGAAAAACAAGTCAGATCCCCATCACAAGTGACCACGGATCACAGCCATATCTTGGGGCAGGACTCAAACCATAATAACTTAAACCACTTCCTGCCTCTTCAAGGAGTGGCTTAGAGAAGAGTAGAAAGAATGTGAGCCCAGGGCCGAGGGGAGGGAGCGGGGACCAGGGGACGGATGGATGGAAGCAGTTCCATAGCTCCTCCTCTGATCTGGCCCCGGACGCCAGCCCCAGAGCGGGGTGTGTGCTGCCAGGCCCTCTCCCCTTTGCTGAAAGAACCCATCCTGGGTCTCCAGACCTGCCCTGGATTTGAGCTGGACAAGACACTTGAACTTGAGCACTGGCTCCCCCAGCCTCTGGCCGTGTAACCCTGAATGGGTCCCTTCTCCCTCTGAGCCAGAGTTTTCTCCACTGCTAAGTGGAGACAACACAGAGGGCCACCTTGCCTGCCCTGGGGCTGGTGGGGGGCTCTCACCACAGGCCTGAAGGGAAGGGGCTTAGTGAATGGTAGAGGAGTGGAGGGAACAAGGGATTATCACAAACCCAAGCCAACAGACAATCCACCCACCGGGGCCGGTGTGAGGACAGGGCTGCCGGGCCTCAAACCATACTGTGAGTGAGGTCACAGGGTCAATCTGAAACTAGATAGTCTAACTGAACATGACCAAGCCTACACCTGAGAAGGCAAAACCACACAGGACTGACAAGTGGGAGACTGAGGCAAAACAGACCAAAATTAAAGGACACCATTTGCCAATGCCAAAATCTGGGCCCTGTGCGTCCAGTCTCAGACTTGGAAAAGAATCCCTGTCTTCCTTTCCCCAGCTCAGTGGCATGGGGCTCTGATACCATCTTTGCCTTGGGCCTACAGAGCCATAAATAAGCCGTGTGACATACATGTGATTTCAGGTGGGAAAGGTGTGCTTAGCCCCATTTTATAGACCAGGCAACTGAGGCCTAGACTAGACTGGGCCACCTGCCCAAGGACATGCGACAAGTGTAGGGTATAAAGAAAGACCCAACCCATGCAGCGGTCACATCTGAGAGTCCCACCTCCACACAGCCCTGGATAACTTGGGGCAAGTGGGCATGGCTCTCCAAAATGGATTTCCTGAGGTATCTTTTTTAAAAACCACCCCAGGTTGCAACCCAGCTACTGAGCTCTGGGAAGTCAAACTCCTTGGCTTCCCATCTGCTACCTCTTAACATCTTTGGGTCCAAACCCCCACATCACCCCTCTTTGCTACAACTGACCAAATGCAATAATTACTCAGCTTTGCTCTGGCTTCCGAGGCAAGCCCTGGCGACCATCCTACTCGGGCACTGGAAAATCTGAGGCTGATCTTCGCAGGGCAGGGGCCAGCGCTGAGGCTACCAGCAGCCCCCGGGAACATGCCAACCACAGCAGCAAGCGCCCTAGGCCTCAGAAGGGCACCAGACCCCAGTCAACTCTGGATGGCTCAATCCACCCCTCCCCTCTAAAAAAAGGAGGCCAGGCGGCCCAGCCAGAGAAGGAGGCAGAAGTCGGCACCGCAATGACAGCCCCAGGCTCTGGAGAACCCAAAGTGTGTTTAGGGGAAGGTTCAGTTCCACCCCTTCCTCTGAACTCCAGGACTGGGAGCTGGGAAGACCTGATAACTAATAAAGAGCCAAGATACCCTTGCATACCAAAGAAAGCATTACCAATGAGGAATAAATGAAGGAAGGTCAAGTTCTTCACATATTGCCTTCAAAAAGCCACCATTGTTACTAAGCCAGTCACATCTCCTTACTTGTCTCTCTCTCTCCACAGCTTAGATGACTGTGTCCTTGGTTCACTCAATACTATGTTCCCAGAGGGGAATCAGAACGTGGGTCCAGGGTGGAAGGACTTGTGGAGGCATCTGTCGGGCCAAGAAGGGCTCAATCCCACTCCATAAGCCCACCACAGACAGCACCCTCTCCAGCTCCGGTGCTCCGTGACCAGCCTTCAAACCCCAGCAGCCACCCAGGGTCATTCTCCTTCACTCGGTCACTCGGCTGAAGTTCTACTGAGTACACACTGTCTGCCACATCCCATGCCCAGCACTGGATCCGCAGAGATGAGCAGGCCCAGACCATGCCTTAATGAAGTCACCATTTAGCAGTGACAGCCCACTCTAACCTAATGCGCTGACTAAAAGCTTTTTAAGAACTCAGTGTTGAGTAACTTTCAGATTCCTCTCCAGAAGGAACACAGATCCATTGCCAACAGACCAGGCTCATCCATCCAAATGGCCTACCCTGGAGAGAATGAAGATGCCTTCCGTCAGCAGCTCTGAGCCTGATGGGAGCCCTTTCCCCTCAAAGGCACAGGCGCTCTTCCAAGTACCCACTATAAGCCAGCATCGACTTCACACTATGGATGGGGAGGGCAGCAAGGAAGTGAGTCTGCAAGCGGCTGGGAAAAGCCCCCTCTCAAGGAAGGAAGTCCCCAGGCATTCTGTAGGCGCTAGAGAAGAGGCTCGAGCATAGGACCACCAGGCAAGGCTGGTCACTGCCTTCCAGATACCAGCTGGACTTGAGTCGCTGGACACCAGCAGACACGTGGAGAGTCTTCCAGAATGCCCCACCAGCTCCAGCAACCGAGACTGGTATCTCAGGCGTCCTGGAAGAAGGCCCTGGTTTTAAGCTCAGCTTCTCTCCCTGGCTCTTAAAACATAGGGTCAAAAGGACAAGAACCAGTAGAGAGACACCCTTGAAGTTCAAAGACAACTATCTTCTGTGGAGCTTCCCTCAGTGGACACACTCCTACTCACAGCCTGTCTCTCCTTTACCGGTCCTGACAACTCTGAGGCGGGAACTGTCAGCCCCATTTTATAGATGAAGAAACTGAGCTCCCTGAGGCTCAGTGAGGGGACACGGATTGTTCACCACCACGCAGCTCCGATTTGAGCCGTCCACGCCTCTCTTCTGGGTGGGCCGGACCAGGTGGCCTGTGGCACCTAACGCATCTTGGTTGCTCAGTAAAATGGAATGAGTCCCAGTTGAATGTCGGAATCCTGAACACCATGCCCCAGACTGCTGTGGGAAGATCCCTTCTTCCTTCTCAGTTCAGGCTCCAAGGATGAGAGACACTGGTTCAGGGAGGGAGAGCAGGTATGGAGGGGAAAGAGAGTCTGTGTCAATGTGCTGGGGATCCTGACAGCTGACCGCACATCTCTCTGGGGCTTGGTGGGCACAGCAGCAGAGGACAGACTCACCTTCAGGGATGGCATCCTCCTGGTACACAGGCCGCAGCAGCTGCAAAAGAAGACAGAAGAATCACCTCAGCCCCAGGAACAGGGAGGGACAACCAGGCAGGCTACTCACCCGCAGCCTGGGGACAGGAAGAGAGCACCTCAGGGCACAAAACCCAGCCACCCCAACTAAGGACCAGAGGGCGGTGCTTGGAGGGATCACAGAATCCAGAATCCTCTAGAATGTTCGAGTTGAACAAAGCCTTAACGTTCATCTAGTGTAACCCCTAGGCCAGGTCCCAGCTTTCTTCGTCTTTTTTTTTTTTTTTAAGATTTTATTTATTCATTTGACACAGAGAGCAAGAGAGATGACAAGTAGGCAGAGAGGCAGGCAGAGAGAGAGAGGAGGAAGCAGGCTCCCCACTGAGCAGGGAGCCCGATGTGGGGCACGATCCCAGGACCCTGAGATCAGGACCTGAGCTAAAGGCAGAGGCTTTAACCCACTGAGCCACCCAGGCGCCCTCATCCCCAGCTTTCTTGACGGCGGCTTGTTCCAAAGTGCGTGCCGGGGAACCGTGGCGCTGTGGGACCCTACCAGCCCTGCCACAAAGGGTGCGCCATCAGGGAAACTGGGGACGTGCTGGCTTAAACCACCTTCTTCCGCAAGACACACTCAGAGCCTCGAGTAGGCTACTATACACTGGGACTCTCCCAGAAGCAGAGGAGAGTTTGGGGTATTTCTCAAACTTATCTGACCTCGGGACACTTTTTCCCCAGAGTGTCTCACGGAACTGACGTTCCGGTGCACGTACTCCTCAACCCACCGTGCCATCATTGTCAGCGCTCCCACCTGTGACAGGGGTCACAGCCCTCTCACCGCAGCCCACTCCCCACTGTAGAAAAACCACAGACTGGAGAAAGCTCTTCCCTCTCTGAGGTGAAGTCTTCTCCCTGTGACATCCCGTGGGCCTGGAGCTGTGCCCTGGGCTGCAGAGACCCGTCTGCTCTCTCTCCCTGAAGCGGCCAAAGCTAACACATACCCGGCCTCCTCCCTGAACCCTTCCAGCCCCTGGCAGGCTCCTCCCCACACAGCTTTGTGCGAGGCCAGGGCCCCATACCCTTCACCTGCCTCCAGCCAGCTGTCCATACCTGGCTCCCAGGGTTCAGTGGGGCCAGGATGATGTAGTTGGGGTCAGTGGAGGCGGTGGCGCGGGACAGCGCCGGCAGGGTGTGCTGGCCCCCGCGCTTGGCCACCTCTGTGTAGCGTTCCCAGCCCCCGAGGAGCAGCCCGTCGGAGCTGTCACACACCAGGTGGCAGCTGTGGCGCTGCTCAGGCCGCGCCTGGGCCCCGTGGGTGCAGTTCTTCTCCCGCTTATTGGGGGGTGACTGGAGGTCGTGCGTCGATTTGCAGGAGGCCCGCCGCAGGACCCCGCCGTCTGGCCCCGGCTTGACCTGGGGGACCATGCGCCACACGAGCAGAATGATCTCACTGGGGCAGCTCCTGCAGTTGGGTGGGGGTGACATCGAGAGGTTGAGTTTGGGCAAAGTCAGCCAGGGCAGGGGCCTAGAGGGCAGAGAGGAAGGGTGGGGGAGGGGAAAGAAGCCCCCAGTGGGCGGGCAGGAAGGGAGCTGAGGGGCCCTCTCAAGCTGAGACAGCAGAAGGGTCCCTTACTTAGACCAGTCAACTCCAGCTGACGGCCAGTGGCTGAGAAGGACCCTGAGGCCAAGGCCAGCTTAAACAAGAGTACCAAACTCAACTAGTGACATCGGCCACGGGCAGAGCCCAAGTAAGGAGGAGCAGGCCAGCCACCTCCGTGCAACCTCGCGGTCCAGCCATTCTAGAAGTATACCTAAAATGGTCATGAGAGTTTCACCCAAGTGGGTCGAAAGTTAGGGGACCCAAACATTCTAAAGAATAATTTTTCAAGTGTGCACTTGAAACATTTGCAACATCTATCCGTCCTTTAAAAACAATGGGCTGAGCTCTGAAGTCACAGAAATAATGAGCTGGAGTAGAAAGGGCGGCCCCTGGACCCGCGTCAGGAACAGCAGGGTCCGCTTGGGAGCGTGTTACCCACTGTTTGCTCCGGGATCCAGAAGTGCTCAGAGCCCGAACCTTCCATTTGCAGGCCGACACATGAGTTCCCTGAGGAGCAGACTGAATTGCTCACAGCTGCGCAGAGGAGGGGAGGGAGAGGCATCCTGCCAGGGGCTGGGCGCTGGGGGCTGGGGGGAGGTGTGCCCTTAGCCTGAGGCCCAAAGCCCCCCCGCCGACCCTGTCACCGGATCTCGTGGGCCAGCTCCACGCATTTCCAGTGCTCCACAGGCCTCTCGTTGAGCTGGAGCACCGTGTCCAGCTGCTGCAGCCCTGCCCGCTCTGCCGGACCTCCTGCAGGGACAGAGAAAGGCCACCAAGGGCTCCCGTGGGCCTAGAGTCATGGCTTCCGCAGTGACATCACCAAGGGGCAGACTGGCCCTCCCTGCTTCCTCATCTGTGAAATGCGGGGCCGACCTTGGTGGCTCTCAGGCACCCCTTTGCCCTCATCTCCTCTGCCTGCTCGCTCTTCAGCGGTCCGCCCTCCCAGCCGGGTCCCGCCTCGCTCTCCCAGGGCCTCCCGCCCCCTGGAGAACCCTTCCTTGTTGCCACACACTTCATTCATTCCTTCAACACGGTTCACTGAGCGCCAGTCCTGGGTCCGTCCCCACGCGGGCACAGGGGCGATGTGGGGACACCCAGATCACCCAGCCCTGGCTTCTCCTCCACAATAAGGAGAAATCTTTGTGAAAAATACGGAGGGAATGCCGATTTTTAAGTGCTAATCAGGCTGGGAATAGAATAAAATACTGATTCCCAATTAAGTCCATAAATGACTCTCACTTTCCTATGCAGCCCTTACTGAAAATATAGGTTTAGTTCCCATTTAATGTGATTGGGAAACAAAATATAAAAATCTGTTTTCATTTTGATAAAAACAAAAAAAATTATGGATATATTTTCATAAACCTCCATTTCATCTGTGGTCATTTGAAAATATTATTCTTTTGTTTTGAAAAACCAGGACACCACTCCAGTTTGGGGCTCCCCTTTCAGATCGCACACGAAGCCAGGCCCATGGCGGGCAAGCGGGGCTGGCATCCGCCGAGACACTCACTTACCGGAATCCACAGCCTGGACTCGAACCGGAGAGTCACAGCAGATGGTGAAGCCGAAGCCGTCCTTCCCCCTCGGGATGGTGATCTAGGACACAGCCCTGTGCGGTTACTCCCAGAGCCTCTGCTCCAAGGCCGGGAAGCCCATAGGCCCTGCCCCAGAGCCGCCCTCCTCTCCAAGGGAGCTGGAGCCAAGAAGGAGTCTGGCCAGCCCTTGCTGTCCCTATCTTGGCCCAGGCATCTTAAGCACTGGGTTGTGGGCCAAGCAGGAAGGCTGGTAAATCCGGGCTGAGGCAGAAGGGCCCAGAACAGACAGAGCCTTGGAAGGGCAAACCTCCTCTTCCTCACACCCTGCAGACACACGGTCCAGTCCAAAGAGCCCCCTGGACCTGCCAACCTCCACCTTGTCTGTGACCTACTGCCTCCTAGGTCCCTTCCTTCTTTCCCCCAAGGGCTCACAGAGCATCGGCCCAGGGCTGGCCCTGCACTGAGGGCCCAGCGACAAAGCCCGCCTGGGTGCTGCCCTCCCAGAGCCCAGGGGAGGGAAGACGGGGACGGACACACACACAACCTCAGGACAAAGGTCAGGGAACAAGTGCTAGGTTCTCAGGGCAGTCCGTTGCTGGGGCCTCAAGGCATCCAGTGAGGGAGGACTCCCAGGGGAGAGGGCAGGTAAGGGCACAGACAGGCCCCCTGGCGAAACCTGTACTAGCCACTGACCTCGCAGTGTCTGCTGCACGGCAGATCCACAATCCTACTTCCAGAAGTCCCCTGAAAGGGCCCTGCCACCCGGATCTCTTTTCAAAGAAACATACAATTATCGAGCTCCTACTGCATGCATGCCAGGCTCTGCTGAGGTACAGAGGCACGAGGTCTTGATCTCTGGCTCCGAGAGGGCCACAAGAATCTGCAGCTCTCTCCGAGACACAACATGCACTGGAGCAAAGTACGAGAACTGAGCTGGGAACAGTTGTGTTTGACTTTGGATGGCAGGCTTGGCGTGCGGCACGACCAAGCACTTCGCGAGGACGGTCCCGCGCCGTCCCACCAGCGGCAGGAAACGGTCAGGGCGCAGTGCGGTCTGCGGGCTTGGTTCAGTTCAGCCTTGTGAAACTGCCCCTCTGTGCACTGCCAGTCAGGCTGTGAGTGGGGTACAGAGGGCCCAGACTTGCTGCCCGACAGGTGATTCTAGGATGCTCAGAGCAGGTGTATGAAAGTGACAGAAAGGGGAGGAAAAGTCAGAAGAGGGGTTCACTGGGGTCCCAAGAGACTCCCTGGGAGAAGTGGACACAGAGGGGGGCCTGGTAAGGCCCGAGGGAGGGCGTCCCAGGCAGGTTCAGGAAGAAGCCAGCTCAGCAAGCTAGAAAAGGTCAAGGGCCAACGGCCTCGTCAGGAGACTCCTGTCTTCTTCCTTGAGGGGTTGTGTCTTCAAGGCAGGGTGCCTGGCATTCACCTGCCAGCTGTCCCAGAGGCCAGGCATGAGGAAGGGGAGGACCGGGGGGACCCAGGGTGACCAAGGCCCTCAGAGGCTGTCGGGGACGACCCCGAGGCTCTGCTTCCCACCAGCCCTGGGCCTGGATTCAAAGCGAGTTTGTAAAACAGGAAATCTGACAGACAAGGGGAAGGGGGAGGGGGCAGGAAAATACCCTGTTCCCACAAGAATTCTGGGAAAACACGCGGCTAAGACAGGAAGAGAAAAAAATGGAAAGAAAGAAAGAAAAACAAACTGTGGAGTGAGTGTGGAAAGCCCAGGCTGAGGCTGAGGGAAGCCGTCAGGAGCCCGTCCACTCTGTGCGACCAGCGAGGACTTCATGGGGCCCCTCAACCCACCCTCGGCCCAGGCAGAAGCTGGGATTGCAGAGGCTTTCTAGAACTTTCCCCGTCCTACCCCAGCAAGGGCCACAGCGCCCCCTGCCTGCGGTGCCAGCTCCGCAAACAGGCCTAGCGCCCATGGGCTCGGTGCTAGCGGTTTGCACACTGGCCCCCAGCGTTTACTCTGGAGAGAAGAGAGGTACTCCTGCAAAACAGCCTCCCCACTCCCCCCAACACACACCCCAGTTCCCTCGTCCAGGCGGGACTGTGGGCTCCAGCCCCCTCTGCCTTCAGAGGCACCAGCCTCAGTAAGAAGAACCAGCCCAGACAACAGTCCAAGCCAGCTGGGGGCTGGGAAGGAAGGGAAGAGGGAAGGGGGCCAGGAAGCAAGCTCCCCTCCTGGCTCCGTGTGAGGGGTGGGACCACATAAAGGACAGAGATGATACTCTGTCCCTCACAAGCACTCATTGCGTTGAGAGGAGAGTGCCCAAAGAACCGGATCATCGCTGCCACCCTGAGGGGAATGCTGTACTGGTTTTAATATGCCCATTTCACAGAGAGGGAAGCCAAGGCCTGAGAGAGGAAGTGACAGCCCAGCTCTCGGTCCTCCTCTATGACCCGGGGCACCAGGGTCAGGAGGTGAGGGGAGCAGCCTGGCCAGACTCTGGGACCTCGGCAGCTCCTAGCAGAAGCCGTCTTTCCTGGGGGTGGTCCCTGCTCTTTCCTGTCCGGGGCAGGGACTGTCACTGCTCCCAGATCTCACCCAGGCCGTCACCTCACCTCCGCCCTCCTGCCTGCTTTCTGCTCCTCTGTCACACCCAGGCTTCCATCCCCATCCCTAACTGAGCATGTCCTGTAAGTCTCTCCCCGAGCCTGCACCAGGCACTTTGTGTTCCATGTCCCGCACAGCACCCTGGCTGGACGCCGCCATCCCTTCTCTTCTGACGAGGATGCTGAGGCTCAGAGAGGTCTGGTGACAAGCTCAAGAGCCACAGCTAAAGAAGGCCCAAAAGCCGGTGCTCAAAACCCTGTGCGAGTTCCTAGCATAGGATCTGTCTTGAACTTCGGTCCCAGAGCCCCAGGCCCCACCCGTACCCGTGTGTGGCTCTGCTCTGACAGCCAGCGTGCCTGTCTTCTGGCCCATAGGCCCAAGGTGACCAAACACTTCCCCACCTCCCACACAGTGCCCTCCACCCCCCACCCCGCACCCAGCTGCTGGTGTCGTGGCAGCTGTTCTGGCGGGCTCCAGGGAGGCGGGGAGAACAGGCGGCCGAGAGCTGGGGAGGACTCCAGGGAGAACAGGTGGGTCCCAGGGTCCTAGGTTCCGATGGCGGCAAGCCACAGTACAGGAGGGCACTCTGGGCATCTCCCGAGGACCTAAGGCTGGCTGCCTGCAGGAGTCAGGACCCACATTCTAGTCTGGCCGCTACAATACACAGAGGGGCTTCTCTACACTTTTTTTTTTTTTTTTTTTAAGATTTTACTTATTTATTTCACAGAGGGAGAGAGATCACAAGGAGGCAGAGGCAAGCAGAGAGAGAGGGGGAAGCAGGCTCCCCGCCGAGCAGGGAGCCCGATGCGGGCCTCGATCTCAGGACCCTGAGATCATGACCTGAGCCGAAAGCAGAGGCTTTAACCCTCTGAGCCACCCAGGCGCCCTTCTCTACACTTTTAAAATCAGAACCATTCCTGAGCTCCCATCAGCTTGGACAGTCCCAAAATCTCAACATCCCTTGCCTTCACCCTCTCCGACCCCCTTCCTTGTTTATAAGAAAAGTGCCCGACAGAGTTCCAGAAAAGCCTTGAGGCCAGGGGACCGTCCTCCCACCCCGCCCCACATCCCCACACCGGAGGCCAAGAGGCCGAGCCCTCTCCGTGAGGATGGGCTGCGGAGCCGGAGGACTCGAGGCATCACAGCCCCCAGGGAGGAAGTCATGTGTACACACAGATACACAGAAACACCCCATCTCACATGTAAGTGTGCACCAACACAAGTGAAAACACAAAATCCCACACATACAGTGCAGGACAAGGCATTCCTGTCCCATCCGAAGGAGGGAAAGTTCATGGAAGTCTAAAGTTAGGAAAAACACAAAACCCAGCTGCTCAGCCATTTCCAATCTCAGGCTTGAGGTGCTTTTTTTTTTTTTTTTTTAAACCCACACTACTCCCCAATAAAAATAACAGAAAACCAACTAGATAATCTCACCAAGGACACCACCATGTCCTGGTCGGGATGATGCCGGGCGGGGTCTGGCCTGCCCCTAGAGAGGGGCCGTAGGTAAAGGGTGGACCTTGGGGCACGCTCCGGCCTCTGGCCTCCCCCCTAGACTGCAATTAACCTACAAGGAGCAGGAAGAAGCAAGGAAGGCCTCATGGGGAGAGAAGGCCTGCTCAGGTGAGCCCCCGTCCCCGACCCCCACTGACACCCCAGGCACCCCCAAAGGGCCAAGCACCCACCTGGCGGTAGCGGCGCTCCGAGCATACCTTGCAGAGCCCATTGAAGCGGTTCATGGCTGCGGGTCCTGCCTCGGCTGCCGCCCCATGAAATCCTAGCTCTCCCCCCAGCAGCGGGAGCCCGCACTGCGCCCCGTCAGCCTGGCATGACCGCCCTGGGAAGCCCGCCCCGCAGAAGAATGGCAGGAAATCACCTCTCACCTCCCCAGGCCCTGTCTGTGCTGTGTGCCTCTGCACGATAAGCCCGAAGGCTTCCTGAAACCTCAGAATGACAAGGAAGAGGGAGAGTTTTATATTAAAATTCCTGTCAACTAGTTAGTATTCCCCGGGCCCCCGGCGGGGAGAGGGCGCCTTTGTTCTGGCTGCATTCTCCGCCATGGGCCACTTTGTGATTCCAATGTTCTCACAAACACCCCTGGCTGGAAGAGAACCCAGGCAGAAAACACGGCCCCCTCTAGAACAACGCCACCTCCCCCTGCAAATCCCAGCGTCCCCCGGGAGCAAGTCCAGAGGACTAACACCATCTAAAGAATCCACAGGCGCCTTAGGGGGTTGCACTCAGAGACATCCCATCTCAAAACAGAGACCATGAAATATGTGGGGTCTGAGGAACCGCCTGCCACCCACCAGCTACTTAAAAGTCAGTTTCCTTGGCCATGCAGCCACGTTAGGCATCTGATGACATGTAGACCATAAAGGCACATCAAAAAGGGAATTCCAATCACCATCCACCCATCAGGAAGCTGGGGACCACAGTGATTAAGGTCACACGGCAGGGTATGGTAGAGCTGGGACCAGAAACCCAGTCTTGCTCCCTGCCTTGTAGAGCAGTACCTGGTGAGCCCAGCACCCCTTATACACACGTCACCAACCCTGGGGAAACCCACCCAGCCACTGGTGTCCTTGGAGCCAGAGTGTCCCTTGGTACAGCCCAGCTTTGGTTGCTGTGACAGTGGGCAGGTCACGCAGGTTTCTGGGCCTCCCTCTCCCCATGTGCACAGTGAGGGAATTCAATAAGTGACCTCGGGGGTCTCTCCCCCAGCCCGAGCAAGCCTCTGACAAGTACTCCCACTGTGCTGTGTCCTGTGGACATCTCCAAGTGTGCAAGCCCAGGAAGATCAAATGGGCCTCGGAGCAATGTGCCCATGGGTCATAGCCTGTGTGCAGGTCCAGAATGAAGCCACCTGGAAACCTGCTGTGTTGATGTCCATGTCCCGTCATTCCCCAAAATCACCAGTAATGCTCTCTGGTCACTGTCCTCCCTGTGCCCAGCAAACAGAGAGGGAGGAAGGTCTTTGCAGCTTCTCCAGTGAGGCTAGAATATTTTTTAAAAGATGTATTTCTTTATTTGAGAGAGAGAGCGAGCATGTGCTTGCAAGTGGGCGGTGGGGCAGAAGGGGATAGAGAGAGAATCTCGACCAGACTCCACGCTGAGAGTGGAGCCCAATGTGGGGCTTCATCCCACCACCCCAAGGTCATGACCTGAGCCAGAATCAAGAGTTCGACAATTAACCGGCTGAGCCACCCAGGGGCCCTTGAAGCGAGAAGGTTTTAAACTTCTAATGAAGCCACAGAATATAGTAACCAGCAAGTTATTTTAATAACTTAATAACTGTGCTGTCCAACAAGGTAGTGACAAGACACATGTGCAAGGAAAATTCGAATTAATTCCAGTGAAATAAAATGAAAAAGGCAGGTCGTCGGTCACAGCAGCTACATCTCAAGGGCTCAGTAGCCACAGGTGGCTGGTGGCCGCCACACTGCCCAGGGTGGGCAGCACTGACTTGCTCACAGCTATATCCCCATGCCCAGGACAGGGTCTGGCCCAGGAGAACATTCAGTAAATACTGAGTGAGTGGATGAATGAACAGAGTGGAAGAAAGGGAGAACATTTTGTAGGATATACGACACCTCTGTGGAAGACACTATCAGGGGAAACAGCACCATCCTATCTTCCCAAGTAGGTCTCAGGTTCAGACTCAGGGCTGCTCCCTGACAGCCAAGCAGGCCTAAGCTGAGGGTGATTCGGCCACAGTGCCAGGAGAGGCAAGTGGTCCATGGGGGCCTGGAGGGAAGGGGAGACTTGGATTCGAGAAACTGAAAGTCAGAAAGATTCAGACTCCTCCATTTCCAGGGGCCAGGGCCCGGCTCTCTCTCCACTGCCGCCCTAACCATGAGTAACCTGACAAAAGCATAAAAAATAATCCCTTGAGGGCGCCTGGGTGGCTCAGTGGGTTAAAGCCTCTGCTTTCGGCTCAGGTCATGATCTCAGGGTCCTGGGATCGAGGCCCGCATCGGGCTCTCTGCTCGGCAGGGAGCCTGCTTCCTCCTCTCTCTCTGCCTGCCTCTCTGACTACTTGTAATCTCTCTCTCTCTCTCTGTGTCAAATAAATAAATAAAATCTTTAAAAAAAAAAATAAAAAAATAATCCCTTAAAAATGCATGACTTGTTGAGTTTCCAAGCTCTAAGTGAACCTGAGTCTCGGGCACCAAATACAGTCCTGTTTGGGGTCTCCTGGACCAAGGGATGGACCAGGAGCAAGTTAGAGCCCAGGGCAAGGCCCAGGCCCTGTCAGTCCTGCCCAGGCCTGTCCCCACCTACCTTGAGTTTCTCCCCGTTCTCAGTGTCCCCACCTCCCGGCGTTCTCAGCAGCGGGTCTGGAAGATGACAGAGAAGAGTCAGAAAGTTTCTGTTGGCACATAAGAGTCCATTCCAGAGACCACCCAGAGGACGAGGCCAAGGCACCAGGCCCTGATCACTGTGGCTGTCCAGATCACCGCCAGGCTCCAAGATGTGGGGGTGCCCGAGCTCAGGCTCAGCAGGGAATCAGGAGCCAGGTCTGCGTGTGAAAAGGACACAACAGAAGGGAACCCCAAATCCAGGCAGGGCCCCCTTGCCCTGCCTATCAAGGTGGACACCCCAAGGTCAGCAAGGCAACCTGGGGAGGATCCTGACATCACAGAGGAGCCATGCAGGAAGCTCCCAAAACGCAGTTCTCCATAAGCTAGAGTGGAGGGAGCTGAACCACATAGGGTCAGACCTCTAATCCTCTCCTCGCAAAGTCCAAAAAAACAAGGTGTTGTGGGCAAATGCTGCCTGCAGCCTGCAGCCTGCATGCCAGCAGGGGCTCATGAGAAGCCCCTGGACCCTGACTTGCCTGCAGCCGGGGGTGACAGATGCCACAAAACACAGAGGCCGTGCTACTACTGAGGAAGGGAGGGAAGGGCTAAGGCAAGGGTGGAACAGCATGGCCGGGCAGAAGCTGCAAGTGGTGTCCACTCACCTCTCAGGGGCCGCAGCCGCCGCCTGGCCACCTTCAGGTGCTTGGTCTGGCCCAGGTCTTCCCCCAGAAGGTAGTACCAGCCGCTGACTTCCTGTCACAAGGGAAGGCATGACATGCTCAGAGGAGGCAGAGGACCCAGCTCAGGCAGCCACCAAACCCCCTCAAAAGGCACCAGCTGGAGAGCCTCCCTCAGGAGCATCATCTCTGCAGCCTGGGCTCAGAGGGAGCTGCCATGCTGACACCTCCAGGAAGCTCTCCCTGATGCCCCAGGCAGAGCTGGTCTTCATCCCTGCTGAATTCCCACAGCCTCTTGTCCCTGGAGAACAACAGTCGACTTGCATGCCTGCCTCCCCACTGGGCTGTGCAGAGGCTTGATGGGCCTAGCACTGTGCCTGGCATACAGTAGGAGCACAATGAATGTTGACAGAACAGAGGGGTGGCAGTGAAAGAAGGATGGCGAGGCCAGAACGTAGGCATCCTGAGACTCCTGAGCAATCCCCCTGGGGGAAGCATCTCCCGAGAGGGAATGAAGCTAGTGCTGCAGTCAAGAGAAGATACTTGGGACATACATGTAGGATAAAGGGTCCTCAGCCACCTACCCCAGACTCCACTCCCAAAACACAATGTGGCAGGGCCACCAGGACATCTCTAGGGCTGTGTGTGAAAGGAGCATGTGTCTCCGCCTCCCCTACTCAAAAGCCTCCAGCTGGGGGTTGGGGGGGGCGGGGAATGCAGAGGCAGAGAAGGAACTGGCCCCCCCAGAGGGAGGGTCTCAAGATTCCAGAGTCCTCACTCAGCCGAAAGGAAAGCTCCACAGATGATGGTGCTGCTCACTCTATCTCTGAGCACTTGCTAGACCCAAAAACACGAGACCTGGTAGATAACGTTTAGAGGACGAGAACCCCCAGCCCTCCTCCTCCGGGGCAAGCCTGGGAGGGCTCAGAACTCCGAGGGATCTGCCAGTGTCCTGGTGTGGCAGACTCCAGGCCCACAGCCCCCAGGAAGGCCTTGGAGCTGCCTGACGACTGATCTCTGAAAAGCACCAACCAAGAAGAGGACCCAAAGCCTTGGTCACTCGATCAACAGGGCTGTTATTCAGGCCGAGAAGCAGGCGAGACAGAAGCTCCACCCAAGGGCTTTCAGACAAAGGCCTCTGGCCCTGCTAGCCCTGACCTTGATGGGATGATCCTGCCAGAAGCTTCCCTGGGACCCACCTTGTCCGGAGTCAGGAGGGACTTCACCCCAAAGCTCATGCAGCCAAGGAGTCCACTCTGTCTGGGAGAACAACGGAGGCTTGAGTCAGCACCTTCTCGCAGGGTCCTGTCTCTCGTGCAACACAGGTCTGCCTGATTCGCTACGCTTTACAGAGCACTTTGACCCACATCGTCTCATTCGATCCTTCCAACTTTGTGAGTTAGGCTGGAGAGGGCTGTGTCTCCATTTCACGCAGGAAAAGGCCGAGGCTCAGAGTTGGTCCCCTTCCCAGGGTCACAAAACGAGTTAGGAGTAAGGTCCTGTGGGAAAGCCATGCATCCTAGCTTGGAAAGCAATACTCCTGACCACAGAATCTCAAGTCTACCCACAGGCTTTGGGGATTTTTTTTTAATTTTAGTAGAATCAACATACTGCATTGTATTAGTTTCAAGTGTGGAGTATAATGATTCAACAACTCTACATTTCTCAGTGCTCATCAAGAGAGGGTACTGTCTCCCCTCCCCCTCCTCGCCTCAGGCAACCAGTTTGCTCTCTGTACTTAAGAGTCCGGGTTTTTTGTCCTTTTTTTTTTCTTTATTTGCTCATTTGTATTGTCTCTTAATTCCACATAGGAGTGAAATTGTACAGTATTTGTCTTTCTCTGCCTAACTTATTTCACATGAACTGTTCTGGTACCGGGGAGATCTAAAGAGCCAGGCCCTGCCGGGAATTTCAGCACCCATCTCAGTGGGTTGACGCTCAACTGAAAAGCTGTGGGACCTCAAGTTCAAGAAGCTTTTCTCAGGTACAGGCAGTTCCTGGACAGCTTCAGATCACGGCCCCCGTCAACATAAAAATTATTGAGACTAACTTGACCTGGACAAGTAGGCGTGAGCCAGGGTCAGGCCTTGTGGAGGGGTCACGCTGTGGCAAGAGGCCGAGTTCAGTCTGGTCCTCCGTGGCTAGGAGTAATTCAAAGTTCCGGAAGACTGATCACCATTGAGTCCCAATGACCAATCAGGGACTGACTGATAAAAGGCAGCTTCTAGTAATGATGGCATAAGCTAATGTTAATGAAATTCAAAAAATAATCTTGTCACTGGGAGAGAAAAGGAAGTAGTTTACAAATCTGTAGTCTAATGAGAGAGACACCCACAAAAATATTAACAATGGTTGTCTGCGGTAGATGGGATTAGAGTGGTTTTTGTTTTCTTCTTTGTGTTTTTAGTGTTTTCAAATTGTCACAGGGAACAAGCGCTACTTTTGTAATCAGAAAAGAAAAACACTATAAAAGTATTTGAAAATACTTCTATTCTACCATATCTTTCTCTAGCCTAGCTTTTGAGTCACTTTTTCATTTTTCTGTTCTCCTCTTTCTTAGTGCATCCCCAACTCAGACTGCCCCCAGAGACTGGTTTAATAGCTGTTAATCAAGAAACAACATGAGTATTTAGATGGAAGCATAATCCTTCAATATGTGAGGGACCCACATAGAGGAAGGATTGAGCAAATACTGTGGAAGACACAAGAGCAAAGCCAAAGATGGAATGAGCCGCCCAGATGGGTAGTGAACTCCCTGGAGATGAGCCTCCCGGAACCTGTCCTAGGGTGGCCTGAGTGAGGCCAGGGGCTCTAGCCGAGTGTGAAGAGCCCGCTCGAGTTCTGTGCCCCAGAGCCTGCTCTCCGGGACCAGATACGGCAAGTCCAAGGTGGGATCCCGACCTGCAAGTCTAGAGAAAGCTATCCCAGGGCTCCTGCAGGGCAACGGCCTGTGCCAGCTCCAGTCAAGGGCCAGTGGGCCAGGTCTCTGTGAATACATATTGTTTGCATTCTCTGGAAAGGGTGGCAGCTTATCACCTGACAGTCCCAAGCAAAACAAAACTGGCTTCTCACAGGCAATCAAGTCAAGTGAGGGGTGGGGCTGCTGGACGGCAGGGACTGATCTTCAGAGCCGGTGCCCCTGCCCCACAGAGGCACACTCTGCCCCTGACCTTGTCTCCCCACCTCCTGTCACTCGGCTACTCCCACTGCCCCCTCCCCCTGCCCTCATTTCCTGCAGCCTGGGGGCCACAGCTGCCCCTCTTCCTTGCCCCCTCCCATCAGACAAGGCCAGAGTAATAATCTACCCAAAGAGGACAGTGCACTCACCCCCAGTAAAGTGACCCTTCCACATCCATCTCTCTGCCCCCTCCCCCAGAAACAAGCAGTCCTCCCTCCTGGGAAGTGGCCAAGTCGGCACTACTAGCCACAGTGACCATCATGAGCGGCAGACACTGGTCTGGGTTCCAGAAAAGCCTTGTCAATCCTTTGGCAAAGTCCTCACCACCAATTTAATTTTATTTGTCAACACATTCAAAGGCAACCCCGCTGGTATCTAGGTGCTCACACTTCCTTGCTGCACACTTTCCTACCACACCGGGTATGGCTCTAACTTTCTAAATGTCCAAGCACGATGCTTTAGCTGTAATAAAGGCTGCCTCGCCACCCCTGCTCTTCAATAAGTGGAATTTTCATTCCCTGGGGCTTAGAGAATGCTAAATGGTTAATAGCCTCCCATGAGCTTTGCTTCCTGTTAAGGGGCCTCCAATGGTTTCATGCTAATTCAGGCCAAGTAAATTGTCACAATTAATGTCCATAAGCAGGAAACTCTCTCTAAGTGTTCTTCAATTAGCTACTCCTTAAGCCTGCTTTTGAAAAATCTTTGGAGGAAGAAAGACTTCTTTAACACATAATCTGAGTGCACGGCAATGTACCGGTTGGTCAGCTTATAAACTTGGGAACTAGTGCTTATCCTGGAGACTGCCTGAAAACTGCACGAGCGCTGAGTCTCAGGGGCCAAGCCTTGGTGACTTCTGAATGCTAAACCCTGAGCTGAGGGCTCCGTGCACTCAGTGAAGGCTTGACAAATGGATGAATCCATCATGCCCGTGGTTGGTTGGCAGGCACTGGGCAAGGAGCCGCGGCATTAAGGAAAGAAGACAAACATGCAGGGATTTAAATAGCAATTCAAGACAGCAATACAAGGCCTATCACTGACAGGGCAAGATTGACAGATGAACAATGCCGGCAACAAATGCTGAAAGCTCTGGCAGGGCTGAGATGCTGGAAGCCGGCCTAAAGAGCTAAGCCAGAGAGAGGAAGAGGAAGAGCACTTCGGGCAGAGGGAACAGCCAGTACAAAGGCTCAGAGGTAAGGCTTTGTGGAACACTCGTGGGGAAGAGTACTTGGCTCAGTTACCTTTTGAGCAGGGGGCAAGAGAGCCCTGCAAAATGAAAACACATTATTTTCAGGGAATGCTTTTCCATTCTCTCTGCAGGGGCCTTAAACTATTTCTGTTGCCGGGTTAGAGCATGTAATCTCCATTTATTTTTTACTTTGGTGGCTTAAATTGAGCACATATTTTTCCATTCATTTTTTTCCTTCTCTCCCCATGTCTGGTCACAGGCTTTCTAATATGATGGCACTGTGCTTGGCACTGAGGTCCTGTTTGGGAAGTAGATTAAAGGTGAGAGAACACTTGGAATGCCCAGGATAGGGTACGACACACAGCAAAGAGTCTCTCCAGAAATGTTCCTACTCTTCGAATAAAAGATTATGTGTTTCAAGCCTATATGTGTTTTGTTCTTTTTTTAGCCTGGTGTGTGACCTTACAATCCTAAGATTGTTCTTTGGCCACAGGTTCTAAAAGCACTATGATTGATACTAGAAGCTTCAGTGTGGTCTTCACCATATCATCAAACAAAACTTTTAAATAGCTGAGTTCCATAGTCAATGATATTAAGGAGTTACTGTTAATTGTTAAGCATGATAATGGCCCTGTGGTTGTCTTCTTAAGCCATCTTTTAGAGAGAGATATATATAGAGGAGATGAGATGATGTCTGGGATTGGCTTTAAAATAATCCACTGGAGGAGGGAAGGGAGAATGTATGGGGGCAGGGAGAGAATTAGATTGGCCATATAGTGCTGATTGATGAAGCCAGACTATGACTATATGAGGGCTTATTATATGATATTTCCTACCTTTACGTATGTTTGAGAATATCTATAATTTCTCGAAAATTCACAGAACCCAAGAGCTGAAAGAAACCTTAGCGTCTGTCATTGAATTTCACAGTTGAAACTGAGGCCCAGAGTGGGGAAGGGACTTACCCAAGCTCTCCCAGCAATGTTGGCGTGAAGCCAAATCTCCTGCCCCACAGAGGCACACTCTGCCCCTGACCATGTCTCCATGGTCATGGTCATGGTCTCAGGCCTGGTTCCCCTCAGTATCCACTCTGTCACCACGACGAGGGGACATCACCCAGCATTCCCCCCAGAATGTCTGTGTAGACCATCCTGTCCCCCTAAGACGAGTTCACAGCCGTCACTGGAAGGATCGTGAGAAGTCATGACACAGAGGCTTCCCTTTCATCTCCTGCCAGTTGCAAAATGCAGCTGTCACATATTCACCTAGATGATTTATGTAAAACCACATGATAAGTGTCGTGGGAAACAGCCCAGGCCCCAAGGAACAAGGGTACTGACACAGTGTGTCACAGAAAGAGCATAGCTTCGGAGCCGTTTATTGCCTGCACGAGACAGTCGCCTGCACTATGATGTGGTTATAGCTACACAGATTTGGCGCCAGGCTGCCTGAACTTGAATCCTGTTTCCACCACCTCCCAGCTGCGCTAGCTTGGGAAAGTTACTTCACCTCTCTGTGCCTCTGTGTCCTCACCTGTCAGAGTGTGACATACTATTACCTATTTGGACAGTGTTGTGAGGATTAGATTAGACAACGCATGGAATATACTATTCGATGTCCACACACAGTGGGCATTTAGTGTTTAATAACCTCACACGAGTTCCTTCACCTTTATGAGCCTCAGCTGCTTCTTCTCTGAAGGGAGGGACGGTAAGAATTCCTACCTCCCGGGATTGCTATGAGGATTAAACGAGATAATGTATGTAAAGTGCCTGGCACAGAGAAGGGTTCGGTCACTGTTTGTTTCCTTCGTTCTGTGACGGTCTTTGATGTTGCTAAGTTGCATGTCCGTCCTTCAGAGAAGCACAATGCGACGTGAGAGTGTTCCGTAGGCAGAAGTTTCCTGCAATTGCTCGGTCTGCCTCCCCCGGCTCAGAGGCCTTCTGGCTCCGAGATGGATCAACACCACGCCTCCCCGCGGCCCGGGGGGCCTCCACGGCACTGGCAGCTTCGGAGGGGCCATCTGTCCCCCAGCGGGCCTGCCTGCTCCTGCTCTGTCCCTCTTGAGCTTTGGGTTGGGACTGTGACCACGAGTTCCATTCTGTTTGGTTTAATAAGGAATCTCACTTTCCCAAAATAGGCAACGAGTGGAGACACGGCCTCTGTCACACTGCCCTGCTGGGCGCTGACTCACTTTCCCCGCCGACCTCACTTTCTTTTCCAAAAACCACGAACTGCCCTCTGCCGGGCTCGCCCTGGCCTCACAGTGGGCAGACCTCCGTGGCGGATCCCAGCGTGGTGCCCGCCTCCAGCACCTGCTCTCCTCCTTCCCTCCATCCTATGGGCTCCCCTGATGCTCTCCTCTGTCTTCTTCAGGCTTTCCTGTCAAGGTGGGATTCTGAACCTTGAGCCTTGTCACTCACTGTCATCCTGAGCAGTCCCCCCACTTCACCCACCGCCTTGATGGTCATGGCTCCCACATCCGTACTTTGGCACGGACCTCTCTCTCCCTCTGGGCTCTGTGTCAGCAAGGCTCGCCCTGCACAGCTCCCATCTGGCTGCTCTCCTGCCCCTCCTTCTCGGGGGACCCAATGCTGGTTCCCTTCCCCTCCAGGGCATGCTGGGTTTGGTTGGGGACACCACCTGATACCCGGGAATGACCCCTGATTTCACCTGCTGCTCTCACAGCCAAACCACCACTAAGTACCACTAATCTCATCTCCTAAATCTGTCCTAGGTCTGTCTCCCTCCTTTCCATCCCTAAAGCATCTCTCTCACGGATCACTGCAAGGATCTCTTAGCTCCTCCCCAGGCTTCCAAAGCCCTACCAGGATGAGAGACCTAGAACACACATCTGCCTCTCCCCTGCTCAACACCCCTACGTATCTATCGCTAACTTCCCAAACACCAAGCTGGCAGCGTGAGGTTCCCCCGAGAACGTGTACAAACGTAGATCCCTCAGCCCTACCCATGAAGTTCAGACTGAATCCATCTGACGTGGCCCCTGGGAACCTGTATTCTCTGCAAGCATTCCAGGGATTCAGATGCAAATCCAGGAGGGAGAACCACCGGCCTTAGGAAGCAGCCCACGCTCCCAAGAACGCCTACAGAATCATCTGATTTGGCTTACACTTTTCATCTTATCTCTAGCTGGTCCCTACTTTGTGCTTGATGCTCCTGTAACACCAGGGAGTTTGGAGACCCCTCCCCACTCCTGCCCTGCTTGCCCTCTATACTCTGCTGGTTCTTTCTTCTGTCCTTTTGCTTGCACCCCAGGAGGCAGTATAGTGCTGAGAGTGAGACTCTGGGGTCTAACTGCCTGGATGCCCACCCTGGCTCTACCGCCCACTGGTCATGTGACCTTGGGCAACTGACTCCCTTTCTTACCTTCCATTTTCTCTTCTGAAAACTTAGGCAAAAACCTATTCCTCTTAAGAGTTAAGAATTAAATGAGATAACGCACAGTCAACCCCTGGCTTGTGGTCAACACCCAATAAATTATTGCTCTTATGATCAATGTGATGTCCTCTTCCTCACCCACACCCCCAAGTCCCTATCAGTGATCCTCTCAAGAGCAGGATTGTCTCTGATTGACCCCATGGGTCCCCAGCATCTAGAACAACATAGAGACGTTGGCACCCAGAAAATAGCAGCTGAATGAATGAGGCCTACAGCACCATCATTTCCATGAGAAAAAGTAAAAGCTACATTAAAAGAAATATGCTTCCTTATGAAGGCTGAATAAGGCTCAATTTTAAAAAGCATACCATCTATAACATCTAAGATACTAAAAAGCATTCAACCCCAAAATATTTTCCCAGTCTAAGCTGGTGAATGGAGCTGATTTTCGTTCACTGAGGCGCTTTCCAGTTACCATTTGGTTCTATGAAGACTCGACAAATGTATGACCACAGGGGCCCCCAGATCCCTTCGGCTGCACCAGGGGAAGGAGCCCCTGCTGCTCACGGTAGACCCAGCACTCAGTCTAGCTGCTCTTACCCCCTCTGCTGGGCCGCCGATTCTCCCCCTCACCCCACACTCCTGGCCTGTGCTGGACTAAACCCCACTCTAAGGAGCACATCTGGCATCCGGCAGCGCCCAGACCTGCCTGTTTGGCTCCTCCCACATAAAACCTCTGTACCTGCCACGCCGCCCCCTCATGGCAGCCTGAGCCCAGCATTATTCCATATTCCCGCCTCTTGCCTTTGCTCATGCAAAACCTTCTCTCTTTGGCTTATTCTTGATCTCTGCCCCAAGTGCCCAATCCCATTTCTTCCCTGAAGCCTTCCTTGATCACCTCGGCCCACTAGGAACTTCCCTCTTCCCGTACTTACTGTCCTTATTACTCATTCAGTCTTGTATCGATTCAAACAATATTTACAGAACATCTATGTGCCAGGCATTGAGTACAGTGATGACTAGGAAAGAAATGGGCCTATTTTTCTACGAGCTTCTACTCGTATGGAACTGAGCCTGTTTATATTGTTACTGTAATCAGAGTCTACGCAGCACCTAGTGTCCCTTCCTGCAAGTGGGCACCTTGAGAGGAGGATCCACAGGCAGGCTGGCTGCCATCCCCAGGGGCCAACACAGTGCCTTGTTGGTACCAAGGATGCAGCAAACGCTACTTGATAACGGTCCTCGGCATTGTCTGGAGCTACGGGGACGCAGGGGAGGGTAGCCTCTCAGACTGAGTGTTGCCACTACTACTCAGTCATCCCACAAGCTTTAACTGTTGCCTGCTGGCCACCTGGCTGCCATCTGGGGGCCGAAAGCAGGCTCTCCTGACCAGCTCAGTGCTTCCCCTCACCTGGAGTCACCTGCCCTATTCCACACAGTGACCAGAAGGCGCTTCTGTTCATCTTCCTCTTGGACAGGACTGCAAAGCAAACCAGATGGTCAGGGTGTTAGTAGGGCCGAGCTCCAGGCTAGACCCATAGAGTCCATCACAACAGCAAAGTTTAGAAATAAACAACCATAAGGGGCTGGTTAAAGAAATTCAAACACCAATAGGGTGGGAAGTGAGTATTCACGTACATAAAAGAGTTTACATTACCTTGTTCAGGACAAAAGGGAGGTTACCACACCATATTATAGAACAATTCCATTTTTGTAAACACCTACACGCACACACAGACATACACACCCACAAATCAAAGACCTGACAAGAAATAAGCCAAGGCATGCCATAAGCAGTAGGGCTTGAGGGGTTTTGTCTTTTCTTCTCTTTGCTGATCTATTTTTCTACAATAAGCAAAATTAGTTTGAAAAAAAGAAAAAAACAAAGCGTACTTAATTTTCAGTAACAGAATACCAAACGGCCATTTCCTTCACATAGGCCCCAGAGATCAGGGAGGGGGGAACAAATAATAATAATAATAATCAACAGCTGACAATGCATTACCTCATTCACAGGTCAGCTCTCTGAGGTCGGTACTCTCATCAGCCCATTTTACAACTATGAAAGCTGAGGCCCGGGGAGGGTGGCAAGTTTTACAAGGCAGAGGGATCTTTCCGCTTGGAAAATTTCTTCCAGTCAAAGAGAAGCCTTGGCCTGAGGCACAGTGGGAAGATGCCTACTCGTCAGGGGCTGCCAGCCTCAGGCTGGGCATTTTGGTGGCGAGAACCAGCCAAGTGACACCTCATCGCCATGGACCTCGCGGCCAGGCCCAGTGCCAGGGATGCAAGGACACAAGTGAAAGGGGAAACACAGACATCCTTTAGAAGTCACTGTTTTTCTGCTTAGATCCACTTCTAGATTTGACAGACAGAGCTGTTTCCAGATAAACACTCCTTCCCTCTCCCCTCGAGGCCCCCAGACTCTCACAAGAAGAAGTGCTCGTGGAAGACCGGCTCTCTGCAGCCTGGGACGGTCTGGGTCTTCTGGCGACGCAGTCGGTTATCTTCAGGGATCAAAGAAATCTTGAATTGGACAAAAGCAGGCATGAGATGAGGGCTCGGGCCCTAAGACGCCTCGAAGCCCAGAAGCTGACTCTGCCCCTCCCCCGGGGAAAGGATTCCCGGGTGTCCTTCAAAGCGCCCTCTGTGGAGGAGGACAGAGTGCCTTCCTCGATCAGAGGCCGGGAGACAAACAGAAGCCACGGCGGTGGCACTGGAGTCAGAGGCGAGGACAGGGCGCCGGGAAAGGGCCCCGCAGCGGGGGACATCAGCAAGGCAGACACGGGCTCAGCCGTAGATGGGGTGTACTTCAGCCATCTCTGGTCTTTCTCTCAGCACTGGCCTCTCTCCTACGCTCCCCGCAGCTGTTCGGTGCTCCCTTCCCCAGAGGCTCCGGGTCAGCCTCCGCTAAGGCCCCAAGTCCATGGTCTCGCCCTCGAGCTGCTCTTCCCCTGCCTCGGCTCCTGACCAAGTCCTCACCCACAGGGACCTCTGAACAGCCTGGGGGCTCTGGGAGAGAAGAGAGGGGTACATCCCAGCAGCCACACTCTGGGAGGTGCCTGGCCTTTGGCTCTGGCTAGAAGTAGGCCCTCCGCCCTGTGGGGCCTCTGTCTTCACAGCAAGGGCCCCACTCAGATAGATCTTCTAGGCCTCAGAGACACTCCCTCCCCTCCACCACCCAAACCTGGTCATCTTGCTTCTGGTTTTGTCAGGGGGAGGGGTGAGAATATTGCTTTTCATGAGAGGGCTTGGGATTATCTGTGGATTTCCGTCATGCACACGTTCACAGTGCTCACCTGTGGGGACGACCAAGCTCACCCATAGGAGTCCAGCTCTTGCAGGAAGCCTTAGGGACCATGCTGGGCTAAGGGAAGGGCCTATCCTAGCTCAGCGCCTCATTACTGGACCTAATTAATGCCTAATGACCAAATAATGAGGTGGTCCCTGCCACTTCGAATGGACCCCGGCCCACAAATGTGCTAAGACCTTGGGACACAGTCTAGTGACATGGCCCCCCTACTAGCCCCCCACACCCAACTCATCATATACCTTCACATAGGGATCACAGATGCCAGGCTCTCTGCTCATCAGGCCTTTTCCTTCTATAACTAAAGAGAGAATGAAAATGTTGGGGTGAGTGGCTGCCTGGGAAGGATTATCACTAGCCCCTAATGAGCATAACAGCCGTTGGCTATTAATCCCCTCTGGTCTAGTCCATTCCCACCATCTCCCACATGCAGGCAGCACTCTCACTGAGACACTGCAGGGTGCCTTCGATTCCTTGAATCTCACAGCTGAAAGAGAACATGAAATTTATCAAGTTTAACCCCTCATTTAATGGGAAAGATGAGACTATTGGGAGACCCAGAAATAGTAAGAAGCCTGCCCAAAGACACAGAGCAATCAGAGGGATTGGGAATGCCAGAGTTGGGTCTGAATCCCTATCTCCTGACTCCCAGTCCAGTGCTCCTTCCTCCACACAAGACTGGAGAGCGTACCCTGCCCCGTCCACTGCACTGGATGGTACAGTACAGTGGGCAAAAGCCTGGGTCCAGAGACAGCCCGGGTCCCTGGGTCCGCACACCAGCGCCAATGCCAGCTCCACCACTTACTAGACAGAGGGCTTGAGCAAGCAGCTTTGTCTCTCTGCAACCACTATTTTTCAATGGAGTGATCATAATGGGTTAGGGATCACCGCATCCGCTTCACATGGTAGGTGTGCTGGGTAAAGGACATAATGTATCTAAAGTGCTGAGGAGAGGGCCTGGAGAGCAAGTAACTGCTCAAGGAAGGTTTGCTAGAGAAAAAATAATAATAAATAAATAAAGACCAGGAACAGGCGGCAGGTGAGGCATAGGCCTGATCCTGAACGTAAGCACTGCCCATTTGCCTGAGGTCTGCAGAAAACAGGCAGAAGCAGAGCCTCTTGGCTCTTTTCTGTTCTGTTCGGTGTGGATGGAGCCCTAGGGTTTGGCTTGGATGGGGCTCCCGTAGTCTGAGGCATGAAGCCTGTGAAGCCAAAGGAGAGAGAGAACAGGCTGGAAGGGATGAACAGCCCCAAGACTGGGGTGAAGCCAAAGCAAACTGTGCAGGACAAATGAAATGGTGGAGGCCAAGATGCATTTTGCAAAATCTGTTTGCACAGCTGGAGTCAGGCTCTGGCCTGCAAAGAACCCCCCTCTGCTGGTCCTTGGGAATGTCACCTGGCCCCCCCCGCCCCAGGCCAGGACTGGAGGACCCCAGGCGCCTGCTGGTCTAGGCTGCCTGGTGTCCTAGCTACCGTTCCTGTGTGCATCCTTCCTCTCGAGGGCGTGGTCACAGAGCAGGATCCAGGCCTGAGGAAACCCTGGGTCTCCCTGCCCCACCCCACCCCCCCGACCCCGACCCCATGCATGTGTGGCAGACATGGCTGCTGCCCCATTGCACTCTGGGAACAGCCCAGAGAGACGCAGTGTAGTCAGAGCGGTGAGAAGCACACAGAGGAGGAAACAACATACTCAGGTATGTCAGGGGGGTGATTCCTGGAGAGGAAAAGATGAAGCAAAATGAGCCTTAATGATGATGAAGGCAGGCATGTTTCTTGCAAAATCAGGGAGAAGGAGAGTTATTTCCAAAAGGAATTCAAAAAGAAGGCAGGCAACTTCAGACACAAGAGACCATGGGGGCAGAGGCCCAGAGGGTCCACGTAACTGGACAGAAAAGGGGGTGCAGGGAGACTTTAACAGCAAGAGCCACGCAGGCTGGAGAGATACGCAGGGTCTGCTGGGATAAACAGAAGAGTCCAGGCAGCAAAGGCCACGGCAGAAGTTCAGTAACTAAGTGTGTGCTGGGCGGAAGGACAAACAAATGATTAACGGACAGGTGAAGTGTGAGGTCCTCTGGGTGGCACATGGGACCTTCACCTCCTGGCCCCATACTCACTGTGGAGCAGCAGAACCCGGTCCTGGGCATCGATCGACAGCTTCAGCTGACCTAAGGAAACGACAACAGAAGCAACTTCACCTCGTCTCCTTGTTGGGTGAAAGATGGGGTAGCAGTGAGGGAATGCTCTTTTGTTCATGTGAAGCGATTCAAAGATCCATACAGTCTCTGGATTGAAAGGGAGCTCAGAAGCCACTTAGTTCAGCCTCCTCACAACATCGGGAGTCCCTTCTGCACTACCTCTAGCAGTGGTTCTCTACCCTGGCCTTACACCCCTCTGGTGATGGGGAGCTCACTACTTTACAAGGCAGTGCAGGTTAACGCTGGAGAACTCTCTCTGTTGGACAGCTGGAAAAGTTGTATCCACATCCAGATGAGCCCAGATTGGCAAGTTCAGGATCCTGGGCCTTGGTCAGAAGTCCATGAAAGTCAGGGGTTCAAGGGGGAAGTCAGGGCAAGCCCACCACTGTGAAAGCTAGCTGTGTTCTGGAAAGGCAATAACAACACAAGGACAAAGAACAAATGACCTGGGGGGAAAGCAAAAGAAAAGAGATGAGATGTGGCTAGAGAGATACTTCAAAGTCAGTGCTACCACCCTCCCCCATTACACAGAATCCTCATCTCCCTAAAGAAAAACTGACCACTGGCATAGAGCCATGCTACCTGAAGTGTGGTCCGAGAACCACCAGCATCAGAAGCATCTGGATGATAGCTAGAAATGCAGAATCGCAGGCCCTCATCCCAGGCATACTGAATCAGAATCTGCAATTTAACCAGATCCCCAGGGAAGCACTGGTGTACTAAAGGTTGGGGAGCCCTGGACTAGGGCAAGCTGAAGGGCCTCCGAACATGTTTATAAGCCTGAAAAAGGCCTTCTTAGCAAGACACAAAATGCGGGGGCACCAAGGGAAAAGACAGAAAACTCCATATGATTTTTAAATGTCCACTACAATTAAAGATATCATAAACAAGGTTATGAGACAACACAACAGAAAAATAGGCAAAGGTCATGAACTGCAAATTCAGAGAAGACAAAACAGCCAATAAATGTACGAGACAATGCTCGACCTCACAGAGATCTGAGACATGCAAATTAACAATAAAATACCATTTTCCATCAATCTGCTTAGCAGATGGTTTAAAAGACAGATTATGTTGGGGCAGCTGGCTGGCTTAGTCGGTAGAGCATGCGACTCTTGATCTCAGGGTTGTAAGTTTGAGCCCTACATTGGGTGTAGCAATTACTAAATCTTTAGTCACTGGGTGGCTCAGTCAGTGGGGTGTCTGACTCTTGATCTCAGCTCAGGTCTTGATCTCCAGGGCCATTGAGTTCAGGCCTTGCATTGGGCTCCACACCACTTAAAAAACAACAATAATAAAATAATATCTTTAAAAAATGAGATGGATAATGTCAAATGTTGGTTAAAAATGTAAGAAAACAGGTACTCTAGTACCCTGTGGGAGGAAGTGTAACAGAGGGTAATTTCTGGCAATATCTATCAGAATTCAATTGTGCATGTCCTTCAACCCAGCAATTCTACTTCGAGGTAACTATCACAGACAAAAACCGCACACCTGAGCTCAAGGCTGGCGCTTCAGCACTGTTTAAAGTAAGGACAAATTGGGGGCGCCTGGGTGGCTCAGTGGGTTAAAGCCTCTGCCTTCAGCTCAGGTCATGATTTCAGGATCCTGGAATCGAGGCCTGCATCGGGCTCCCTGATCAGAGGGGAGCCTGCTTCCTCCTCTCTGCCTACTTGTGATCTCTCTCTCTCTCTCTCTCTCTCTCTGTCAAATAAATAAATAAAATCTTTAAAAAAATAAATAAAATAAGGACAAATTGGAAACACCTGAAAAGTCCATTAATATGAAAATGGTTGAATGAGCCATTTCGAGCTGTGCTTGGAATAGTAGGGGCTGTTACAAAAAAAAAGGGGGAGGGCAAACTCTGTATGTCCTGGCAGGGGGATATTGTAATAAGTTTTTAAGAGAAACAAGCAAACTGCAGAGCAATACAGATGACATATATTTCTACATGTGTGTGCGTGTGTGTGTGTGTGTGTTCTTAAAGGATGCCAAATGAAAAACAGGGATCGCCTCTAGAATTGGAGGCAGGGAAGTTAAGAGGAATTTAACTCCATCACTGTTGTTGTTTCAACAATACATCTTTATGAACTATAGCACTTCTCTAATTAAAAAAATGAAGAGGTGGAATGCCTGGGTGGCTCAGTCAGTTAAGCATCCAACTCTAGATTTCGGCTCAGGTCCTGATCTTGTTGTCATGAGATGGAGCCCTGAGTCGGACTCCACACTCAGTGCAGAGTCTGCTTGAGTAATCTCTCCCTCTCCCTCTGCCCCTCCCCCCTCGCTCTCATTTTATTTATTCATAAATAAAATCCTTTAAAATAAACATTAAACTAAAAATATGAAAAGGAAATGAAAAAAGAAGGGAAGGGGGGAGAAGAGAGGAGGAAGAGAGGCAGGGAGGGGGAAATGTGAACATAACAGAAGGGCCAGGGCTGGAAAGCACGTGAAGGATGAAGAGTTGGTTTTTACCCTGGCTTTTCTAATTTTTTCAAAGACAATATAAAAACAAAACAAAACATCAAGTCATCCTCATAGATGCCCAGTGGCCCTTCAGCATGGATAGAAGAGAGAAGGACCATACTCCTCTTTCTCAAAGACATGTTGAAAATTTTTCCTCAGTCCAGGGGACTCTTTCTGGAACCTTAAGAAACCACAGAGCTCAATCCACCTGGTGGACACGTACTGGGGAGTCAGGACGATAGGCCAGGGCCTCCCAGCCTGCAGCAACCCCACACAGCAACCAGAAAGCCCTCACATCCATGACAACCCTGTCTTATAGTCATCAGCCTCTACTTGATCACCTCTGGTGATGGGGAGCTCACTTCCTGCAATGGGAGCCCTTTTTCTTTTGCAATAACTCTGACTGTTCAATACTCCATCTTATATTGAGCCAGAAGTGACTTCTCAATAACATTTATTGCCCAGACATGGTTCTGCTGTCAGCCTCCAGGCTCTCTCCTTCCACCACTCCTCATGGCACAGTGAGACGTCCCCTCATCATCCCAACTATTTATCTCTGGACATGGCCTGTGAAACTGGGACTGTGGCTGGGGTTTGTGCATTGCTGCTGGCTGGAGGAAGGCCAGGCAGGGTTCAGAGAACAGAAAGGAGGGAAATTCTGAGCAGGTCCCCAAGCCCTGGGACCTGGAAACCACATGTCCCTCACACTTTGGGGATGTTTAAACTCTAAAACCTAGGCAATCCAGACTCCAGCAAACCCTTGTCCAGCTCTTCACCAATCAGAAATTCCTGCTGCTCTCCTGCCAAGAACACAGATCTCAGAAGCCCAGAGGCCTGTTCCAGTTCCAGCCCTGGCTACTGTCACTCTCAGAGCCACTTTGTCCCCCAGCTGCGAGGTGGAGCTAATAACAGGGGCTACTGCACTCGCCAAGTTGGGTTTAGATCAGACAGTGCTGGAGGGTGAGGAGGTCCTTGCATGAAAGGCACCAAGAGAAACTGTGGCATTATTAGCTCAAGATCTGAGCAATTATCACTTTGGGGCCCTCTAGAGCTGAGAAATCTGAAAAAAAGTGTGCCGGACCCAGTGTGGGGTAGGAGAAGGCTTTGAAACAGACAAAAATGGCCAGCAGTCACAGATCCAATCTCATGAACCCAAAGGCAACTGTGTTTAACCCCAAACATCTTTTCTGAAATTATTACCAGTGCAAAAGGCAGCTTTGGCCTGAACATATCTGGCTTTCCAAAGCTATGGGAGCCAGTGAGCTGCATGACACCATCACCTACCCAATGGATCATTCACAGAAATCAGGATGGACAGGGAAATACAAATCAAAACCACAATGAGATACCACCTCACACCAGTCAGAATGGCTAAAATTAACCAGTCGGGAAACAACCGATGTTGGTGAGGATGCGGAGAAAGGGGAACCCTCCTACACTGTTGGTGGGAATGCAAGCTGGGGCAGCCACTCTGGAAAACAGTATGGAGGTTCCTCAAAAAGTAAAAAATAGAGCTATCCTATGACCCAGCAAATGCACTACTGGGTGTTTACCCCAAATATACAAATGTGGTGATCTGAAGGGGCACGTGCACCTGAATGTTTATAGCAGCAATGTCCACAATAGCCAAATGATGGAAAGTGCCCAGATCCCCACTGACAGATGAATGGATAAAGATGTGGTGTGTATATATATACATAGGTATGTATATACAGTGGAATACTACTCAGCCATTAAAAAGAAATGAAATCTTGCCATTTGTCATGACGTGGATGGAACTAAACAGTATTATGCTAAACAAAATAAGTCAATCAGAGAAAGACAATTATCATATGATCTCACTGATATGTGGAATTTAAGAAACAAAACAGAGGATCACAGGGGAAGAGAGGGAAAAAATAAAACAAGACAAAACCAGAGAGGGAGACAAACCATAAGAGACTCTTGATCATAGGAAACAAATTGAGGGTTGCTGGAAGGGAGAGGGGTGGAGGGATGGGGTAACTGGTGATGGACACTAAGGAGGGCATGTGATATAATGAGCACTGGGTGTTATATAAGACCGGCGAATCACAGAACTGTACCTCTGAAACCAATAATACATTATATGTTAATTTAAAAAGAAAAAGAAAGAAAAAAGAAATCAGGATGGAGACCTCTCCCAGCACAAATGGTCACTAGTTCCACCTGACAAACATTAGCCAGGCACCTGTACTGCTCGGGGCCGAGTCGGGAAGAACAGATCTGAATGGCTGGGTGCCCACCGGCAGGGAACCCACAGCCCAGTGACTAGGGCAGGAGCATGGGCAAGGCTAAAAAGTGGAGCTGGATGGGCCTGCATGGACCTGGATGGGCCAGGATGGCCTACAGGAGCAGGCCAGAATGGGCCTGGAGCAAAGACTGACTAAGAAATCAGAGGAGTCTGCCTAGCTCCCTTCGCAGGCCTTGCCATGCAGGCCTCCTCAGGGAGAGCGAAGAAACCAAGTCTCGCAGACCAGTCTCAGGCCCCCAGTAAGGGACACGCCCTCCCCCAGCCCATCTGTGGGCTCACAGATAAGGACAAAATGAAGAATGAGTCCCTACCCCCCACCCCACTTGGCCATGCTGGTCCCTTCTGCCTCCCCCTCTTAGCCCATCCCATCCAATGACTGTGTCTCCAGGGCCCTGAAGTTATCTTGCCCAACCTCCTCGATTGGAAGCCAGAACAGTCATGCCCAGATATGGAAGTGACTTGCCCTGGGCCCAGAGTGACCCGGCTAAGGCAGAACGACAGGCCAGAATGCTGCCCCAACTCCAGCACTCTGGCCTGTGCACTGAGCTGGCCTTCCAGAGCTGTTAATGTGGACCACGGCATCTGCCACTGCCACCCTGGGCTTCGGGAGCCGAGAGAGCCATCAGGCACAGGACCAGTGCCACAGCTTTGCTTCAGAAGCCAGGAAGAAGCCAAAAAGAGGGTAGGCTTGAAGAAATGTCCCCAAGACACTGCCGGCACAGGACCTAGGGGGATTCAGACTCACTGGGCCCCGCAGAAAAAAAGGGCATGCAAGCCAGCTGAAGAAATTTAATCTGGCAGACCTTACTCTGTGGAGGAGCACAGGAAGATGAACTCTGACTCTCAGGACACAGCCAGGGAGAGACACACTCAGAACACAAAACAAGAAGACGGGGGCTGCCCACCACCACGGGCCTCGGGGATCCGCAGAGCGTGTCCTAGAGGGAACTCATGGCACCCTGGGGTGTGAAGAGAGGGACTTGCCTGGCTAGCGGGAAGCAGCAGACATCCCGAAGCCCAGTTCACCTCAAAAGCAATTCCCCACTTAGGAGCTACCATGTCTTGAAAGCCACAGGAAGGGCGAGGAGTCAGGACAAACGTACAAAGGAGGCTGGGTCTCCACGGAGCCTGGCCAGCCACCAACACTCACAGATTTCCCCTCCATTTGTGGGGACGGGTCTGCACCTGAAGTTGTGTGTGCAGGAGAGCAGGAGGGAGCCAACCAGCTGCTAGGCACCCCGCTCTCTGTGACCCTGGGCAGCCTGACCAAGGCTCCAAGAGGACAAGGCAGATGAAGGGCAGATGAAGTTGATATGTGGAATTTCACTTTCTGCCGGCTAAGGACAAATGGCAGGCTGCAGGGGTCTTTCAAGAGTCCGTCCTTTTGAAGAGGGAGAAACTTGAGTTCCGTTTGGAGAAACAGCCTGGTTTACGCTGGTGTGTGCTGGCCTACAGAGCCCAGGGGGCAGGGGGCTGATTGGTGAGGTAGAGACAGTGATGGGTCGGTGTGACTCCTCTCTTCTGACTCTCCACTTCCTGTGCAACCTGATATTAATATGGCCTCCCAAGCCGTTTTTCCTTCCAGGAATAGATTGCTCTCACCAGCATACACTGGCTAACCACTTAGCAGCAGACACCCTGAGCAAAAACCCAGCCAGCAAAGCCATTCCCCAATTCCTGACTCACAGGAACCGGGACATGCTACATGTTTGGGTCTTTTAAACCAAAAGGTACTGGGGTGCTTTGTTGTGAAGCCATAGATAATGAATACATCCCCATATTGCCTCCACAGCTAGGTGACATAAACCCGATCTCAATTCTGGGACAATTTTTCAACTTTTAAAACTGTTAAGAAAATACAGTCCTGAGATAAATCACTTTACTGTGACTAAGGAAGCAAAAGGCCTTCCATTTGTGAGGTCCTTGATTGTTCTCCCTAAAGAATTCTGATAGATTCAAACCAGACTCGTTACCAATTCAACTGTAAAATCTGGAATTGTCCCACATTAACCCACTGACGGCCCAGCACATTCATGAAAATGCTTCACCTGCAGAGCAAATGGTTTTCTTTTACACAATTTGTGTGTACGATACCACAATATATAGAAAATTCACATTCATCTTTCCTTTCACTATCTTCCTTTAGATTTTATTACAAAGATTTTAATTGCAAAATCATCAGCTTTGCCACATTTTATAAAGGACTCGCCATTCTTACCTATGTCATGTTACAGGCTTTTTCTCCATAAATATGTTATGTTATAATGATGAGCACCTGCTACCTCCTTGCTGATAGCTTTAAGCCACACCACGAAGTCAGTGATTTATTCTCCTTACGTCTTTCACTGTGTTATTTTTTTCACTATCAAAGTTTTCCAGCAAAACAAGACTAATCCGGAAAACACAAGGGTGGGAGCCCAGAAGGAACCATGAGCAAAGCATGGGTTTCGGAATCAGTAAGATCTGGCTGGATCCTGGGTCACCACTGACGGTGCTGAATCACTACACCTTCATCTCTTCATCTGTACAATGGAAAGAAGAAGAATCGTACCGTTCTGGGAGGGCTCTTGTACAAATGAGCACTAATGTATGTGGAGGGCCTGGCAAATAGTAGGAGCTCCCGCTGATAGGACAAAAGGAAGGACGGAGGAAAGGAAAAGGGAAGGAAGGATGGAAGGGAGGGGGAGGGAGGAAAGGACAGGAGATGAAAAGAGTAAAAATGACTCAGAAAAATTAGAAAGCACATGTAGGGGACTTCTCTTTCTGGGATGACAGACCCACTGAGGAAATCTAGAAGAGCTGGACAAAATATTTCAAAGCAGCTTCTTGGGGACGCCTGGGTGCTCAGTTGGTTAAATGTCTGCCTTTAGCTCAGGTCATGATCCCAGGGTCCTGGAATCGAGTCCCGCATCAGGCTCCTTGCTCAGCGGGGAGCCTGCTTTTCCCTCTGTCTGCCGCTCCCCCTGCTTGTGCTTTCTCTCTCTCTCTCTGATGAATAAATAAATAAAATTAAGAAGTTAAAAAAATAACGTTTAGAAGCAGCTTCTTGGAGATACAACAAGACAGAGAGGAACTCCAGAGCAGGCTCTGGGGGGAGGAAGGCTCATGGAATGAAGTTTAATGTTTTCCTGGGCTAATTCTCTCCCTGGGGTGTTTTCAAATTCCAGAGAGATGACGGAGAAGCTGAGAGACTGAGCAGAGTTTCTGTCTGCCTCACAGGGCAAGAGGAACAGGAGT
The DNA here is from genome assembly GCA_002007465.1 of Ailurus styani. Taxonomy (NCBI): domain Eukaryota; kingdom Metazoa; phylum Chordata; class Mammalia; order Carnivora; family Ailuridae; genus Ailurus; species Ailurus styani. The sequence goes on along the minus strand of LNAC01000567.1, from coordinate 305,755 downwards.
TGGAGACCAGGGCCTGTCAAGAGTGAGGTCCTTCTGAGCCTTGATCTTTTGGGTCAGAACCCTAAAAGGTTGTTCCTCAGGAATATGTGAGCCGTGATGAGATGCAGTTAGTTCTTCGAGGGACTGCAGCTCAACCTCAAATAACCCCAATCCCTAACATCAGGATTACCCCAGATCACTAGCTACTTCAAGCACCTGTCAGAAGCAAGCATCTTTTTTTAATAAATTTTGAAGATTTTATTTATTTATCTGACAGAGAGAAAGAGAGAGCGCACATAGCAGGGGGAGGGGCAGGGAGAGGGAGAGGGAGAAGCAGGCTCCTCACTGAGCAAGGAGCCTGATGCGGGCCTCAATCCCAGGACCCTGGGATCATGACCTGAGCTGAAGGCAGATGCTCAACCAACTGAGCCACCCAGACTCCCGAAGCAAATATCTTTTTGAAGGAAGACCTCATCCTAGGTCTGCACCAAGAAGCAAAATAACAATTCTGTGCATGCCGTTTGTAAGGGACACAGCATGCCTAGAACATAAAGAAACAGAAAGACTGACAGAAATAAGATGGAGAAAGATATGCCAGGCAATTCATTGCTAACCAAAAGAAGGCTGGTAGCTATGTTATGTCAGAAAAAGTGGACTTTCTCTGCACTAAAAAGAAAGAGAAGGCTTCCTAATAATAAAAGTCTCAATTCACTACTAAGATAACAGTTCTCAATTTGTATGCTCTTACTATCGCTTCAAAATATATAAAAGAAAGACAACTCTAATGACAAAGAGACAAATGTACAACTACAGTAGGAATTTTAACACAACTGTCTCGGTAACTGATAGAACAAATGGGGGAGGGGGTTGGATTGAGCAAGGATGTAGAACATTTGCACAACATAATTAGCAAACTTGACCAAAATCTGACATACACATAGAACACGACACTCAGCTACTGCAGAACTTTTCAAGAACACACAGAACATTTATAAAAACTGACCGTATCCTGGGCCATCAAAGGAGTGAAATGATGCAGAGTACATCCTCTGACCAAAATACAAAATAAAGAATAAAAATATTACCAGAAAATCCCACTATCATGGAAATTAAGAAACACTTCCAAATCATCTAAAGACTTGAGAAAGTAGGACCATGAAAATTAGAAACTATTTGGAACTGAATAATAAAGAAAAAATCTTCATGTTGAACACGAGGTCTCTGTGTCATTGGCCATCTTGACCGCCCCCCACCTCCACCCCATGCAAGTCACACAGATATTTGTTTTGTGATGAGTCACTCAGCTGCACATCATCTGGGGGGGCACTTTTCTCTCTCTCTCTTTTTTTATATTTCATAATAAAAACTTTTTTTTTAAATAGAGCAGAATTGGGGCGCCTGGGTGGCTCAGTGGGTTAAAGCCTCTGCCTTCGGTTCAGGTCATGATCTCAGGGTCCTGGGATCGAGGCCCTGTATCCAGCTCCCTGCTCAGCAGGGAGCCTGCTTCCTCCTCTCTCTCTGCCTACTTGTAATCTCTCTCTGTCAAATAAATAAATAAAATCTTTTTAAAAAATAAATAAATAAATAAATAGAGCAGAATTGGGAAAGAGAACAAAAGGACCCTTGATAGGCCAGAAGCTGAGAATTTCTGAACGCTCCCAAGCAAACAGACCCCAGATGACAGGAAAGCCAATAGTGCTGAGGACCCTGAGAAGGATGGGCCCCTAAGAATTCATTGGAGGGGCGTCTTGGCCAAGCCCAGGGCCTGGCCCAGGCTCTGAGCACCACAGCCAACCAGGGACCGCAGGCGGGGCCAGTCACGGTGTCCGGTTCAGGGCCTGTCTCACTGCTCTCCAACATGCCAAGCAGCAGGCTGGCATCTGTTCTACAGAAAACGCATTTGTCATCTCTGGAGGAGTTGGGTTCTAGGCCCAGTTTACATTTTCCCCTCTCCTGAAGCCAGAACACCTCCTTAGAAGGCAGCGTGTGGCCAACTAATAATGTTACTTGAAAGTGCCTCTTACTGGGGGACAAGGTGCTCTACTCATGTGCGTGCATGGTGCACACACACACACACACACACACACACACACAATACGAAGCTTCAACATATACCTACAGTATCCTCCCTGGAAGGAAAAGAATTTTGTCTCTTTAGAATTCCAGAGATCCTGAAAATTTAGCTCCCTTTAAATGTTTGTGCTCAGGGTAAACCACCAGCTAGGCACGACTTTCATCTGGTTCTACCAGGGCAAAGCCCACTCCTAAAGGCCAGGGGCTCCCTGCTATGCTGGGGAAAAGCCAGTGAACCGGAGTAAACTTAGCAAAGACCTTCGTGTTAAGGGAGTTCACACTGGCTACTGAAGCTGCCTAAATGTATAGCTTCCAAACCGGGCTAATCATCAGAATACTTCTGTGGCTTCTTATAATTACAGATTCTCAGGCTCCAGTCTAGACTTATCAAGATCCTAGGAATCTATGGTGGGGTTTTTGTTTTTTATTTGTTGTTGTTGTTGTTGTTGTTTGTTTGTTTGTTTCATTTTTGAGGGAAAGAGAGAGAAAATGAGAGCTGGGAGGAAGAGCAGAGGGAGGGGGAGTCTTAAGCAGACTCTATGCTGAGCAAAGAGCCCCACACAGGGCTCCATTTCACAACCCTGAGATCACAACCTGAGCCAAAACCAAGAGTCAGATGCCTAACCGACTGCGCCACCCAGGCACCCAGGAATCTGTGTTTTCAATAGACTTGCCAGGTGCTTCTGCCAAGTGACCAGGTCTGGTAACCACTGATACAAATCTTCATTCACAAGCAGACAAGCAAAGACCACTCCATGTATGAAAAAAAATGGCAGCCTTGAAGAGGGGCAGCACTTGTTAAGGAGATGGGATTTTAATTAGGAAACGGGGCAGAACTTTCCAGTGTCGATCTGTGTCCACCCTCGGAGAGATCTGTGAGGAGACTGTAAGAGCAGGAGCTTCCCCACCCCACCAGGTTTCTGCCTGCTCGCTGCACACTCAGGTCACAGTCACTGGTTCAAGCAACAACCTTCCCAGATAACCATCCGACCCAGCCCCGAGGCCACGCTGGGGCCGAGGATCCAGTCCCTGCTGGTCTGGACACTCCTCGACTTCCCAGATCTGGCAGGATGAGTAAGTCAATAGAGAATATGGAGTAATGCTAGTAAATAGTCACACTATACCAGTAAGGAAGAGTAATGGATTCTAAAACTGTACATATAATATGGTCTCGATTCTTTCCAAATTATAACGCACCCCTACACATACACACACACACACACACACAGATAGAGAGAGAGAGAGAGAGAGAGAGAGAGAGAGAGAAGTAAGTCTGGAAGGATATAAACAAAATATTAACTGACAATGGTCTTTTCTAGGAGTCAGAGTACAGGTGATTTTTCACTTTTTTCTTTTCACTAAGTTTTCAACAATGAAGCCATCTTACGGTGATGATAAGGAGGAAAAAACCAGTGAGCTATACTTTTACCTTTTTTTAAAAAAGATTTTATTTAGTCATTTGAGAAAGCAAGTGAGTGAGCAAACAAGAGAGCATAAGCAGCAGAGGGAAAGGAAGAAGCAGACTCCCCACTGAGCAGGGAGCTGGAAGTGGGGCTCGTTCCCAGGACCCCAGGACCATAACCTGAGCTGAAGGCAGATGCTTCACCGACTGAGCCACCCAGGCGCACCTATATTTTTACTTTTAAATCAGGACACAGCTAAGGTAATAGAACTTCAAAGCTCCTTGACACTCTTTCCTGACCACCCTGGCCCCACCAGTTAATTTAGGTCACCCTGGAAACCCCCTTGGTCTGGTAGGTTCCCATATCCCTGGGTAGGTAACCCCATCAAGTGGGGTTAAGAGAAACTGCTTGCAAATGTTGGGGAGACTAAAGGACGTAAAGCACTTGACACAGGCACGGCACACGGTAAATGCTCAACGAATGGCGGCGGCTTCATTCCTCCCACTTCGGCGCTCCACCACCAAGACCAGTGACTTCCAGAGTGCCACACCACAGGCCACTGCTGGGGCCCAAGCCACTGCTTTTCTACCACTCCCTCTGCTCCTAGAGAGAAAGGCAGTTGTGGAGAACCAAATGTGCTGACAGAGGTAAGCTTGAGAACAGGAGAGCCAGAACCCCAGGGAAGGCCTACCTCCTGGGCTGTTCTGTCAGTGAAATCTGGGCAAAGTCCTGCATGTTCCAGTAACGACCCCAACCTTTATAAAGAAAATTCTATATAGGGGCACCCAGGTGGCTCAGTCGGTTAAGCGTCTGCCTTCGGCTCTCATGATCCCAGGATCCTGGGATCGAGCCCCGACTAGGGCTTCCTGCTCTTCGGGGAGCCTGCTTCTCCCTCTTCTGCCCCCCCACTTGTGTTCCCTCTCTCACTGTGTCTCTCTCTCTCTGTCAAATCAATAAATGAAATCTTTTTTTAAAATAGTATACAAACTAAAAAAAAAAAAGTGCTGGACAAGTCCTCTCAGAAGGCTTGAGCTCAGGTACCAAGTCTGGCACCGGCTCACTGGGAAACCTTGCTCTCTCTGGACCTCCCATCTCCACGGAGGAATACCGCCTGCTCTCCACAGAGAGTGGCAGAACCAGGGAGGACACACGGCTGTGAAGGGCGGTGTTCTCGGACAGGGTTCTCATCCCTATCGCGGCTTCCCGAGAGCCTGGATTTGCCCAGACCGTCGGGGCAGCTGCTGCCCGGCTCCTATCTGGGGGAACCCAGGTCCGCTAGCAGGGGGTTTGGGAGCAGGGGCCTACTGCCCATTTCTTTCTCCCTCACGCCCCCACGGCAGGCCTGTGACCCTCCTGAGAGCCTGGTCACTCCTGGAGAAGAGAGTCCTCCCATATCTGCCGTGGGTCAGAGATCCTCGATGCAGCCACCCGGCAGCCGCCAACGGGAGCCCACGAGAAGCTGACCCCACACCTGTCCTGTCCCTGAGCCGAAGGAAAGAGGATGGAGGAAATCTCCAGATGTAATAACAAATCGGTGATTCAACCCTGAGCTGCTTGGTAATGGGAAACTCTAGTGGTGCAAACCGGGTCTCTGAAAGATGAACCGGGCTGTGATGATTCCAGCCAAATGAGGCAGAAGCGGCTGCACTGGGCACCACTGGCCAGGCAGCAGGTGGTGCCCCACGGCTCGCTCAGCCTGGGCCCCTGGGCGCCCCGGGCCCCTCCTGGGCACTCCCAGGAGGCAGGGGCCAGAGGAGGTACCCCTGCTGCCAGGCCCACCTGTCACGGAGGGGGTGGGGGGCGGCCCTTTCTGGGCGCTGGCAGTAGGGTGAAGCAGCCCTGGCAGCCAGCCGTCGCGGGCACTTACCAAAGGTGGTGAGGTAGAAGGACAAGTCCGGGTGGGCACGGCGGCTCCCGAGGGAGACGCGGTGCAGGGAGCGCTCCATGGCCGCCCCGCCGCGGCCCGACAGGACCGCCTGCAACCCGAGGCGTCTGTGTTGCTCCCCTGTAACCGAGGCAGCAGGTTCACCCGCCCCCGCCCGGCGCCCGAGTCCCAGAGGCGGGAGCCGGAGGCCCGCTGCGGCGAGCGTTTGAATGAATGGGCCGGCGCGCCGGGCCCTGATTGGCCCGCGCCGGTTTGAATGCGGAGGTTTCCACCTGACCGATCCGACGCCGGCCCGGGGGAGGAGGCGCCCGCGCCCCAACCAAGAGAGCATGGGCCGCAGCTGCAGCCCGGTGGCCCCTCCTCCGAGCTCCCGACCGTAGGCCTCCCCGAGGAGCCGGAAGGACCGGGCGGCCACACCAGGGCTCCCCGCTCCAGGCTAGAAGTGCCAGCCCCAGGTGAGGCCCGCGCGGCCCCTCTGGCGTGTCCACGCAGGCGGGCTTGGCCTGCTCACCCAGCTCCCCCAGGCCAGCAATTAGCCAGATTTGTAACACGCTTTGAAGCTCAGACCTGTAATCACCGGACTCAAGCGCAAAGGAGCATCTTCCTGGCCCCGCACAGTAGGGTTTGGAAAAGTGTTCCCCATGCTTGGACTGGCTGCCCCCACCAGGCTGCAGCCCCTTCCCAAACTCTGCCCTCTCCATCTGCCTCTGGAGCCTCCTCTTGGATGGGAGCAGCCTGGCACAGGTCCAGGCCAAAGCAGCTTGCTCCAGCCAACCTCACAGGCCCCCATCGGCAGCCTGGCCCTGTGGAACCGGGAGGGCAGGCCCTCAGCATCCAAGAGGACAGAAAGCATGGGATACAGGGAGGGTAAGCGCTTTCAGTCTCCAGAGACAGGTGCCAGGAGGCAGAGCTGAAAGGAAGGTCAGTCCCTGCATTGCTTTGTCAGCAAACATTCGTGGGACACCTCCTGGGAACAGTTTCACACCAAGACATCTGCTCTGCAAATCTCTGACTGTTGCTGCTGTGGGAAGGAAAGCTGCTGGTCTTATGTAAATCTAAAAATGGGAGGTGTTGGAAGTTGCCAGATGGATATCTGGCCCAGGGATCTACTCCAGACAAGGAGGTTGCAAGAGAGAAAGTGGGGAGAAAAGTTGCATGCATTCAGTACCAGGTGCCAGGGGCTGAGCTGCGCAATTTACACGTATCATCTCATTTAATCTTCACAGTGATCCTAGGAAGTATCAGCCCCAGGGATAAATCTGAACCTCAGGCAGAGAGGGTAGGTGACTTGTTCAAGGTTGGCTGAGCCGAAATTTGAACCCAGGCCTGTCTACCCCAAAGGCCATCCTCCATCCGTTCTTCTTTGGCCTCCATTCTGCCCCATGGCCAACAGCAAGTGCAGGCTGCGGACTTGCCTCCTTGAGGCAGGTAAGGAAACTTAAAGCCACAGGACCAGCTGTCTACCAGCAGGGAGCAGAAGCTAGAGAAGGAGCCCCAAAATCAGCAAACTGGTGGTCAAGTGCAAATGAGTCATATAAAGGCCAGTGAATTGTTTGAAACCTGGCACATTATGAAGCCCTGTTCTGCCCTTTCCCCAAACCCCATACTGTGAGCACTGCCCATAGCAAGGGCAAGCCTACTCCCCTGGCCCTAACCAATGACAGTGGACATACCTGCACCTTGGACTTGAGCATGCCTGATTCTCTTCCTGGCTGGGGAAGTCTGCATCCAGGCATCCTTTCTGGGCAGGGAGGTATGCTGGCCCTGACACTCCATCCAGCCAGGGATAAAGGCAACCTCAGGCTCAAGCCACAGGATGCAGAAAGGATACTGAGGCTGGAGGTGTTCTGGACCTGCAGGAACAAAATGGGAATGTGAGTTAGGCATGACCCAAGGATGCCCCCTGATAGCAGTGTTTATTCCCAGTAGGAGTTAGAAAGCATGGCATTCTGGAGCCAAAGCAAAGTAAGGTCCACAGGGACAGGGAGAGTGCTGTGCCCAAGATGGCAGTGGCCCCTTCCCAGCCCTGCCGGGGACCACTGTGGAGCCTGTCCTGGGGAGCACAGTCTGGGCTCAGGAAGCTGAGAGCAAAGTGCAGATGCACCCTCAGGAGGGTGGGAGCCTGAAGAGCAGGACAGAGTTGTACTATCTGAATGTGGCCTGGGGGAAAAGCTGAAGCCCACACAGCACCTCACGCCCACTCAGGATAAAGGCCTGCTCAGCAGCTCACCTATTCCGCTGGGAAAACCCAATGCCGTTCTGATCCCGCGCTGACTCTCTAGAGGCACCGTCTCCACCACCTTCGCCATCAACAGAAAGGCCCCTTTACTTAGTAGAACACTGATCACTTCCTTCTCTTAAAAAGGGAGGTCACTCTTGGGGAGCTTGGGTGGCTCAGTCGGTGAAGCAGCTGCCTTTGGCTCAGGTCACGATCTCAGAGTCCTGGGATCGAGCCCCACATCGGGCTCCCTACTTAGTGGAGAGCCTGCTTTTCCCTCTGCCTCTGCCTGCCGCTCTGCCTACTTGTGCTCTCTCTTTGTCAAATAAATAAATAAAATCTCTTTTAAAAATTTTAAATTTTAAATTAATAAATGAATTTAAAATATTTATAAAATATATGGCAAATATGTACATATGAATCAAGAAGTCTTATAAATCAGTGAGAAGACTATAAATATACCAAAAGACATGAATAATCATCCCACAAGAGAGGCAGTGTAATTGACCTAATAATGCATAAAATACTGGTAAACCAGAGAAGTAAAAAAAGAAAAAAATCATCTGCCTCCAGGAAGTTCAAGCATTTCTACTAATGAGGCAACTAAGGGTCAGGGTTGTTAACTGAATCAGGTTGCCAAAGCAGTAGGCAAACAGTGGAGAAATCAGAATCCAGCCAAAGAATCACTATAGAATGTCGTCTTTCCTACTAGTCCTCCTGCTCAGGATGACTAGCTTACAAACAAGGAGACTGAGACCTCTGTAGCTACTGATACATTAAAATTCAATTCAAGGGGGGCAGCTGGGTGGCTCAGTCGGTTAAGCACCCTTTGCCTGACACTCCCCTTTTTTGTGCTCTCTCTCTCTATCAAATGAATAAATAAAAATCTTAAAAAATAAAATAAAATTCAAGGGGCTCTTAGGTAGCTCAGTAGGTTAAGCATCTGACTTTGGCGCAGGTCATGATCTCAGGGTCCTGGCTTCAGGCTCCCTGCTCGGCCAGAAGTCTGCCTGTCTCTTCACCTCTGCCCCTTCCTCTGCTAGTGCTCTCTCAAATAAATAAATAAAATCTTTTAAAAATAATAATAAAATAAAATCTAACCAATGTTTATGAAACTAAACACTATTTTGTGCTGAGCCTTACACTTGTCACCAAGGTTCTAGAAGTGAACAAGATGGAGCATATGATCTAGTGAGAGGCTGGGTGGGCGTTACAATAGAGGAACCATCGTGTTGACCTGTGACAACTCAGATTAACGTCTCATTCAGCCTGGGGAGCTGGGCGGGGTGAGACGGTAAAGGAAGTCAGAGAGGACTTTGCAAAGAAAGCAAGCTGAAGGATGATTTAGCCAAGCAAAGGAAGTGAAGGAAGGGTTACAGGCAGAAAGAACAAAACACACAAAGGCCAGCAAAGGAGAGCGAAGCATTGTTCATTTGAGGAACTCAAGGAGGGGAAGCAGGGTGGCAGGGAACTTAAGAGTGTGGGGGTGGAAGTAAGTAATATGCAAGAAGGTAAACATCATACAAGCTTCACATATTATTAAAAGGAGCTTGGAAGGTGGTTCCCCAGATGAAAATCAGAGGCTCATCCCCCACCCCAAGAAAAGCAGAAAGGGTGCTGGGTGAACAGAAACTCTAGACATCACCCAGAGGAACTATCAAAAATGTACCTCTTGAAAGTTTCAGAATTTGTATTTCTGTAGAAAGGAAATGGGTTTGTCCCTTATGAGACTATGCAACTTCATCCCTGGAAATTTTTAAAGACTGGGTTAAACCTGGGCCTAAAAATTTATAGGTCTCTAGAGCAGTTTTCATCTTTTTAACTTCAACCCATATTAGGAAATACATATTTATAATGTGAATCCAATGATATGCTGGAGCCAATTCATACAGGCCTATGAGGACAGACAGTGAAATTTTTAGGATTTTGCAAGCTGATTGTTAAATACAGCCATTATTATAATTATATTATGTAAACTAACAAACTCAAACTCTCAAAACTCATTTCCTAATTATTTTATCATTTTTTAATTATTATCCATACACTACTGTGCAACTCTTCCCAACTCCATGTGCAGTGATGTCACACTGGTAGCTGGAAACCAATCATGGTGGTAGTATTGGCACTAAAAAAATTGGCAAATATTACAAATTGGGACTTTATTTGGTTTGTTGATTGATTGTCTAGATTAGGATGCAATTCTATTTGTCAAAATACCATTTAATTAAAACTATAGGTTTAATTAAAACTATGGATGCAAGAGGTAGGAAAAAGTCCGTGGAGGCATCCTGTGAGAATGAATTCACTATATGGAATTTACAACAAAAGTTTTTGTATATTTTAACCAAAAAAAGAAGGAGCAGGGACTTTGTCCTAAGAGCACAGGGAAGTCATCAAAATATTTTAAGCAAGAATCCAGAAAGAGCTTTAATTCATGCTTTAGAAAGATCACTCTGGCCAGAGTGAAAAAAAAAATGGATGATGGGGGAAAAGGGTGGTCTGAGGGTTGGAAACATGGAAACAGAAAATACTAAAAAAAAAAAAAAAAAAAAAAAAAAAGGAAACAGAAAGTCCTGTTAGGTAAAGTCTTTTCCAGGAGTCCAGGCAGAAGATGATAGTGGATGGAAGGCATGGAAAGAGGTAGAATCACCAGTCAACTTGGTGACTGATTGGAAGATAAAATGCAAAATGCAATCCTGGCTTGAGAAACTCAATGTTTAGAAGTACCCTTTACAGGGGCGCCTGGCTGGTTCAATCCAGAGAGCATGTAGCTCTTGATCTCAAGGTTGTGAGTTTGAGCCCCATGCTGGGTATAGAGATTACTTAAAAAAAAAAAAATAAACTTAAAAAAAAAAGTGCCCTTTACAGAGATGGAGAACGTGGGAGGAGGTGCTGGCATGAGACTGAGTGACCCACGTGCTGGCCAAGTGGAGATGTCAAGTGAGCAGCTGAAGATACTAGATAAGAAGCTCAGGAAAAACACTTAGGCTAGATATATGGGTGTAGAAATTCCCAGGAAAGCCGTGGGCATGGATAGGAGAGTCCAAGGAGCACGCTTAATGTGAGAAGAAGGCTCAGGAAAGAACCAAGGACTGAGAAACAGGCAGAGGAAGAAAGGCACGAGAGGGGTAAGGAAGGCCAGGGAGTGTATTAAGAAGGAAATAACTGTCAACCACGTCAAGTACTGTTGAGAGGTCAAGTAGGTTAATAACAGAGAAGTGTCCACTGGATTTAGCCACAAGGCAGTCATTGTTGACCTTCCATCCCAGAATAAAATGCTGGGAGGCAACAGCTCCACATGAATGAAAATGTACCAAATTCACTCTAAAGGGAAAAATACCCTGGGCTCAAAGCCAGAGAATATTCTCGGGTCATGTTTTCTTCTCGTCCTAAATTTAACCAGCTGGAATGCTTTGTAAAGTGGCATTTTATTCACCCTTGAAATGCAGGACTTGCTTTTTAAACGTATGTCTGCAATCCATCTTCAAGGTAGAACACAGTATCTTTGGGTTAGTGGTTCTCTACAAGAGCAGATGCTGGTTGCCGTAAGCACCACTGAGATACTGTAATTTGCCTCAGATGGAGAAGCCTTTGGTGACCTAAAAACACAAACGGGGTCTAATTGAGAACCAAGTAAAAAACTCAAGATTCCAAGTGACCCAAGAGGTGCTGTTGCAAAGTAGAAGAGACCAGGATGTGAAGGCCATCTGGCACCGCACTGGTCACCAGGGTTAATTCACTTGGTCGGGCTGGCCATGTGGGGGTCCCCCTCCTTCCCCACTGGCACTGTGCCATGTGCATCCCCCCAAGGTTGCACAGTTGGTCAGAGTGGACCACCTTCCTTGATAGAAGAGGACCAGGATTCGGTCAGGGGTATACGAGTAGCTGTGCTCTGTTGCTAGAACCACCAAACAAGTTCTCCAAGTGTAAGAGGCCAAAGCCCTCACTGTCAGAGTATTATAGAATAGTAGGTTGAATCCAAGGATAAAAGCCAGAGACTTAAAGGCCAGAGAAGGAAAGCAGGGTCCCCAGCCTCTCCTAGAGTGGCTTGGTGTCCTTGTAGTGATGTTGAAAGCCCTTTCCAAGAGGCAGCCTTTTCCTGGCCTGCCAATAAGCAACTTGGCCTGGCACAGTCAAGAGGTCCATAGGGCCTCCAAAAGTCTTCTGAACTTAAATAATATAAACCTCTGCCTCCAGCCCAGATGGAGTAACATCTTGGGATGGGAGCCAATCCAGGGACTGGATTTTCCCTCTCACCTGAAACAACTAAAAGACTGGACAAAAAAAAGTATGAAACAGGGTGCCTGGGTGGCTCAGTTGGTTGGGTGACTGCCTTCAGCTCAGGTCATGATCCTGGAGTCCCAGGATCGAGTCCCTCATCGGGCTCCCTGCTCAGCGGGGCGTCTGCTTCTCCCTCTGACCCTTCCCCCTCTCATGCTCTTTCTCTCATTCTCTCTCTTTCAAATAAATAAATAAATCTTTAATAAAAAAATATGAAACAACAATTTTCAAGACATTAGACCTCAAAGAAGAAGGTCTCTGAGAAACAGAAAACATTGCCCCAGCTTATGCCCAGAGAGACTTGCAGAAGGGCAGAGGGAAGCTAGGCCAACTCCAAATCCCTGACTGGAGGAGTTCAGGAGGCCAAGGCAGCTAGAGTTCATAGGATAGCACGTCAGAGAGGGAGAGCTGCACAAAGAGAGTCCCAGAGATCTGTAGAGGGTCTCCCTTCAAGTCCTCAGATAAGTAGTGCTTATAAGCTCATGGGTGTGAGAAAAGTACCCCAAGGCTGGGGGGAAAAAACCACTCAAAAGGGTTAGAGGGAATCGTCTTTGAGGCTCACATGGGGCCAGGAATAGTTCTTATACTCATCAGCCACACTGGGAAGATCTCCTCATTCATGGGGCACGGGGTAGGGACTCAGAAGGGTTTTGCTTCCGTTGCGGGGAGTAATTAGCCCTGGACTGAATAACACTCTGGTCCTATCCGAAAGAGCTTAAAAGTAAGACCCCAAAGGATCAAAAAAAATTTTTTTAAAGATTTTATTTATTTATTTGACAGACAGAGAGATCACAAGTAGGCAGAGGCAGGCAGAGAGAGAGGGGGAAGCAGGCTCCTTGCCGAGCAGGGAGCCCGATATGGGCCTCCATCCCAGGACCCTGAGATCATGACCGGAGCCGAAGGCAGAGGCTTTAACCCACTGAGCCACCCAGGCGCCCGATCAAAATGTTTCTAAGTAACATAACAAGCTGAAGAATATTTAGAGGCTTACAAAAACATCCAACAACCAATGAGGTGAAATTCACAATGTCTGGTATCCAATAGAAAGTTATCAAGGCCATGCAAAGAAGTAGGAAAATGTAACCCACAGTAAGGAGAAAAATCAAGCAATAGAAACCAATCCAGGAATGACACAGATGATAGAGTCAGTAGACCGGTACATTATAATGTTTATTACAACTATGTTTTTATGTACAAGGTGCACCTTAAAAGCATGCTGAAATGTAGAAAATATAAAAAAGACCAAATCAAACATCTAGAGGTGAAAAATACGATGTCTGAAAGGCAAGAATAAATAGAATAGGATTAATAGCAGAGTAGACACTTTAGGAAAAAGAAAGATTAGTGAACTTGAAAATATAGCAATACAAACCATCCAAAATAAAACATACAGAGAAAAAGGACCCCCTCAAAAAATAAACAAAAAGAGCATTACTGAGCCACAGGACAACTTCCAGCACCCTGATACATATGTAATTGGAATCCCTGAAGGAGATAAGGGCCAGAAATATATTTGAGGAAATCATGGGTAAAAATTTCCCAAATCTGATGAAAATTTCAAACTCACAAATCCACAAAGCTCAATGAATCCCAAGTGAAAGAAATATGAAGAAACCTACACCAAAGCACATCATGATCAAATTGCCTAAAACCAGTAATTGAGTATGGAAAGCAGCCAGGAAAAAAAAAACCCAGATTACCCACAGAAGAACAAAGATGATATTAGCCTTCTCATCAGAAACACACACCAGAAGACAGTGAAGCAGCATCTTTATTGAAAGAAAAAAAAACCTGCCAACCTATTTTACCCAGCAAAAATACCTTTTTTAAAAAATGAAGGTGAAAATGAAGACCTTCTCAGACTTCCCAAAGCTGAATGAAATCATCATTGACAAAAACTGCACCACAAGAAATGTTAAAGTCTTCCAGGCAGCAGGAAAATGATACCATCTGGAAGTCTTGATCTGCACAAAGGAATGCAAAGAACACTAGAAATGGTAAGCTACGTGGGTCCGTACATTTCCTCCTATTTTAATCTCTTGGAAAGAACAATATAACTTGGATAAGGAACCATTGACTACAAAACATCCAGAGCTCCCTGCATCCTGGAACAAATGGTTATGTGTTGCCTTGTCTAAATTCTGACAAAGGAATTGCAAGAAGCCAACTCCAGGGGAGCAATTTGCAAGTTAGCATTTGGAGTCATGTGGGAGTGTGGATCTTACTTAGGGCAGAGAGCAGTTTAGATATAAAATGCAGCAAGCACAGCTGGAGGCTGTGCCTCAGCTGGACTGCACTCAAGCTGGCCCGGGAGGCTTGTGCAGAGCAAAGCCTACCTCTGGATCGTTGTCCTGTGATGGGGAGTACCCTTCCAGGAGACAGGAGCAGAGCATACTGGGAAGAACTCAAGGGACAGAGGTCCCAAAGGTTCTCCAGGGAAATTTCATGGGGAGCTGGGGAATAGACCTAAGTGGGTTTGACTGGAGCTGTAACTGAGAGAAGGAGCATGTCTTCCCTTTGCTTGCAGAGCCTCATTGATCACTCTTGGACCCCTTTTTCTGCCTCCCACTGCTCTACTGAAACTGTTCATTCAGAGGTCACCACTGACTTCCTAATTATGAAAAGCATGTGCCTATTCTCAGTCCTCATCCACCTCGCCATAGTTTTCCTGCCACTTCTCTGATAATTCCTCTGTTCTGCGGCTCTTCCTGCCTTCTAGGAGGCGTGTTCCCTGGCCATGCCCTTTAATCCCCTTCCCGCCTCTAGATTCCCTCCCTCTGAGATCTCTCCTGCTGTTACTCTGGGCTGTTCTGATGAGGACTCAGACCTCTCTCCAACCCCGGGCCCAGGGCCACATCTGCTTTGCCACACTAAGCAACGCTCTTCTTCCTCTCTGCACCCACTCCCTCCCTGACTGCTCACCTCAACTAGCCTCACTGTCTGCTTCCACATCTTTCCACCCAACTAGACCATGCACAACACTAATGCAGTGACTGAGATGTGCCTTCTTAGTAGCTGCCTACTACCCACCCTAGCATCTGGCACACAGTTTAAAAAGTCAAAGCTTGCCAGGAAATTCAGATCTAAAATCAACATGCAAGGCATAAATCATGAATAACCAAATTACCTTCAAATAAGCCCTTCGTCACCCATAAAATACACATGGTATTGTAAATGAGAGAAGGAACGGCAAGTTTGCCTTCCGCATCTCGCACTCCCTCTGGGCTGTTTTTCCCTGAGTGGCAGAGCTGGAACAGCCCCCACCCATTGTATTGTACTCTCCTGTCACTCCTTCCCACTTGCACTTCATTTTTTGGCCCTGTACATGGATTGAACTTCCATAAGTGAGAAACATACAAAACCATAACTCCATTGTAAAGGTCTGATGGAGGAATTTTATCTCTCCTTGAACTGGTTTTTCCTCTTGGCCTCCCAGTTTCTGATAATGACAGCACCTCACTGTCTCCTCCCTCTCCCTCACTCCTGCTTTCTAGTTTCCAGGTTCTTGTTCATTTTTCCGTCACACCAGGCCCCTTTGTCTCCAGTCTGTTGCCGCCCACACACTCCAGGCCCTGGTCACCTCCCATCTCAACTTCTATGACAGCCTCCTAACTGATCTTGCTGGGCTTGCTGGTCTCTCTCCAATTCGTGTTTTGCTGTCATCAGATTAACAATTTCTTTTTTTTTCTTTAAGATTTTATTTGTTTATTTTAGAAAGAGAGAGCACAAGTGGGAGGGGCAGAGGGAGAGGGAGAGAGAATCTGAAGTAGACTCTGTGCTGAGCATAGAGCCTTACATGGGACTCGATCCTAGCACCCTGAGATTGCGACCGAACTGAAACCAAGGGTCGGATATCCAACCATGCCACCCAGGCGGCCCAGATTAACAATTTCTAAAGCACTACTTTAGTCCTATCACTCCCTTAGTCAAAAGCCACGGATGGCTATCACATGGAGCCACTCTCTCCAGCCCAGCATCCCAGGCCTTCACCAATGGGGACACAAGCTCTCTCCAGCCCTACATTCCCCTTTCCAGACTGGACAATGACCCTCCTTGCTTGTCCCCCCACGTTCTTTCACCTGCATCACTTCCCTCCGCCTACCTAAAGGCCACCTCTACAAATATCTCCACTTGCCAAAACCTCATGGCTTCAGATGGTAGCATCCAAAGTGTCCCTTCCTCTTCTCATTACTCTAACTCCTTCTCTGTACTGCTCAGCCCCCACTACTACATTGTAGGTACCCCAAAGAGATGTGTCATAGACGATTTTTATTCATCTGCTCATTCAGCATATATTACTCAGCGTTTACAATGTGCCAGGCACTCAACTAGGTACTAAAGATATGCAGTGAAGACAGATGCCACCACAGAATTCATGGTCTGCTGTGGAAGGTGGCACTGGATAAGCCCTGAACTCCATAGACGCTGGGAGAGGAAAAGTGAAAGAGCTGAACCTCACCCTGCCAGTGGTCAGAAAAACCTTCCCCAAGTAAGTAACATGTGAGCTGAGATCTACAAAATGAGTAGAAAGTGGTCAGGCAGAGGGGAAAGAAAAGAATTGTACAGGTTGGAAGAAAAGTACAGGAAATAACATTTTTTTAAGCCTGATGATAAGAGAGGACATGACTTATTAGAACCAAAAGGAAAAAATCATGGCTAGAGCACATAGCACCAGGGAGAAGTGGGGAGAACTGGAACTGGGGAGACAAGCAGGGCCCAGCCAGGCCACAAACCTACCTCAGGAGGCTTGGAAGACAGGCAAAAGGTTTGATCCAGAGGCCCAGAGGGAGTTTTAATTATCTGTGGAGATCCCTTCCAAAACAGGGCCATCCTTAGAAGTAGCATAGACTCAAAAAAAAAAAAAAAAAATCTGAATTTGTTGGTTTCACCCTCCCTGACTTTTTAAACAGGCAAAATCTGATCGAGATAAATTTAGGAGATGCAAAACAGCATAAGACCTTCAGACAATTTTTTATTTTTCTACCTATTAAATGCTGCCTCCCTCAGTCTCTGCCCAACTGATGACTGTCAGGATCATCAATAGCTCCTGATTTCCCCAAATCCTAAGCCTCTGGGAATGTTCCAGAATCTGTCACAGTATTGAAATCGTTCTTCCAATGACATTCTAAAGTGTTCAAAGACTAATTCATTCAACAGAGCATTTAAATTGGACCATCTATCTCATTGGTGAAATATGGGGTTTTTCCTCCATGTACTCAACACGGAAATCTCTTTGGCTGTGTAGACCATGGCCTCAGAAAAGTATCAGACGCCGCCAGTCTTGGAAGAGTATCATTTTCACAATGTAACATCACCACCTAGTGGTCCCAAACAACTTCGCCAAGTGATTCAGAAAAATTTCTAGGAATGACTCTTCATCACGCCAGAACTTTTGGTTTCTCTATCAAGATAATCTAGGGGTCGACTGTCTAATATGTAATACGTATTCAGGGTTTATTAAATAAATGTATAAGCAGAAGGACAAAATAATTTCATACCCTGGTACCTTCTGGCAACTGAAAGAAACAATTTAGAAAGTCTTTCCCAGATTCCCCTGGATTCCCAAGGGCTTCTAATCATTCTTATCTAACAACCAGAGGTATTTCTGTCTTTAATTTAGCAAACAATTCCTTTAGGCACATTTGAATAAATGGATTTTTTTTTAAGGGTCACTGCTACCCTGGCTGAAACTCCATCCCATCAAAGGGAGCTTACTGTAACCGAGAAACAACGAAGAACAGAATCTGTTACCGCAGATGTCAGGACCGTATACCAAAACAAAGGAATCGCTGGCCCCACAGGGGGGAGACTGTGGACATAGACCGTCTGAGGACTCTTTCCCTGACTGCTTTCACGCACAGGTCAGACCAAGCCAGGTGTCACTGGGAAGTGTGCTCGGAAAACATGATGATCCAAAGTGGCCTACCACTAGTAAGGATCACAAAGAACGAGAGAAAAGAAGAAAAGAAGCCAGAGCCTTTTACAAGTATCCTACGACAATCTTCAAACTAGCTAAGTCTTAAGACCTCTTGTCTGCTTAAATTCATAAAGCAGATCTCCAAGCAATTCTAGCTAGAGCCTCCTGGCTGTTGGGCCTTAGTTCTCCTGATGCCCATGGCGCAGATGGTGAGGAAATGGCAGTTGGCAACAGTTACCTGGTTCTTCTTCGCTCAGAACATTGGGAGGCTAATGCAAAGTGTTCATGAGCGCTCCTTCCCCTCAGTCCGTTCTTTTCTACATGGTCTCGTCTTTCCTTAATGATGAACACTGCTCCTGGCTCCACCATGCATTAAAGAGAGGGAATCAGAGAGCCATCAGAGTTCAGTGGATGAGAGGAGCAAGGACCCAGGTTCTAAGCCCAGCCCCACTTCCCTTGCTGGCCTTTGATTGATTGATTCGATTGATTTGACAGATAGAGAGAGATCACAGGTAGGCAGAGAGGCAGGCAGAGAGAGAGGAGGAAGCAGGCTCCTCGGCGAGCAGGGAACCCGATGCGGGCCTTGATCCCAGGACCCTGAGATCATGACCTGAGCCGAAGGCAGAGGCTTTAACCCACTGAACCACCCAGGCGCCCTGGCCTTTGATTTCTGGCAATGACTTAACCTCTCCAGTAAGGCCACCAGGTCCTGCGGTAAAGTTTATGGACCAACTCTAGGGGTGCCACTCATATTGTAATCATTGTAATTTGTATATTCATTCAATTTTCAACAGATGGTAGTAAAGTGTCTTAAACGATGCCTTTTTTTTTTTCCTTTCGAATTTGCTAAGGCCCCAAATGAGTTATCATCAGCCCTGGATTCTGAGCCTCAGTTTTCTAATCTATAAAATGGAGACAATCCACATTTATCTATAGAGTGGGCCAGAGAACCAACTGAAATAGTGGGTATAAATTGCCTTGAAGACTGTAATGTGGCATGCAGGTTATACTGCCCTAAATTCTGTTTTCGATTGGTGGGATTGGTATTAGAAAAGTGAAACAGGTTTCAGCCCACAAATGGTTTTCCTCCCTTTGAAAACAGAAGCAAAGGCCAGTGTTCAAATAGCAAACATCTTCTCATTCAAAATGATTCAAAAGGTAAATTTGTACTCACCAACAAAACTGAAAAGAATGTGCCAATTTCTGAGAGTTGCTTAACTAAGTGTGTAGTTGAATCTGTAATAGTTAGAATTGCTCTTCTCTGAGTCTTCAGATAAAATAAGCAAATGAAAGCCAGCCCAGCCCCCTCCTCAGCCTCACTACTGACCATGGGAAATTGGGGTTGCCTGAGTGGACAGGCCTGAAGGAAGACCAAGGAGTTGAAAAAAGGTGTAATTGTCAGGTTAACCCACACAAGTCATTCTACAATGTAATGCACATTTGAGAAATAATTCTTTGCAGAAAAACTCACATGACACCTCTCAGATTCCTTTCACTCTCAAAATTCAGCTAAGTATAGTTCAGTCTAGTATCATAAATGATGTCATAGAATTTTGATTTGGCTTGGGAGAGAGGAACCAGTAGGCAGCAGTTTTAGCTTTCTAATTTGGTCTGTTTTGAGACAATGTTAAAAAAGTTAACATTTAATCTGCCTTTCTTGTACAAACTGTACTTGGCAGAACCAAATAATTGATGAGGGATAAGGCTGCCTTATAAAAAGATGTCGGGGGAGGGGCACCTGGGTGGCTCGGTTGGTTGAGCGGCCAACCTTGATTTTGGCTCAGGTCATGGTCTCACGGTGGTGAGATGGAGCTCCGTGCTCCGAGCTCAACTGGGAGTCAGCTTGGGATTCTCTTCCTCTCCTTCTGCCCCTCCCCCTGCTTATGTGCTTTCTCTCTAAAATGAATAGATAAATCTTAACCAAAAAAAAAAATGATATTAGGCCCAGTCCTGAGTTCCACTTCCAGCATAAGAGTGTGAGATGTTCACAGACTGCTGTTCAGTGAAACTGGTGAAAATTATTTTTAAAAATATGTTTATACCTCTGAAAATGGCCCTAAGAGCATACAACAAATTGTTTAAGAAAATATACAAAAGCTTGGTAGGAACTAAGTCTATGCTATATGACCCTAGAGCCATGCTCTTCCTGTCCCCACCTCAATTTCAGCAAGACAGAAACTACTCCAGACCGCTGCTCCCCAAGAACACAGGGCTTGCTCCCTCCACAGAGGGCTGGTCTACTCAAGAGGGAGAGGATGTCATCATCTTTCATCCTGCCCCCAGCTACTGGTGGCTGAGGCTAAGTGCTAGTGAGTACCACCAGTGTCAGGGCTATCTTCTTCCACCCGGCTCCCACTATGGGAAGGAGACTTGACCCTGCACGCAGAGTTGGTGAGAATAATGGGCTCCAGGTGCCTTGACTGCAGCTCATGGGCCAGGGGCCCAGGTCAAGGGCCTTCATTGCCTGCATCTAACCTACTGGGTATGTGAGAGTTCCATTATATTATTCTCTTGACTTTTAGGTAATTTTTTAGTTTTTCTATATTAAAAACTTTAAGGACAGAAACATGAAAAAAAAATCCTTCCAAAAACCAAATCCAAGGTCCCCCTAAGACTCTGAAATTGAGTCTTAATGAGCATCACTGAAACATTCCCACAGACTCAGTAGTGTAGAAACTGGAGCTTTAGACTCTTTCAGGTTAATACAAATATTATTTGATAATGATTATTGGGACCCAACCCCAAGAGAAGCCATTTCCAGAGAATTAGAGGAAAAGCTAGGAACACAGTAAGGGTTCCCACAGGCCAAACTCGTCTTCCCTTTCTTTCTTTCTTTTTTTTTTTAATTTTTTTTCCCAGTAATCTCTATGCTGAACATAGGGCTTGAACTCACAACCTCGAGATCAAGAGTTGCATGCTCTACCAAATGAACTAGCCAGGTGCCCCAAAACTCATCTTGCTGTAACTGGAAACCTTTCAGAGCTTTAGAGGAGAGATAAAAGTGACCCAGAAAACACATTCACAGGAACATCGCCCCCATCCTCCCAGAAACAGAATGAGTCTTTTCCATAAGCAGTGGTGTTTAATCACTAAAATTATTCTGTCCCTAATGAAAGAGAAATAACCTGTTTAAAAAGGGAGAGGCTTCTTCTCCCTCACTGATTCTAGAGGTAAGGAGAAGTGAATGAAGAAAGCAGAATCCCTACAGTGAGGCCCTGGTGAAGGCTCCTAGGAGCAGAAGTCCCCTCTCCTTTCTGTCCGTATGCCCAAGGTCGCTGTCCTGGGGATTCCAAGCATCTTTCTCTGGACTAAGGCTGTCCTATGAAGTCTCGAAAGACTCCTCACTCTGCGACTTAGAGAGCTGGTCCTCCTCATCCTCATCATCAGTGGCCTGAAGAATCCTCAGGAGTTTGAGCTCAGGGTTCCACCTTCTTCTAGATGTATTGTCCGAGAGGTCCTCTGAGCTCCTCTCTTGGGATTCCAGCACAACCTCCTCCTGAGCGCTGATGTCCTTGTTAGAGGGTTCTGTCTTTGATAACTCAGGATCTAAAAGAAGACCAAAAATAACCCAGTCAAGAAATGGGCAGAAGACATAAATAGACATTTCTCCAAAGAAGACATCCAAATGGGGCGCCTGGGTGGCTCAGCGGTTTAAAGCCTCTGCCTTCAGCTCAGGTCATGATCTCAGGGTCCTGGGATGGAGGCCCACATCGGGCTCTCTGCTCGGCAGGGAACCTGCTTCCTCCTCTCTCTCTGCCTGCCTCTCTGCCTACTTGTGATCTCTCTCTCTCTCTGTCAAATAAATAAATAAAATCTTTAAAAAAATATATTTAAAAAAAAAAAAAAAGACATCCAAATGGCCAACAGACACATGAGAAAGTATTCAACATCACTCGGCATCAGGGAAGTACAAATCAAAACCACAGTGAGATACCACCTCACACTAGTCAGAATGGCTAAAATCAACAAGTCAGGAAATGACAGATGTTGGCGAGGATGCAGAGAAAGGGGAACCCTCCTACACTGTTGGTGGGAATGCAAGCTGGGGCAGCCACTCTGGAAAACAGTGTGGAGGTTCCTCAAAAAGTTGAAAATAGAGCTACCCTACAACCCAGCAATCACACTACTGGGTATTTACCCTAAAGATACAAAGGTAGTGATCCTCAGGGGCACATGCACCCGAATGTTTATAGCAGCAATGTCCACAATAGCCAAACTATGGAAAGAACCTAGATGTCCATCAACAGATGAATGGATAAAGAAGATGTGGTATATATATACAATGGAATACTATGCAGCTATCAAAAGAAACGAAATCTTGCCATTCGCAACGACATGGATGGAACTGGAGGGTATTATGCTGAGCGAAATAAGTCAATCAGAGAAAGACAATTATCATATGATCTCTCTGATATGAGGAACTTGAGGGGCAGGGTGGGGGGTAATGGGGGTAGGGAGGGAAAAATAATGAAACAAGATGGGATGGGGAAGGAGACAAACCATAAGAGACTCCTAATCTCACAAAACAAACTGAGGGTTACTGGGGGGTGGGAGGGTAGGGATAGGGTGGATGGGTTATGGACATTGGGGAGGGTTTGTGCTATGGTGAGTGCTGTGAAAGGTGTAAGCCTGATGATTCACAGACCTGTACCCCTGGGGCAAATAATAAAAAATAAGAAGAAGAAAAGAAAAGAAAACCTAGCCATTAACTTCACCTGCAGCCCTCTTCCAGCCATGACAAATGGAGGACAGAAGAGGAAGGGCTGGGTGTCTTTAGGACCCTTCTGAGGGATGAGGACTATGGTGTCCAGGGAGGTGAACCATCGTTGTCAACACAGGTTCAGCTCTCCCTGGCCCAAGTGACTTACTGAGGTTCCTCCACCCTAGTAACTTACCATCCTTACCGGTGAAGGAATCCAGATAATTTTCACAGTATTCTATCTGTGGCCTCCTTGTGGAACCCTGGAATCCATCAGAGTAAGTGTAAGGACTCTTGAGTCAAGACTTTAAGAAAGAAAAGATTTTCTCTAAGAGATGCTCTTCTTGGAAAAATTAACATCTACAATAGGGCAAAATGCTACCCCCTGAGACCAAAGAGAGAAGCCTGTATCACAAATTCTTTGTCCTCTAGGCTGACCAGACGAAGCCAGAACCCACATTCCCCCATTCCCAGCTGTCAGCTGAAGGTAGATGGGCTCCAGATGTGGCTGCCAACAATTCTTCTCAGTCCTGAATGCACGTGCTGCTCCTCCCACCAAGAGATGGAGTCCGTTTTCTCTCCTCTTGAGTCTGGGCTGGACTTGGGATTTTTTGACCAATAAAATGCGGCAGAAGTGACATTGTTCCAGGTCCAGCCCCATCTCTCAAGGAAGTGCTTCCATGAGATTACCATACTGTCAAGAAGCCCAAACGAGGCACAATGAAGAGACCTCATGGGAGAGAACTAAGACAATTTGGCAAACAGCCCTCCACCCCCAGCAGACAGCTGAAGCCAGCTGCAGGAGTGACATCAAGCAACACCAGAAAACCTGGCCACTCACCCTTCAGAATCCTGAAGAATGACCAACCACTGTGGTTGCCGCTTTGAGGTGGTGAGCTCTACAGTGACAGGTAACTGAAACAGGGCCCCAGCAGAATGGCTCCAGTGTTCTTACCTTTTTCAAGGTGGGTCCTTCTGACTTCATCTGCTGTGGTTGCTTTTGGTCACTCTTCCGGCTTAGTAGAGTTCTATGACCTAGTGAGCACAAAGTCAATTCTCTTCTTATTGGTACTTCATATCCCACTGTTGGGCTACTAGTTGAACCCTCACCTACAAGTGACTCCTCATCTAGGACAAGACAGGTTAGAGGAGGTGAAAGGGGGTTAGGCCTTTGAGTTCTCTTTGTGACTCTGTTCACCTGGGACTGTAACCACATGTATCACAGAATTACAGATTAAGGTCAAGTGTATGTTAAAAGACTTAGGGAAAAACAAAAAAGACTTAGGGCTCCTCCAAGAAACCCAAGGGGCAGATATCTGTGTATCGGAGCAGCAAAAGAAACCCTGACCCTATGTTTTCAGTTAATGAAGACTTCTCTTACCTTCTGGCACCAACCCTAATGTCCTCATACTGGCTTCTGAAAATGAAACCCCTTCCTTCCAAAAGCTTTAGTTCTCTGATTCTTCTGCATCGGTGGTTTCCCCAGCTAGTCCCTAAATGCATTCATCCTCTCCTTTCTCAATTCCCTTTCTCTAAATGAACATCTTCCAGGTCACCTGGGTGGCTCAGGCGGTTAAGAGTCTGTCTTTGGCTCAGGTCATGATCCCGGAGTCCTGGGATCTCTTGTGCTCTCTCTCTTGCTGTCAAATAAGTCAATAAAATCTGATGAGGAAGCAGTAAGCAAGGTCCACTATGAGTAGAGCCGAAGTAGCTCCTAAGGCTTAGGGGGATTCTTTCTCCCCACTTTCTTTTTTTCTGCACTCAAACTGAGCAACATCAGGGATGACTGGATGGCTCAGTCGGTTAAGCGTCTGCCTTCAGCTCCAGTCATGATCCCAGAGTCCTGGGATCGAGTCCTGCATTGGGCTCCTTGCTCACTGGGGAGCCTGCTTCTCCCTCTGCCTGCTGCTCCCCCTGCTTGTGTGCTTGCTCTCTCTCTCTCTCTCTCTGACAAATAAAATCTTAAAAAAAAACAAAAAAACTACAAAAAAACAAAACCTGAGCAACATCAGAGGGACCAGGATAAGTATATCCTTCAGCTCAGACACATGGTAAAGATTCCAAAAAGGGGAGCTACCTATTCTGGTCTTCAGCATGAACACCAGAGGAAAAGGATCGCCTGTCAAGAATTAGCCACCTGTCTCCTGGAGGGATTTAGATAATGTGCAATAAGGTGCTGATCTCAACCTGAGCCCCCAGGGACTAACTTGTGGCTGGGAACCCGGGGAGGGGGGGGCTGGACTCTTTTCTGCCTCATTGCTTGCTCTTCATTCTCAAACCACTCTGCTTTTCCTAAAGTAAGACCTGAGGAAAAACGACTCTGACTTATGCTCATGGTCATCTCTCAAACGCTCACATGATGCAGACATCTGGCCCAGCTTACTTCCATAGTAAATATTTGATGGAAGGATGACGCATGGTAGCCCAGGCCAGTCGGAACATTCCGAGAAAAATTCTGAATGCTTGATGAAGGCAGGTCCCAAAATGACAGACGTGTCCAGCTTCTCCTGCCCTCAACTACATCCTGAGATCCCGTCCCTCCCAAGCCCATATTCTCCTTACCATAGCGTGGGCCATACACCACGGCACCCGAACGTTTATGCAAAATGTCCTGACTCCCCAGATCACTCTTGGATTTCTTTTTAGCCTCCTGAAACCCACATGAGGAGGAACTGAATTAGGATCTTGGGAAGTGAAGAAAACATTTCAAAAAGAGTCTAAAAGAAGGAAGTTAGTGTCTGTAAGCAGACAGGAACTCTATCTAGAACCAGATGGAGAACGGGGAGACTCACGCCTCATCTATTCCTTCCCATTCAGGCTGCACCCCTGGCCCAGTCCAGAGGGTTCTCCAGTTTTCCTCACAACCACTCTACCTGTCTCTTCGGTGGGGTTTTCACCTTCCTTTGCTGCTGCTTCTGCTGCCATTGCTGCCGCTTCTTGTGACCTGGTGACGAGAGCATGGGCTCGGTCCTCTTCTCCCTGACAGTGCCCACCTTCCCCAGGGGCTGCTTGCTGGGGCCTACTCCGCAGTGGTGACACTCTCTGTGTCAGAACCAAGCCATTTGTGGTGGGGGAGGGGGGCTGCCTCCTGAAACCGTGGTTTCCCGAATCCTGCATGGGATCCTGTATGACTCTGGCCACCGACATAACCGAATGAGACCCAGACCAAGTATGAGAACTGTGGGCTGACGGGGGACAGTAGCTGAGGACCTAGCAGCACCAGGAAACCTACCTTCTGTGTTCAGACTGTAATATAATTTCTTCAAATGTTTAGGATATTTCAATGCTGGTCTCTAGAGGGGGGGCGGGGAAAGAAGAAAAGCTCTACTCAAGTGGTTTCCTTTTCCCAAAACATATCCCTCAAATGCAGGTACCATGTAGCCACCCAGCACCGTCTGAGAACCGGGTGTGCACAGTGTTGTAGCAGGGGCTCTGGAGAGAGGAAACAGAGTGGGGAACAAAGTGCAGGAGAAACAGAGAACGTTCCTCAAACCTCTCCCCGTGCGTTTGCTTTCACCTACATATAGCCCCGCTCTTCTGTGGGGGGTGCGCCCAGCGTGGAAGGGCAGAGAGAGAGAAGAAAGAGTTAACCCCTTCAGCCTTGAAGAGAACTGAGTTTGGAGTAGCATCTAGGCCTTTCTCTGAGGCTCCCTAGCTCTCACTTGCAGGGTGAGGCGGTGTATGGTTAAGAACATCTTAGCAGAAATGGCGCTGTTGGCTCAGCTCTTTTCCAGGGGAGCTTTCTTCTTCATCATGGCCAGCTGTGTCCTCATCTCCTGAGAAGGCATGGCTTTCCCTTCATCGGGCAAGAGGCTGAAGGGGGGACAGAGACAGCCAGTCAGCAACAGTTCTTCTTGGAGAGCATGGCTGAAGAAAAAGGGATGAAAAGGGCTCCAAATCTAAATAAATTTCCACTCTGGGCCTGAAAAGGCCTATGCCAACAGGTGCTCGTCAGGTAACAGCTTTCAATTCACTGAGGACGGGCGTTCTTATCCCCATTTTGCAAACAAGGGAACAAAGTGTTAAAGATGCTAAATTACCGAAATGCACAAAACTAGGAAGTTTCAATGCGAAATCCAAAGGCTACCTCACTCTAAGCCACATTTCCTTTTTTTTTTAAGATTTTATTTATTTATTTGACAGAGAGGGAGAAAAGAGAGCACAAGCAGGGGGAGGGGCAGAAGGGAGAGGGAGAAGCAGGCTCCCCACTGAGCAGGGAGCCCATGTGGGTCTTGATCCCAAGACCCTGGGATCATGACCTGAGTCCAAGGCAGATGCCTAACCGACTGTGTCCCGCAGGTGCCCCCAACCCACATTTCCCTTCTGCCTCCCACTTATCCATAATTCATTTATAAAAAGAAGAGCGTGGAGGCACCTCACTGGCTCAATTGGTGGAGTATGCAACACTTGATCTCAGAGTTGTGAGTTCGAGCCCCACGTTGAGCAGAGAGCTCACTTTAAAAAGAAGAAGGAGAAGAAGAGAGTAAGAGTGGCTAGTGGAGGTTCAAGTAAGAGAACAGATGTAATGTGCTTCTGTAGCACAGGGCCTGGCACGTGGTAAGTACTTGGTAATGGCGGTGATTACTGTCATCACTGTACACTGGTAAGTCTAAGAACTCACTGAACAAACAGGGGGGACAGTTTTTCTCCCCTTTGTCCTCAGAAAGAGCATGCTACTTAGTTCCTTCTCTGCTTCAGAGAAGAGCAGGTACCCTGGCTCTCCCACAGGCGTACATGAGACTTACTCCTTCAGTAGATCCTGAGGTAACATGTCAAATTGGGTCCAGAAAGGTATGGACTGTGCATTTAGTTGCTCAAAAAAGTGTACTGGTGAGGGGGGAGGCACAATCATCCCTGGAGGCCCCAGCTGTGTTTCTGTTTTCTGCTTTCCATACAGCAAACTATCTTTCTAGAAAAGAACAACGAAAATGAAGCACTCTCTTCAGTGCCACTCCTTCCCATCAACATCCCAGCCTCCCAAACATAACTCTGGCATGTCAAACTCCCTGTTTCCAGACCCACTCCAGCAGCACCCCCTCCTTTGCACTGAGGCCGCCATATTTTCCCTCTCCAGCTCCCCACCCATTATTGAATTCAGATCATACAGGGATTTGTTCTTTGGGTTTTTTTTTTTCCCCAAAAAGGTTATTAATTCATTCTTTGAGCAAACTGAACAAATATTTATTGGCCAACTATGTGCCAAGCACAGGGCTAGCGCTGGGGATTCAGCAATGAACAAGTGGACCAAGACACTACTCCCAATGATGTAGCGACCCTCCAGCTCTGTGACTCACCCAAGGTTACATTTATGCATAAGTGGTGGCAGGAGAATGAGAAACCCAAGTCCAATATAACCCCTAGTCCACTGAAGCTCTCTTTTCTATCACACGGGGAATTTGTCTTTAATTCATCAAAAATTCCCCCTGAATATCCAAGGGCTTCCTCCTAACTTTTCTTCAAGGTGCTCTGCACCTTCCTGCAGGGAGGAGGTAGGGAAGAGAGTCTCTGGATAGAAAATGCTTTGGTAATCATTCCTTAAAAGGGGTTTTCTTTTGTAAATTTTATTCATTGAAAAAGAATGGGGGAACCAGGAAGGTACCTGAAAGGAAAAACAAAACAAAATTCTACAGAGAAATCTCATAAAGGTTTGACTAAAAGATGGAACTTACCACTGTAGGTATCATTCTTCTCTTCATCCGGTCCTGGCTGGGAAGAATCTTCTTCTCAGCGGGACTTGAAATAAGAACAACCACAACTTATTCCCAGACATCTCAAACAGAAGCACCAAGGGAATTTGTGAATGATGACCATGGAGATGTCTACCCTCTGCTCAGTGCTCAAAGATGGCTGGTTGGAAGCCTGGAGGAACCAACTGCCCAGAAGCTACGAGAAACAAGACCTAACCCAACATCTACATGAGGTTCCCTGACATTCTCTTCTACAATCCAGTTATTTGTTTTCATACATTAATCCAAATTAGTAATTATATACTGTGGTGTGGTGATGTTTCTAAGGCCTGGATCCCCCCTCCTCCACCACCACAAGACTCAAGGAGGACAGGGAGCAAGTCTATTTGGTTCTTCAGTAGATTCTCACTGCTTAGCACAGAGGAGGTGTTCAAGTATTTTGTGCTCTGTCATCTCCCTCCTCCTTGCCTGGAACATGGATGGATATGAGGGCTGGAGCTCTAGCTGTCCACTTAGACCTTCAAAGCCCCCGTGAGACACCTCAGAAAATGAAAGCCACAGGCTAAGGATGATGACCAGATAGTCAGAAGGAGTTCTGGTTTCTGATGACCTTGTGGTGCTGAGGTACTAGCCATGGCCCACCCACATCTGGGCTTCTTTTACATGAAAGGAAGTAAAACTTTAGGGATTTTTTGTTTATATCATATATGTATATATATACACACACACGCACGCACACACACACACACACATACGCACACACGCATACATGCAGAAGCACTTGACAGGATCATTAAAAAATAAAATAAGGGGGCATCTGGGTGGCTCAGATAGTTAAGCGTCTGCCTTTGGCTTGAGTCATGATGCCAGGGTCCTGGGATCAAGTCCCACATCAGGCTCCCTGTTCCTCAGGGAGCCTGCTTCTCCCTCTGCTTCTGCCTCTCTCTCTTTCTCTCTGTCTCTCATGAATGAATAAATAAAATATAAATAAATAAATAAAATAAGACAATTCTTAAATCACATCATATCTACATAGCCACTTAACAAGAACCCGAAAGCCGCAGCATTCACGAAAGAAAAACCAAACACTTTCTTCCAATGGTTCTCAGTAGGAGCAAGCCTTTGGGACCTCAGCAAATGCTCCTCCTGCTTTGTGCAGAGTTCTACAGGCTATTTATCTTGGACCACTGTGCTAGACCTTGGGCTGAGACAGAAGATTCAAGGGCTTCACTGAAAATGTTTTCACTAGCTGGGGATGGCTAATAAGAAAAACTGATAGGGGTGCCTCGGTAGATCAGTATGTTAAGTATCTGCCTTCAGCTCAGGTCATGATCTCAGGATCCTGGGACTGAGCCCCACATGGGTCTCCCAGCTCAGCAGAGAGTCTGCTTCTCCCTCTGCCTCTGTCCCTCCCCCCTGCTTGTGCTCTCTCTCACTATCTCTCTCTCTCTCAAGTAAATAAAATCTTTAAAATAAAAAAGAAAGAAAGAAAAACTAGTAGGAAGCCTCTGTTTCTTAGATCTCACAAATACACATGCGCTACCTTGCATACTATTTACTGCCATGTAGGATTTGATGTGGAGAAGCCCCACCGCAGGAAGCACAAAGTGCATTAAATCGAACCCCAGTGGAGCAAGAGGCAAATATAAAAGCCCATGACCTTCTTCTCTAATTGGCCTCCTGTTACTTGCAATGAGGCGGCTAAAAAGGAGGTCACAAATGGGAGGCCTGCACAGGGCACGAAGGACTTGCAGAAGGCAAGGGTGGAAGGCACCCAAGTTCCGGACAATACTCACCTCGCATGCTTCTCTGGTTGTTCTGGGATCCAGATTACAACCATATTTCTAACATCTTGAGAGCTGGGAAGTTGTGTCTCATTCAAATTCAGCACTGAAAGCTAAGAGAAAGATGGAAAGCCTCTGTATGGCTTGAAGGTACCAGCTCCTGATGGTATTCAGACCTGGCCTAAGAACTGAATTATCATGCCAATGACAAGGGTTTGCTGGTGCACAAAAAGACATTTCTCCTCCCCAGATTGTCTTCATAACAATTCCCCAAGAAACCAGACACCAAGACGTACTCTGCAAGAGCAAGCATTTTAAGTGAATAGTCTCCCCTACCTCCCTGTGACATTAGGGTGGCATTGAGCAACTCCTCACCCCATCCCCTGGAAGGGAACTTGGGGTTTACCTAAGGGAACACTACTCATTTCGCCTACTCCATCCCAAACACTTAGATCCCCTACAGGTAACACAATACAATTTGGGAACAGGGAGGGAATTGGTAAGGACAGAAGCAAGTTTTCTGCTTTTACAGCCTGTCTACAATTATAGGCATCTACATAAAAGTTAAGGTCACAACACTTTTCACATTCAGTCATTTAAGATATTAGAACAGTGGTGCTCAAGGAAACCTTATAAATTATCTAGTCCCTACCCCTGGTAGGGTACAGGGAATGGGGGGAGAAAAACTAGTAAAAATAGGGTTGTGGGGCGCCTACGTGGTTCATTCAGTTAAGTGGCCAAATCTTGATTTTGGCTCAAGTCACGATCTCAGGGTTCAGGGATGGAGCCCAGCTTCAGGTTCCGAGTTCCCGAGCTCAGTGGGAAGTCTGCTTGAGATTCTCTCTCCCTCCCTCTCCCTCTGCCCTTCCCCACTGCTTGCATGCTCACTCCCCCCCAGTAGAAAAATAATTTTTTTAAAAAAATAGGGTTGTCCTATGAAAAAGAACTGATTGGCTTGCAGGAATAGAAGAGACTTCTTTGAACTGAAGGGAATAGGAGAGACTTCTTTGAACTGCGGGAATAGGAGAGACTTCTTTGAGACTTCTTTGAACCCTTTCATGCTTTTTGAATTTTGAATCATGTGCGTGTACTAACTATTCAAATAATTACCTTAAAACAAATTTAATCTAACCCCTTCTTCTAAAGAGGTCAAAGAGGAGAGTGATTTGTTCATTCATCCATTCAAACACATCTACCCTCTCTCTGTTCCTTACACTGTCCACCACATGACAGTGAAAGGTGAAGTATCTCTTGAAAAAAATAAAAGGCATCCATAAGACAGCAAAGAAGAGTAAATGTCCCTTTATTGTAGGTAAGTAGAAGGGTTTTTCTTCCTAAACTCTAATTTACCTTGGCCTCTAACTAGCTATGTGCTTTAGCAAATCACTTCATTAGCTTGGCCTGTTTTCTCAACTGCAAGACATAGGAGACAGACCACGGTAATGTTCTTTAGTTGCAAATGCAACTAATTCAAAGGTTGTGGAATCAAATTTTGTGAACTGTAGCCTACATTGCTTCGATGTAGAACAGAGGGGCACCTGGGTGACTCAGGCGGTTAAGCGTCCAACTCGATTTTGGCTCAGGTCATAATCTAGAGATCGTGAGATCGAGCTCCGAGTTGGGCTCCAAGCTGAGTGCCAAGTGTGGAGCCTGGTTAGGATTCTCTCTCCCTCTCCCTCTGTGCCTCCCCTGCTCACGTGTGCTCACTCTCTCTCTCTCTCTTTTTTTTTTAAGATTTTTATTTAATTGTGTGACAGAGAGAGAGATCACAAGTAGGCAGAGAGGCAGGCAGAGAGAGACGGGGAAGCAGGCTCTCCACTGAACAGAGAGCCCAATGCGGGGCTCAATCCCAGGACCCTGAGTTCATGACCTGAGCTGAAGGCAGAAGCTTAACCAACTGAGCCATCAGGCACCCCTCTCTCTCTCTGTCTTAAAAAAAAAAAAAAAAAAGGAAAATAGAATAGGACAGAAAATATCAGAATGCCTTGCTCATAATTAGGGTAAGGATTATTTTATGCTCTTTTGTTGTAAAATGTATTTCTTACTGTAGGTTATAGCTAAAAAGTTTGACGGTTATCCAGAGTAGATGATCTGAAGGCCCATTATAGGTGTGGCATCCCAGCATTCTAATTTCCCCATATTATGAGATGACAGGGATTCCTTAATAGCTGGACATGCTCTATGCAGGATACAGACAGAAAAGTCTTAACCTATGCCAGCACACATCAATCCCACTGGTATCTGGGATTTCTGGAAACAGTATAGCATGTAAAGGCATTAGCACAGAGCCTAGCATACACTTAAGGACCCAATGTCAGATAGCTATCATTGTCATTATTCAGACAACAGTCATCCTGAATGTTAAGCAGAGGCAAATATTTATTCCCACCAGTAAAGAGAAAATGCTGAAGAAGTACCTTTTTTAATCTGTGATTTACTTTAGGAGATCTATCGGGACGGTCGATTAAATCTTTGTCAGGTAAGTCCCTCCGAGACCTAAAAAAGGAGTTTCCGAACATGACACTGAGACAAAAAGAGCTATGGGGGAGGCAGTTAGTGCTACAAGGAAAAGCCTTCTGCTTATTCGCAGAAAACCTGGGGCTTAATACTTCCCGAATGAATGTAGGATCTCCCCATTTCCTCAAGTTCTGTTTGTTTGTTCTGGAACAGCTCCCAAACAGACCCTGTACACTGCAAACACTTGACAACTATTTGTTGCATCAAACTGAATTCAGGGCCTATGCCTCTCTCTCTCCAACTACAGACAGTTATGTGGCCATCAATAAAAACCAACTAAGTACCTTCACTGTAGATGTTCAAAGCATGTTAAATAAGCCAAATGTAGTATTTACATATAATGGAATATTTTTCAGCCTTTATAAGGAATGCAATGCTGATATATGCTCCAACATAGATGAACCTTGAAGCCATTATGCTAAGTGCAATAAGCTAGCTAGACACAAAAGGACAACTATTGTATGATTCCACTTACATGAGGTACCTAGAATAGGCAAACTCATACAGACAGGAAGTAGAAGAGACATTAACAGGAGATGGAGGGAGGAGGGAATGGGGAGTTACTGTTCACTGGGTATGGGAGTTCCTATTTGAGGTGATGATAAAGTTCTGGAAATGGATGGTGGTGATGGTTGCACAACACTGTAAATGTATTTAATGCCACAGAATTGTACCCTTAAAAACAATGAAAATGGTAAATTTTACATTATGCATATTTACCATAATAAAAAAACTGTCCCCTTACATTTCATATCACTTGCTATTATATTTATTTTTTAAAAACCATACCAAGTATAGGAAAAAATAAATATAGCAAAGAAGCATAAGATAAAGATCCAAGTCCATAGCCTGATTTATAGGCTACTGCTTTTTACTCCAGCTCCCTAGCCTCCGCTCTGACCACTCCCCCATTCCTGCTCTATGTTCCACGCACAGTGAGCCCTTCTCCTGATACCTAAAGAACTTCCTCTTGCGTCCAGGCCTTGGCATGTGCTCTTTCCGTAGCCTAGAACTCTCCTCGTGGCCACCTCCCACCTGCAACCCTCCCCTTCACCAGACTGCTCCCACTTCGGCGTACACATAACGGTGCCACCTGCACGGAGGACAGTGGCCTGGGGGAGGACCCCTTCCTGTGTGCTTCCACCACACCGGGGCGGGGCAGGGAGCATCTCTCTCCACGCTCATCACATGGGATGGCTCTCGGCCTCCCCAGCAACACTGAAAGCCCTTTGGGGGTAAAGACTGTATCCTCTTTACCACAGAGCCCAGCAAAGTACTCCCCACTAAAATTCATTTGTGAATTCAATGAGTGACGACACGAGTGAGGTCATGGTCTTTGCCTTCATAGGCCCTGACTGGGAGAAGCCACCTTCTTCTCAAGGTTCAAGTCCTAGAGAACCAGAAAGTAGTCTTACCCTTTCCCATATCGTCTTTAGCCTACAGAAACCACCAAAGGCTATTTACAACAAATACAAGGGCCACTAGGCGTGCCTTGCGTCCAAACCACACGAGTTCCAAATGTTACAAGTCTAAGTTTTCTGCAGATCCCTGACCCTTAGCTTCCCATATCAATGAGCTCTAACTGGATGCCTAGGCTTTGTAGGAAACCATTGCTTCTGCCTTCGAGAGCTTACGAATAGTTTCATACCTAAAAATAAAGGATAAAAAAGATAGTGTGTGTGGACACCATGCTCAGATGACCTGCAGAGGCTGATGAGATACCCCCCATGGTGGGCTGAATTGTGCCCCCCAAATTCTTACATTGAATCCTATCCCTCAACACCTCAGAATTTGAGTCCCACAGAATTTGGAGATAGGGTCTTTAAGAGGTAATTAAGGTAAAATGAAGTCATAGAGACCAGGCCCTAAACCAATATGACCAGTGTTCTTGTTAAAAAGAGGAAATTAAGAAATTAAGAATACATTTGTCATGATGAGCACTGAGTAATGGAGAGAATGGTTGAGTCACTCCATCATATACCTGAAACCGATAAAACAGTGTGTTAACTATACTGGAATTAAAATTAAAAACTTAAAAAAAAAAAGAAGAGGATGGGATGCTTGGGTGGCTCAGTCAGTTAAGTGTCTGCCTTCCACTCAGGTCATGATCCCAGGGTCCTGGGATGGAGCCCACATCTACTGGCCTCCTTGTTCAGCAGGGAGTCTGACTCTCCTGCTGCCCTTCCCCCCACTAGTGTTTCTCTCTCTCCCTTCTCTCAAATAAATGAATAAAATCTTTAAAAAAAAAAAAAAAAGAGGGGGCACCTGGGTGGCTCAGTGGATTAAGCCTCTGCCTTCAGCTCAGGTCATGATCTCAGGGTCCTGGGATTGAGCCCCATGTTGGGCTCTCTGCTCAGCAGGGAGCCTGCTTCCCCCTCTTCCTCTGCCTGCCTCTCTGCCTACTTGTGATCTCTCTCTCTGTCAAATAAATAAATAAAAATCTTAAAAAAAAATAAAATGATAAAATAAAATTAAAATAAAACAAGAGGAAATTAGGACAAAGACATACAGAAGAAAGACCATGTTAAGACATAGGGAGAAAATGGCCAGCTACAAGCCAAGGAAAAAGGCTTCAGAAGAAAATAACTCTAACGGCACCTTAATCTTGAACTTTTAGCCCATAGACTGAAAAAATAAATTTGTGTTGTTTAAGCCACACAGTCAAGGGTACTTTGATACAGTGACCCTAGCAAACTAATACAGCCCTATTCTAAAAACTCCTACAACATAACTAATGCTTTCCTTTTACTCTAACTGAACAGGTGTTTTATTTTTAATGCAGCTTTCTCAAAGTCTACTACATGGGTAAAGGAAATGAACCCAGAATTTTGAGGTAGGAAGCTCATAAAGGAAGATTCCATGATTAATTTACCTGCCTTGGAATTCGGAGTCAAACTTTGCACGTGGACACAGTAGAGAGGGAGGTTTGGTGAAGGTAAATCCTGATAAGTGACGATGGGCACGTCTCTTGGCTTGGAGGCAGGAAGCTGCCATGTTTACAATGGTGAGCACTGGGAGTTTGTCTGAGAAAACAGACCAGAAGAAAACATGTAATCTGTCAAAAGGGAGCCAAACAGAAAGAGTTCAAGAATCTTGGAAGGAAGAAGTAGAGCTGACCAATTCACCTTCATCATTCAGAGCTGTTTTGCAGGGCGGGCCCAGGATTCGAGGGTGGCCCCTCTCAATCCGGCGGATCGTGGTCCAGCATTGTGGATGCTGGCAAACAGCCAGCTTGCAGGTGGTTTCATCCCACTGGCTCTCGTCTGACAAGTCCATAGCTACAAATGGTTCAGGACAAAAGTCGATCTTGTAGCTTTCTACCCTCTAAAGAAACAACCATCACACAGTTAGGACGTATTATACACCAGTCAGGCAGTCCAGATCTTGATTTGCGATCAAAGCATAAAATATTTCTGTTGAACCCATATACATAAATGATGGTCACAGGATAATTAAGAATCAGGTAACAAGCAACTCAGCCATTAAAAAGAATGAAATCTTGCCATTTGTGACAACATGGATGGAGCCAGGGGGCATAATGCTGAGTAAAATAAGTCGGACAGAGGAAAGACAAATACTATATGATCTCACTCACGTGGAATTTAAGAAACAAACAAACAAAAAAAAACAAAGAAAAAAGAAGATACAAGCCAGAAAACAGACTCTCAACTACAGAGAACAAACTGATGGTCACCAGAGAGGAGGTGGGTGGTGGGAAGGGTGAAATAGGAGATGGGGATGACGAGTATATTTATTGTGGTGAGCACTGAGAAATGTATAGAATTGTTGAGTCACTAAATTGTACACCTGACACTACTATAACACTATATGTTATATGTTATGTTGACCATACTATAATTAAAATTTTTAAAAAACTGGATAACAAGCAAGTATGAAAACATCTCAGCATCAAGAAGAGTGGCAAGAGTTTCTGGAGCAGACTAACTTCATAAAGTCTCCTACTTGGCCATTTAGTAGCTGAGTGACCAGTCTCAAGCAATCTGAGCTATAGGTTTCTCGCCAGCAAAATGAGGATAAGCCTATTTCACAGGATCATTACAAAGATTAGTTAATGGATATCAAAACGTCTGGCATATAGTTCAAAATCAGTCTTAGCACCCTTTCCTTTTCCCCTTCATTAATCATTAGGAAGAAGACACTACCACCTCCAAATCAGAACTAATATAATCACAGAATTTCCTGAGATGGCTTTAGATGGCTCACGCCTTTGGAAAACATACTTCATTTTTCAATATGCTCCAATTCTCATACAGGCAGCTAAAATACCCACCAGAAATGAATGGGTTTGCTCAAACAGTAGATGAGTAGACTTACAGTCACATCAGAGGCCTCTGGCTTTTCATTTACTGGTCGTATGGTCATAGGCAAGTGATTTCACCTCCCTCAGCTTGTTTCCGCATGTAAAGAGGGGACAGGAAATCCCTAAGTAGGACTGTAGAACATTAAGAGAAATAATGTACTTTTATGTATGATATACAATAGGGGCTCAATCAATAGTATCATCTTTCTCTCTCTAGAAATAGTTTAGGCAATCACTACCACCTGGTCCTTAATGCAATTTTTATAAAGTTGGGAGGGATGAAAAGATTAAAGATGGACATCAGGTCCCCTTCTTAAGGACAGTATCCATTTCTTCTTCCTTTTATTCAACACATTTATTGACTACCAAATATGTGATTGGACCTGTTGCAGGCACAGAGAACAGTAGTGAACAAAATAAGCCCCTGTTCTAAAGAGCTTATAAATTAGATCAAAAATGACGAACTACTGGTATGGCACCACACCTCCCCTATGACTTGTTTTGTTTGGCCTGCACTTTGAGCTGTTTTTTTAAGTGGAAATTGCCCACAGTGTTCAGATTTCTGGTTCCTCTTAAAGATCAAAATATTTCACAATACAGGGGTCCCAATTCCAACCAGACAGCAACTGGATGGAGGGGAGTGTCTCCTGGTATCTTTAAGCCAGACCTGTTCTCTCCAAATGGAGAGTTCCCCCACCAAACCCTATAATCTCTAACTAATGCAGTTTCAGTTGCTGTTTATCACCTTGTTTGCTGTTGTTTTTCTCCTACGAGGGAAGAATTTCTCTGTACTCATGTATCTGTCAAAAGCTGGAAAACTGGGATGCCTGATTGGCTGGTTGGCTCAGTAGCTAGAGCATGCGACTCTCGATCTCTGGTCATGAGCTCCAGCCCTACCTTGCCTGTAGAAACTACTCAAAATAAGTAAATATTCTTTAAAAAAAAAAAAAAAAGGCAGTAAAGGGGTGCCTGAGTGGCTCAGGTCATAATCCCACGGTCTTGGGATTGAGCCCCGCATGGGTCTCCCTGCTCTGCGGGAAGCCTGCTTCTCCCTCTTCCACTCCGCCTGCCTGTGTTCGCTCTCTCTCTCTCTCTCTCTCTCTGTCAAATAAATAAATAAATCACTTAAAAAAAATAAAAAGCAGGAAAATTAAGGGTGATATGAGACAGCATGTTTCAAGGAAAAAAGCATTCGTGCTCAGTGGGATTGAGGACAATTTCTACCCACATAACATGAAAATGATACAACTTAAAAGCCACTGCAGAACCTTGCTAATGCTTTTGACTGCGAAACACGTATGATGCATTAAGTCAATGAACTAAAAAAATTTTTCACAGAGTTTGTTTTTAAGTGGAATGCAATGTCGCGTTATCCTTACAAACCGGCTGCTTGCTGCCCTTTCGCTACCTGACCAGCCCGAATAGAGGCCCGAGGTCTAGTCGTGCCCATTTCTGGCACCAGCGTTAGCGCTGTACTGGCAAAGGAGTTTGCGTTCAACCATTCTAGGCGACAATTAATCCTTAACGCAATTATTACAAAGTTGGGAGGAGTGAAAAGATTAAAGATGGACATCAGGTCCCGCAGAATTGAAAAGATACCCGCTTCGTTCCAGAAGAGGGAAGTGGGAGAGCTCGGCCTCGGAGGAACGCACTAGTACAGTTAAGCCAAACTGCCGGAAAGCCGAAACCCACCCGGAAAACGAGACCCCTCCGGCCGCCCGCGAGAGGTGGTGGGGCCCCCGGCACCCCACTTCGGGAGGAGCCCCGCCCCGTCCGCTCAGCCCACGCCTCCGCGTCCCACGCTGGCCGCCAGGCAGCGCCGTTGCCAGGCAACGGCGCAGAGCACTGTGGGGAAGGGACGGAAGCTCCAGTGAGCCATACTTGAGCGGATGAGACGTCTCCAGACGTGGTGACGGCAAGAAACAGGGAAACGAGCTTGGGAAAGGTCGCTGGGTCCCGGTGGGGTCGGACGGAAGCCGGGGAGGGCCAAAACCATTGCGCCGTGGAAAGTTCGGTTGCTTGGGCGCCTCGAAGCGTAGGAGGAGGCGGGGCTGGGTGAAGAAGGAGGCTATGGCTCGCGGGGCACTATGGGACACAGTGGGGGCAACGTGGGGCGGGACGGAAGCCTCCTTGGGTCAAATTGTGGCGACGCGGGAAGTCCGGACGCCGTGGCGGCCTGAAGAAGAGGCTTGAGACGGAGGCGCGGGCCGCGGCGCCGTCGGCAATGGCGGAGAGGCCCGAGGACCTAAACCTGCCCAATGCCGTCATCACCAGGATCATCAAGGAAGCGGTGTGCAGCTCCGGCTAGCGGATGGGCCAGGGGCGGACGGGCGGGCAGCTGGGGAAGCAGGTCTTGGGCTGGTAGCTTCACTCACCTACGCTCTTTTCACAGCTCCCGGACGGTGTCAACATCTCCAAGGAGGCCCGCAGCGCCATCTCCCGCGCCGCTAGCGTCTTCGTGCTGTACGCCACTTCCTGGTGAGGCGGGCTGAGCTAGCCCGAGCTTGGCTGGGGCTGGGGCGGAAGGGAGCCGCGGAGACCCCCTGGCCTGGAATCTCACACACCCCAACAGTGGTGCCCTACCTACCTCAGTGCGGAAGGTTCACAGCCTTCATCCAGTTCTTGCAAAGTCCGAAGCAAAATAAAACAACTACCCTTTTGTACACGGAAGGGAGGGACCTAACATGTCACAAAAATTCATGCATCTGTGACCTAGGCTTTTCCATACACCCTCTGGTGCCCCCTTTCCACCCTTTACGCGACAAGAGGGGGTCTGATAGCCCCCCGACGGGCTTTAATTTTTTTTTTCCTTCAGTGCCAACAACTTCGCAATGAAAGGGAAACGCAAGACACTGAATGCCAGTGACGTGCTCTCAGCCATGGAAGAGATGGAGTTCCAGCGGTTCGTTACCCCATTGAAAGAAGCTCTGGAAGGTAATGACCCTTTCCTTTGTGTACCCAAGTAGAAGATGATCATCCTTTGTGAGCCGCTCACCTGGCCCTGAATCCTCTCAGCTTGGGTCCCTGTAAGAACAGGAAGCAAGTATTGGATGTGACTCAGAATCAGTTAAGTTGGCACCACCTCAGATCTGATTTGTGATGCTGAGCGGGTTATTTTTCCTTCCTTGCCCTAGCCTTTCAGTGGAGTTAGCTGCTGTGGTCTGTTTGGTTCAGCCTGCCTCCTAACCCCCACCTTCCTCCTTACAGCATATAGGAGAGAGCAGAAAGGCAAAAAGGAAGCTTCAGAGCAAAAGAAGAAGGACAAAGACAGAAAAACAGATGCAGAAGAGCAAGACAAGAGCAGGGATGAGGACAACGAGGAAGACGAGGAAAGGCTGGAAGAAGAAGAACAGAATGAAGAGGAAGAAGTGGACAACTAATGGAATGGGAAGACTGTGGCAGCTTGGAAGGTACCACCCTGAAATGTGGTACATTTGTGAGAAGCTTTTCCCTGCTGGGAAGAGTAGTCTTAGCCAGAAGATCCTGAGAAGATCAAAATAAAAACTGACTAAAATTATCTAAACCAGCGCTTCCATCAGAGTAGCAGAATCCCATTTTGCCAGATGAGTCTGAAGGTAATAACTTTTGGCAAGAGGGATTCTGAGTGGCTAATTTGATTAGTCGATTTGATCTCTTTTGTTTACTCATATATATGATTAGGCAGTTTTTGATCCCCAGATCCCTTCCCACCATTCCCTCAAAAAAGTAATAATGACTTCCATGCTGCCTGCTGTGTCCCAGATCACAGAGGTAGTCAAAGCTCAGAAAAAAATGGGGTGTTGAGCATGGTCAGCTTGTTTTGATTGTACAAGATCTGGCAATACTAGCTTAGTGGTCAGAATGTCGTTAGCTTTAGGAAACTACTAAAAGGTTATAGAAGAATGAAATCTGTTGTCTTTTCACTTGACAGTAACATTAATTGAATTTTGATTTCTCCAGCCCCACTTGGGGGAGCTCCTCTATCTTGACTGGTAGTCATTTGACCTGCTGGGGTGCCTGCACACTGGGCACATATGCTTTTAAATCAGCAGTGTAGGGTGGAATTAGTCAAGCAAGTGTGCCAATATCTTACTCTTAGAGGGGAAAAAAAGATGGTTTGGTCTTAGATGCACCTCACTGCCTACCACTGTATGGCTTTAGGATTTATGGTCACCCCCTGGAAGGTATAAAATTCCAGACTTTTCTTCTTGTAGTCCATTTCCCAGGCTTGTGACTTTCATTTGTCATTCTTCCAATTCATGACAAGTTCCAAACTTTATTTCTTCTAGGTACAACTTTCTCTCTCTGTGCGTCTCCTTTCCTGTCTCTCTTCTGCCTCTCCTCTCATCCCAAGTTCCACTTTCTCTCTCCTTCCTTTCCTCACATCTGCTGACCCAGGAACTTGGATAAACTGCTTAATGTCCCAAAGTGCAGAAATCTGTTGGTGCTCAGGAATCTAATCCCCACTGCAAAAAACCATCCCTTTTAGCTGCTCTAAAGTATCTCTTTTGACCTTTCTTCTTAGTTGTTTTTTTTTTAATCTCTTGATATTTGGTGCTCCAAGCACTTTTTTGTTTGTAAGTTGAGCGCTTGGAGGTTGACAGGTAGTCAAATGTATGTAGTTTGACACTGTTAATTTGTTACATGAATACAGTCAAAAGTTTATTTACAAATGAGTGAAGAATGTTGAGGAAAATTATGCTTTGTACAAATAAAGAACATTCTTGTTAAAAGTGATGACTCCTGTTTCATCCTGCTTGTTTATAGTAAGCTTTTGTGGAGGACCCACAGATCATCCCTGTGTATTGTTTTTGGAATGTGGTGGGCTGGGCCAGATCTTTGGTAACATGGGATCCTGCGTTGACTTGGATGACCAGCAGATGCCGCTCTTGAACCAAGAGCTTTCCATGGCTCTGCTGGGCACCCTGTGTGTTACTCGTTGCTCCGTGACTCAACATTTATTCTGTACCTACTATGTGTCTGATAGGGTTCTAAATGCTTTCAAGTATGAACTCTGAAATCCTATCAAGGAGAACTACCTTTACCTTCATGATATCAACCACAATGCTCTATGACCTCTGATCCACATAACTTTTTCAAATCATGAATTTATAAATAACGTTTCACAAAATTGCAACCCCAGTAGTCATTAGATCTGGTGGCTTTTTCCTTCTCCACAACAGAAATATCCATTCTTAATTCCCATGAGCACCACTCAGCTAAGCTCTCCAGTCCCATTTGGATTCCTGTGGCTTCCTTTGAGCTGTTTCCTGCCACATCTCTGCTTGCCCCAGCTTCCCCGTGTACTGTTTGCCAAGTAGGTCTTCCTGGAACTTTGCTATGTTCTAGTCCCTCACTGCTTCCCATTAAATCCATACTTAAACCCAGTATGCAAAACCTGTCTGAGGAGGCTTGCCTTATTGTCTATTCCAGTCTTTCTACTTCATTGTAAGTCTCCAGTCAATGAACCCCCAAAAGAATTCTTCCTCCACATGGTTTTAGGTCTTTCCAAACTTTGACTACCTAAGAAAACCATGTTTCCGGAGAGTGGGAAGTATGCCTTAAAATTACAGAATTTTAAGAAGTTCCTGGCTGGTTCAGTTGGTAGAACCTGTGAATCTTGACCTTGAAGTGGTAAGTTTGAGCCCCATGCTGGGTGTAGAAACTACTTAAAAAACAAAACAAAAAAACTGGGAAGAATCTTAGGTTATCAACCAGTTTTTTCCAAACACACCTTTATCATTCCTGTAGTGGTATCTGAAGTTTGAAGGTTGCTTACTAAGCTAAGGCAAAAATATCATCTTTTGTAAGCCACAGCCTTCATGCCTAGAGATTCTGATCTGGATTTGGAGGT
This sequence comes from Ailurus styani, assembly GCA_002007465.1. NCBI lineage: Eukaryota > Metazoa > Chordata > Mammalia > Carnivora > Ailuridae > Ailurus > Ailurus styani. The sequence continues at coordinate 263,158 of LNAC01000567.1, read as the reverse complement.
TGGAAAGGTTACCATTTTTACCCATGCAAAATTATGTTTGCAGGGTCATCTGGCTGGCTCAGTTAGCAAAGCATGCAACTCTTGATCTTGGTATAAGTTTGAGCCCTATGTTTGGTATAGAAATTACTTAGCCAAAAAAAAAAAAAAATTACTGGGGCACCTGGGTGGCTCAGTTGGGTATGCATCCAACTTTGTCTCAGGTCATAATCTCAGTGTCCTGGGATCCAGCCAGCCCTGTGTGGGGTTCCCCACTTGGTGGGGAGTCTGCTTCTCCCTCTGCCCCTCCCCTCACACACATGCATTCTCTCAAATGAAAAAATAAAACGTTTTTAAGAAATTATTTTTGCAGTTTCATCCTATTCTTGCTCTTGAGAGATTGAGGCTCATCAGGGAGAAGTGACTTGCTCAAGATCTTATTACTAACTTAGGAAAGCTAGGATCCTGTTCTAGTGGTCCACGGCCGTGCTTCTGTTTCTCATTTTTTTCTTTAATGAACTTTTTACTTTGGAACAATTTAAGTTTTCAGAAAAGTTGCAGAGTGCAGATGGTTCCCATGTAATCACCCAGCTTTCCCTCATGTTGACGTCTTACATAACCACAGTACATTCGTCAAAACTGAGGAAGAAAACTACCAAATACCAAACAAACTATTTGTACTTAACCAGGTTTTCTGCTAACGCCCTTTTTTGTTCCAGGAGCCATGCCAGAACACCACATTGCATTCAGTGAGCCAATTTTATCTTTTTTTTTTTTTTTTTAATCAGGGTTTTATTTATTTGAGGGCACTTGGGTGGCTCAGTTGGTTGGGCAACTGCCTTCAGCTCAGGTCATAATCCTGGAGTCCCAGGATCTAGTCCTGAGTCGGGCTCCCTGCTCAGCAGGGAGTCTGCTTCTCCTTCTTCCACCTTTTCATGCTCTCTCTCTCTCATTCTCTCTAATAAATAAAATCTTAAAAAAAAAAAAAAAGCCCCAAAAGAGTGAAAAATTTAAGAATGCTGCTGTTTGGTGTAATCTGTTTCAAAATCTGTCTTAATCTATTTCCAAAAAAGAAAATCCTTTTTTTTTTTTTTTGAGAATGCAAGCAAACGAACAGGAGGGGGGGCAGAGGGAGAGGAAGAGAGAGAATCTCCAACAGACTCCCTGTTGAGTGTGGAGCCTGACACCCGTCCTGAGATCATGACCTGAGCGGAAACCAAGAGGCAGCTGCCCAACTGAATGAGCCACCCAAGCACCCCCCAATTTTATCTTTTAATTGAGATGATGTTCACAGAACATAAAATTAACCCTTTTTAAATGACTAATTCAGGGCATTTAGCACATTCACAATGTTGTACAATCACTTCTCTCTAGTTCCAAAATGTTTTCATCACCCCAAAATAAAACCCTGTACCTGTCAAGCACTTATTCCCCATGCTTCCTGCCCTCCAGCCCCTGGCAACCACTCATCTCTATTTTTATGCACTTCATAGCATCTAGCACAATGCCATATACCTACCTGGGAAGTACTCACAATAGTTCAGTAGGTTTTGTGGGTTTTGTGGATTATTTTGTTTTGTTTTTCACTTTTTATTAAAGTATAAATACTTACTAAATGGTGCAGATAAATGTAGAGCTGGATGAATTTGCACAAACATCCATGTAACTCATACTCAGATCAACAAATGGCATGACCAGCACCCTAATAAGCCCCTACAGTCTCCCTTCTGGGCACTTCCTATCTTCCCCAATGGTAACCGCTATCCTGACTTCCAACAGCACAAGTGAATTTTGCCTGGTTTGTATTTCATATAAATGAAATCATACGATATTCTTGGGTCTGACTCCTTTTGCTCAACATAATGTTTAAGATTTATTCATATTGTTGCATTCACAATACTTTTTGAGGATAAGACTGAAAGATTAAGGTAAAATTATTTTTAAAAACTTGGGGGTAGGGTAGAGAATGAAACAGGTCTTTCTGCCAAGAACAAGAGAAACATGTGAAAGATTACACCAAACAACAGCATTCAAATTTTTCACTCTTTTTGGGCTCTCTGAGGTAGATGGTCCTAATTATGCTTAGTCACCAATAAACTCAGAGATGGAATAGGTGTCATGAAAGAAATGAGCAGGGAATCTAAACTACCCCTATGAGTTGAACGAACCTGACTAGCAGGATTGCAGAGAAAGTCCAGTGTGACATGGGGCAAATTATTTAATCTCCCTGGAGATTGTCTTCTCAGTCTCTAAAACGAGGATAGTAACATAGTTGTCATCAAAATTAGATAAGTGAATGCAAAATGCATGGTACTGTCCCTGACTCAAATGCACAAAAAATATGACTTCATTTCCACCATTTCCCTTATTTGACCACAGAACAGAACTCTAGTAGCTGGAAATTACACAGGCCATATTTCCCTAGAATGCATTAAGCCTCTGTGCCTCTTTAACTTGGAATATAAAGAGGTATAAAACAGGTTTGGAGTACATATTTTGAGAAATAAAATCTGAGAGGAAGTGTAATACAACCAGCCCACTGGCCGCTTTAGCAAGCCAAAGTCAGTTTTTCTCCAATCCCTGATGCATCTTTTTTTTTTTAAGATTTTATTTATTTATTTGTCAGAGAGAGCACAAGCAGGCAGAGTGGCAGGTAGAGGCAGAAGGAGAAGCAGGCTCCCTGATGAGCAAGGAGCCCGATGCGGGACTCCATTAGAGGACTCGGGGATCATGACCTGAGCCAAAGGCAGCTGCTTAACCAACTGAGCCACCCAGGCATGCCCCATGATGCATCTTTATAAAGGCATTCCTTTGCTAGGGTACTGATCTCTGCCCCTACTTCACCCACCCAATTCTACTAGCTCACCCAAGCCCCATAAGCCTCACGAGTTCCCTCCAGCCCCTGCACACTCTGCCCAAACCCCGGCACAGACCTTCAGTCACATTTCGCTCTGTACCCATCCTAGGTCGGTTTGATGCCCCTTGTCAGACCTAAGAGCTTTTCCGGAGTGCCTGTCTTTCACATCACATCTCTCAATCCATGGCACAGAGCAGGCCCTGAGTAATTACTCTGGAATTAATTTTCTCTGAAAACCTGGAAGGCAGCCTGGTGCTGAACTCAACAGCTTTAAAAAATTCAGTCTGCAAAAATGGACTTAGCTATTGTGTTAGGCATTAAGATGTTGTTTTAATGTCCTTGACACCCGATTATTCTTTCAACAATTAACCAGCGCCAAGTATGCGCTAGGCTGGGAAGAGGAGGACGGTAAAGAGACCCTCGGGGCTGTAACCGCCTCTGAGCCAACTCACAGGGACCCCATCCGCACCGCCCCTGCGCCCCCCCGTGGGCTCGAGTGGGCCTTCCACCGCCCGAGCTCGGGCCCTCTAGGGGGGCGGGGCGCGGGCCCGCCAGCCCTCCCGCACACCCGATTGGCCAGGCCTCGAGGTGCGTGGGCGGAGCCGCGGCAGGAGTTGACCAGCCCGCCTGCAAAGTGCCCGCAGGGGGTGTGGCCTGCACGCTAGTCGGGGCGGGCTGCAAGGGTGGGGGGAGCTGCTTCCGGGCGCGCCGCCCCGCCCCCACGTGGGCCCCGGGGGACTAGAACGCGCTACGGCGGTGGCGGGAGCGGCAGCTGGGAGCCCTTGAGGAAGCAGGTGAGTGGGGACCGGATTCGGGGAGATGGCGGACTTGGGGGGGGGGTTGTGGTACCAAGAGTCCCTTGTCCCCAGGCCCCAACGTGCCGTGCGCGCCTGAAGCGCTGGCGGTGCAGCCGGGGAGAGTCCTTGTGGAGCCCTTGTTTGGAGTCTTAGATTGCCCTACTGCAGCCGGGGTTGGGGTCCCCGCGTGGCTGTACCCTTGGGGGCTCGGCGCCGGGCTCTGTCCTCTCTGGGGTCCACTCCCTTGGAGACGCCTAGGGCATTCTCCATCAGTACAGAGCCCAAAGTGCCTCGAAGGACGGGAGAGGGAAGTGGAGGCAGTAACAGTCGCTTTGTGCTAGACTTAGACATAAGTCACATCCATTGGCCCAGTAAGTCTACAGCAGCCCCTTGAGGTCGGTTCAAGTCGCCATTTACCAGGTGCAGAAACTGAGATCACTTAGCTGGAAAGTGACAGAATCAGGATTTGAACCCACCTCCGCAGACTCCAAAACCTATGCACTTAGCCATCAGGCTGCCAACTGCAGCCAAATCCAGAGTCAACATTCTATCTCCTTTCTCCCCCACCCCCTTTCAGCCAGAGTTCTCCACAAGCCCACCTCTGCTGGTAAGCGCAGCTTTGAAATCTGTACTTAAAAGTATCAAGGTGGGCACTGAGAACTGGGCTGCTGAAGACTGGGATTCCAGCTCTAGGTCTGCCGCTGACCTCTTGCCTGATCTTGAGCCAGTGTCTGTCTTTCTCTGAGCCCAGTTTCACCATCAATTTCAATGATGTAATCAACAAGCTTTAAGGATCCTCTTAGCCAAGATGTTCTAGGAGTCTGTGGAACTGACAGATTCTCCCTGTAGCTCCAGATGGTTAAACCCAGAAGAGGTTGAGCTCTTTAAAGCCCTAGGTCAAGGCCTGGGTCTGGTGCTTCCCTTTAATCCCTGTATCTAGCACTGGGGTAGGCCCAGGGTAGAGATTCAGGAAATGCCGGTTGAATAAACAGGCAGTTAGTTGGTCCCTTTTCAGAACTGCCTGACAGCTGCTCTCCTGGGCCCTTCTGGGGCTTTGGATTTCTCCGCCCTGGCCACCTTCTACCTTAGCTGGCTCTCTTGACTGCCTCCTCCCCAGCTAACAGCCAGGCCTGCCAGAGCTGGCAGCAGCTCCCAGCTCTCTGCACCAAGAGCATAGCCTCTGAAATCCTTAGCAGAGCACAGCAGAATGGGGGAGGGGGGGTCGTTCAGGCCTTGCAGCTCCTTCTAACCCTCCTCCCCTCCTCTTGGGGCCCAACTTAGTTACTCCCAGATTGGGCAAGTTGCCTTCTAAGGAAGGAGATACCTTCATAATCAGTCTGCAAACCTGCCTCTTCCGTGAAGCCATGCTTGACCCCTGGAAACGCAGGTCCCTCCCATAGATAGCATCTAGTCCACCTCTCTGCCGCAGCATCTATGGTGGTCAGTTCTCACCGCAGAAGCTGCCGGAAGGCGAGGACCCCACCTGAGATATCTTGGAAGACCCTGCAGTGACACAGGTTTGAGTGAAAGTTCTTCCTCCTGGGTGTGGAGCAGAAGGCACAACTAGTGTGGACTTGGTGGGGTCCTACTTCCAGCTCTCTTTTGCTCCTAATGATGATGAAAGTAGGTACATGTTCACTGGGCTGCTACCTAATGCCAGACACGTACCTCCCAATTATCTCTAATCTAATTTCCGCAGATTTGCAAGTATGATAGTATCATTCTCATTTTATAGATTATGAAATAAAGACTCTGAAAGGCCAGCAGCCTTGTCCAAAGTCACACACCGAGCACAGAGCAGATGTGGGACTGTGTGACCCTGAAACAAGGTTCTTTCTGCACCACCCTGTCCTGCCTTCCAGCTAAGCTAACCTGTTCTTGTGTGGGTGAGCATAGGTGCTGGGTCTCACGGTGACTCTTCAGGTGTCGCAGGATTTAAGCTGTGACTTGGAGGCCCCCTTAACTTGGAAGAAGTGCCCCCCACTGAACCCAAGTGTGTGGAAATCTCCCAGTCTTGAGGGACTCTTTGCAAAGCAAAACCTTGGCATGGATTTGGTTCTGCAAACAGAGCTTGGGGGCCGTTTTTCTATTCCACAGATATTTATTAAGTGTCTGTTGTAACAGAATGACTATGCGGTTGAGGTGACAGGGCACTGGACTAGAAGGCAGGGGACTCATGGTCAAGGCCAGCTCTGCACCTGACTCACTGCTCAATGTCAAACAAGTCCTGTTGCCTCTCTGCACCTCTTTTTCCACTTGAGAATGTAAGAGATGAACAGGATTGGTGATTTTCAATGTTTTAAAGTTTTTCTTAGCATTGACACCTGTTCCTCAAAGCAGATCTCTCCCTAACCCTAAAATTAAACAGATGCAAGTAGAAGTGCCCTAGTCAGGCCTCCTTCTTACACTCTTACCCTTCTGCCTTGCCCCCCTTCCCCCCCATGGTAAAATTGGGACTGCGAAGCTCCTAGGCAGCCCTGCTCTGCTGCTTCTGATAAGCAGAAGGCCTGTGCTCGCCCAATCTTCTAGAAGAGATGGGGAGTTGAGACCAGTAGAGTCTACTACACTTGGTCCTGCTACAAAGGTTGTTCTCCAGGAAGTGAATCAGAGGCGACTTTCCAGAATGACATGGAGCAAGTCACTTAACCTCTCAGAGCCTCCGCTTCCTTATCACTGAAACCTGGAAGAGTTTCTGCAGTGAAATGAGATATATATAAAAGTATCTAGTCCAGTGCCCAGCACATAACGTTACACTTAGTGTATTTTCCTGTTGTGTATCCTCCATGTCTCCCACCCACAGGACGTATAATAGAGGTAGAGAGATGCTTGCGGAATCAAGTGTTTTCATCGGGATTTTGGGTGTGGTAGATAAGACCCTGTACTCATTGTCTAGAACAGATTCAAATTCTAACCAACCATGTGGTCTTGGGCAAAGGACTTAACCTGAGTTCTGCTAACCCCTAGCAGACCTGACCACCAATCTTGCACAAAATGGGCACTCGGGACTTTCTGTCTGCCAGATGACTGATTGCTCATCTGGGGGTTGGTATGATGTGGCTGGCCGGGGGTGGGGGGGTGGGGGGGTGGTAGGAGGGTGGGTCCCTGTGTGGCTCCCGATAACCCCAACCCTGTCAAGGAGGAGGATTGGATAAAGATGGGCCCCTGAGCTAGTTGGGAGGGAGCTAAAGGGACCCGAGAGACTGGAGAGAAAGGCATTTTCAGTGTGCAAGGGGACCCCCGTTCCCCACCCCCCACCTGGGAGATGACCCATCAGGTTTAGAGGCCTGCTGTTTCAGCCTCTTAACTAAGTGTAACCTCGAATAAGTCCTTGCCTCGAGGTCCCATTCACACAAGGAGACATTGGGGGCTCCTCCCCCCACCCCACTTGGCTACTGGGCATTTCCCCAGCACCTCCAGAAGCTCAGCTCCCAACTACGTTCTTACTGCCTTGTCCCTGTCTCCATGGCCCTCTGGGTCACACAAGCTCAGAGCCTCGGCCCCAGGAGGCTGCCTCTTGGCTGCCTTATGGTGGCCCTTCCCTTTCCTCGCCTCCCCACTCCCCCTGCCTGGAGTGTCTGTGCTCCTTGGCTCAGTCAGCTCTGCTCCACCTGCAAAAATTATCTTCCTAAAGCCAGGCTCTGAGCAGGCCACTCTCCCAACCCCTCCTCCTCTTCCCTGTCCTCAGTCTGGCCTCCTCTTGCCCCTCCCTCCCTGCTACACACATCCTCCATGGCCTCCTCCGTCCTCACAGCAGCCCACCGCTGGAACATTCTCCCCTTTCCCTCTGCCAGGCCGAACCCACTCATCCTGAGAAACCAGGTTGAAGCCCCCGCGCACGCCCCCCCCCACCTTCTTCCAACAAGCTTCTTCCAATCTCCAAACTCACCTTGGAACTCATGGTTCACTTGAGGCACTCCTGCCCGAGACACCCTCCATCTGCCCTGCCTGCTCAGACTGGTAGGCCTCACCCATGCTAACTCACGTGCGCAGGTGGCCCCCATGGCCTGGCACACAGTAGGTGCTCAAGAAACACGTGCACGCCCCAGCTTCCTTCTGTCTTACATTTACTTATTTCGCACTTAGGGCGTGTTGTCTTGCACTTCACGTAGTTAAATATTTACCCTGTGGCAGGATGCTGGGGGTGGGGGCGGGGAGTGCAGGAATAAGCTCACCGTGGACCATGCCCTGCAGAAGCTCCGTCTCCTGGAATGAGCTGAAATCGACCCACAAAGAGCTATTATGTAAGAGAGATTATGATCTGGGCAAGAGAAGCTTCAGCGGGAGAGGGAAGCGCGGCACCGCGTAGGCGTTGGGGGTGAGGACCTAGTGCGGAGAGCGCGAGCCTTTTGGGTAAAGGGAGCTGGGGGAGCGGAATCAGAGAGCGGCCAAGTGTGGCTGGTGCTTGGGGAGCAGCAGGGGGCGCTCAGGCTGGAAAAGACGGCTTCTGTGCCCACCCTCCTCCCTGCACCCAGGGGTTCTGTCTGTCTGTCTGTCAGGCCCATGCTATTTAATCCTCTTAGTGTGTGTTGTGCTGGACTAGAAGTCTCTGTGCCAGGGTGTTTAAAAGTCCTTTTCTCTAGAGGTAGAATTACAGGCGATTTTTCTTTTGCTCCTTATCTAAAATTTCTGCCAAGCACATGCACATTTTTCATGGAATAAACAAAGTTTAAATGTCAGCTAAGTCAGTGCTTCTCATACTGATTTCCAACCCTTCACAGATTGATTTTTTGATAAAATACAAATAAAATAAAATAAAATTGTATTGAATTGCTGGAAGGATGTCATTTTAGAAAGAGAGACCATAGAAAATACAAGCCGAAATCTTAGATTATTCGGTTCCGATAGCTAAGAAAGTTTCCAGAGGGGCCTGCGTCCCTTCTTGTACTTAACCTTGTCTCAGACCAGCAGGGATTGGCGAGCTGCGCTGTGGGCAGCGCTAGCCAGAGAGCAGGGAGGAGGCAGGAGTTGGGAAGAGTGCGACGGGGTATGGGACCATCTCCTGGGGACAGGGACCGTGTCTCACGTGCCTCCTGTTGCTCTCCCCCCACCCCCCCAGAGCTGAGCGTGCAGACGACACCCCAGGAGCCCGCAGCGCCCACCAGCTGGCCTCCGCGTTGCCACCACCCGCCATGCAGCCCCAGTCGGTCCTGCACAGCGGCTACTTCCACCCGCTGCTTCGCACCTGGCAGGCGGCTGCCACGCCCCTCAGTGCCTCCAACCTCATCTACCCCATCTTTGTCACGTGAGTCCCCAGCAATGGTCCAGGCCTCTGATCTGCCAGGGGTGTGTGTGTGAGTGTGTGTGTGAGAGAGAGTGGGTCGAGGACAAGTCTTCGGAACCAAACAAACCTTGAAAAGACCTCAGTCTTCCCTTTTGAAAATAGGGATTATAACCCCAGCCCGCCATCCTGAGCTTTTGCAAGAAGACTTAAGCTGAGAAGGCTGAAATTTGGTAGATTGCAAAGAGCTGTGTATGTGTAAGCGGTGACAGTCATGATTATTCATAATAGCAATGGCTGACATTTATTGAGTGCTTGCTGTGTACCGGGTACTATGCTAAGCAGCGTACATGGATTATCTCCTTCAGTCCTGACAGTTATCGGATGAGGAAAGTACGGATATTACCCCGAGAGTGTCCTCTCCACGAGGGCAGGGATTTGTGTCTGTTTTGTTCACTTTGTATCTCCAGAGAGTAATTAGTAACTGGCACATAATAAGCACTCAGCATTCATTGAATGAATGAACGATTCCATCCAAATACAGATGAGGGCCTGAGGCTCAAAGAGACGGTACAACTTGGCCAAGGTCACCCAGCCAGCAAGTGGCTGGGATCGCAGGCAAAGAGGGCCTTCTGACTTCAGAACCCCAAGTCCGTATCCACTTGTCTTCTTTGTATGATTAATGTTCTTTTAGTCCCATTGCTTCTGTTGTCACTGTCACTCAGGCCCTGGGCTTGGCCAGGCAGGGAACCAGACACTGGACCCCAACCTCCTCCCTCCATCCCCCTTCCCATCTCCCAGCCACTCCCTCACCACTGCCCCTTCCCACAGCTCCCAGTCCATAGCCCACCCACCCCCCGCTCTTGCAGGGACGTTCCTGATGACGTACAGCCCATCGACAGCCTCCCAGGAGTCGCCAGGTAGGAGATGTGGTGGGAAGGGCCAGGGCAGGATGGAGGGAGACATTTCCCAGCTGGAGGTGCCAGGAAGCAGACCCAAGAGGTAGAAGATCTGGAGAAGCTCACTGCAGCTCCATAGAGAAAAGGGTTTTCTCAGGGCCAGAGTTAGAAGAGGTCAGCCCCATAAAGGAATGAGCTACCCATTCATCACCAGAGATGTCACAGCAGGGTCTCTTGCAAAGGAGAGCTGAGCTGCAAATGAGAGTTCAGTAAGAACCTTCCACAGCTAAGTTTCATAACTCTGCTTCTGGGGGCCTCGGTTTTCCCATCTATTTGGTGGGTGTATTCCCACCCCTCCCTGTACTGTGAGGTTTGAGCCTTCCTGGTGCCGTGGGCAACTTTGCTCTTAATAACTGGTGGCGGGGAGCCTTGCCTGCCACCTGCCTCATTTCAGCTCCTCTGCCCCCCGGCCCCAGGTATGGCGTGAACCGTCTGGAAGAGATGCTGAAGCCCCTGGTGGAAGAGGGCCTGTGCTGTGTCCTGGTCTTTGGAGTCCCCAGCAGAGTCCCCAAGGTGGAGAACCAGAAGCAGAGTTCAAGGGGAGGACAAGGGAGGGTCGGGTGAGGGTGAGCTGAGCCCACACACGGAGAGACGGTACAACTTGGCCAAGGTCACCCAGCCAGCCAGATCCTTGTGCTGGCCCTGGGGCATGGGGAGGGGACATGGCCCCCGCCTGATGACAGCACCCACATAGGGACAGAAAGCTAAGTAGGGCCATGACACCCTGACTGGGCAGGTCAAGTGCCCTGTGCAAAATGGGGACAGTCCTTACTGTGTCCTCGTGCAGGGAGCTGGGCTCCATGAGGTCTGGCTCGTGCCTCTTGAGGGCCTCACGTAGCAGACGTACCTCTTTGTCCTTCCCCTGCCACTAGGATGAGCGGGGCTCTGCAGCCGACTCCGAGGACTCCCCGGCTATCGAGGCCATCCGCCTGTTGCGCAAGACCTTCCCCAGCCTCCTGGTGGCCTGCGATGTCTGCCTGTGCCCCTACACCTCTCATGGCCACTGTGGTGAGCTCCCTCCCTCCACCGGCCCAGCTGCCGCCTGCACTCCCACCACCTAGTCCTCCTTCGGGGGGATGGGCCAGGGACTGAGATGCTCCCCCAAAGCCAGCTGTCTGTCCTGCAGGGCTCCTGAGCAAGAATGGGACATTCCAAGCGGAGGAGAGCCGCCAGCGGCTGGCAGAAGTGGCACTGGCCTATGCCAAGGCAGGTGAGTGAGCACGGGTAGAGATGAGCAGCTCCAGGTCAGAGTGGATAGGAGGGTATAGGGTTCTGAAGGCCACCCTCTGCCCCTCAGGATGTCAGGTGGTCGCCCCATCGGACATGATGGACGGACGCGTGGAAGCCATCAAGGAGGCCCTGATGGCCCATGGACTTGGCAACAGGGTAGGGGCAGGGAGTGTGGGGAGGGGTGTGGGGAAGGCACGAGAAAGCCTGGACCAGCCCTGCCCGTACACCTGCTGAGAGTCACAGAAGTGAAAGCAGCCCTGGACAAGGCCTCCGAGATCCGTCTCAACCTCCACACCTCACATGGGGGAAATCAAGGCCCAGAGCTTTAACGGGACTAGACGGCAGCCATCCTACTTCCCAGCCTACATCCTTCCTCTCCCTGTCCCTTCACCCTGGGACATCTGAAAAGGGCTGCCTGAACCTTGACCCCCGTTGTCTCCCCATAGGTATCAGTGATGAGCTATAGTGCCAAATTTGCATCCTGTTTCTACGGACCTTTCCGGTGAGTGGGGATTGGCAGGGGTCGGCTTTCAAACCCCTGACCCATTTGCCCAAAGCTGGAACCCCCACCCCACTGATGCCTCCGCTTCCCAGGGATGCGGCTCAGTCCAGCCCAGCCTTCGGAGACCGCCGCTGCTACCAGCTGCCACCGGGAGCACGAGGCCTGGCCCTCCGAGCAGTGGTGAGTGACCAGAGCTTGGACCCACCGGCCGGTCCATTCCCATCTTACCTCCTGGGCACTCCCCACACAGTATTTCACCCCCCAGGCCCGGGACGTACGGGAAGGAGCCGACATGCTCATGGTGAAGCCGGGAATGCCCTACCTGGACATCGTGCGGGAGGTGAAGGACAAGGTGAGCAGGCAGAGCAGAGAGAAGCCAGGGCCCAGGGAGATAAGCAAGTTTGTCCGCCGGCTCTGGGATCTCAGACTCAGAGACCGCAGACTCTCTGGGTCCCTGAGCAGGAATCCTGCCACCAGGTCCCTGCCCAGGAACCATAGTGGGCATCTGCCCCAGGGCTGGCCGGAGCCTTTGAGCCACTGTGCTTTCACAGTTCAAGAGTGGGTGGCCTGGGGCTGCCAGTGGGCTCAGTCGATTTAGTGTCTGATGCTTGGTTTTGGCTTAGGTCGTGGTCTCGGGGTCACGGGGTTGAGCATCGGGCTCCGCACTCAGCAGGGAGTCTGCTTGGGATTCTCTCCCTCTGCCCTACCCCTCTCTAAAATAAATAAATCTTTGTTTTTATTTATTTTTTTAAGATTTTATTTATTTGACAGAGGGAGAGATCACAGGTAGGCAGAGAGGCAGGCAGAGGGAGAGGGGGAAGCAGGCTCCCCGCTGAGCAGAGAGCCCGATGCGGGGCTCGATCCCAGGACCCTGAGATCATGACCTGAGCCGAAGGCAGAGTCTTAACCCTCTGAGCCACCCAGGTGCCCCAATAAATAAATCTTAAAAAAAAAAAAAAGACTGGGCCCGGCTACCAGCAGTAGTGACACAGAGCATGGGGCTCCAGATGCTTCCAGGTTGGGCAAGGAGGAAGGGACACTCCTGGAGGTTCCACCTGTCCACTCACTACCGCTTTTCGGCAGCACCCTGAGCTCCCTCTTGCCGTGTACCACGTTTCCGGAGAGTTCGCCATGCTGTGGCACGGAGCCCGGGCCGGGGCGTTTGATCTCAAGGCTGCTGTTCTGGAGGCCATGACTGCCTTCCGCCGTGCAGGTAAACAGGCAGGGCCGGGGTTTTCTGACCTGCGCCACGGGGCTGATGGGCACTTTGCCCAGAGAGGGGAAGTAAAGTCATGAGACAGCCTGGAGTCTTAGGCCTGGGAATACCAGCGATCTAAAGAGACACAGGGTGAGGAGGGGCCGTGGAGCTGCAGGAGCAAGCGTGCAACGGTGAAGAAAGCAGAGCCCTCGGTTACTTTTTGGTGTTGAGACTGACCTTAGCCAAGTCACCCGCATGCACTCAGCAAACCGGGGATCAAATACCCGAGGCGTGTTGTCTGGAGAATTGCGGGCGATGACACGGGTCAAGGGCATATGCTCACCACTCCACAGACGGGAGCCGGTGGCGTTGGCGTGCCCATAGCACGGGAAGGGCCCTTACGACGTACTCATTTCTCCCACTGTGCGTTTTATACATCAGCAACTGAGGTCCAGCAAGAGAGGATGACTCGTTCAGGGTCACACGGCCGGCAGGCTCGGCCTTACGTCATGATGCCCACGGGCTGTGCCTCTTCGTGGTAGCCACCTGCCCCCCTCCTTGGCCCTGGTCTCCCCAAAGGTGTGCCCAGAGCTGATGCCCGGCCCCTCCCCGCTTCCCGCTTCTGTCCCCCCACAGGTGCCGACATCATCATCACCTACTACACGCCTCAGCTGTTGCAGTGGCTGAAGGAGTAATGGCAACCGTGCACAAGACCAATAGCCAGAGCTTTTCAAAGGTCCCGGGGCCTTGGAGAAGTGAAAACCAAAGTAAATGCTGCTTTTGAACTGTGCCCTCACGCCGCCTTCCTACTCACGTGCTGGCTGGCGCCCAGCAGCCCCGGGTGCTTTCTGCCAGCCTGCCCCATCGTACCACGCGAGCCTCCCAGGCTCCCCCAGGCTTGCCCAGCCCTCCCCTGGGTCAGCCCTGAGGCTCACCTCCGACACTGCAGCTGGTCCTTCTGGTGTGGCCTCAGCTTGAAAGCCCCCAGGAGGTAAGGGCGCAGGCTTGGTGGGGCCTCAGAGAGGGGCTTGGAGCATTAGGGGTAGAGGAGGGCAAGTGGGAGCTTGTATAACAAGAAGTTCCAGAAACCCCGAGGCCTCTGGCAGCAGAGCTGTGCACCAGGACAGAGCCCTAGAATGACATGTCCAGGTTTAGAGTTGAGATGTGCCTCAATTGCACTGGAAGGTGATTCCCACACAGGCCCATGTTGGCAAGCTGCCCGAGACCTCCTGTTCTGTTCTCGGCCATAGACCCAAAGAAGAGTTTCTTGTTAATGAGCAGAAGCGCCACCTGAGGATCAAAATTCAGAAACAAATAGAGAGTTCCTGACTGTTGGAGATGCCACCACCAAAAAGGCTTTTCTGTTGAAGAGAGAATTTTTGAGAACATCTGCTCGGTGCCCAGACACGGTGCTGGGCACTGGGGATATAGCGGGACGGATCTCAGCTTGTCTGTGTGGAAGCTCTGCCAGGAGAACGGGGAGACAGACGACAATAAGAAAACAAAGCAATCACAAATCATAATTAGCGCTTTAAGGAAAGAAAGGGTCTGAGACAGAATAACTAACCAAGAGTGTCTCTTGAGAGGGTGGTCCAGAAGCCCTCCCTGAGGTTTCCCTCCAAGAAAGGATCCTTCCAGAGAGCAGAGGGAAGTGCAAAAGAAGCCACAAGAATGACACAGAGTGTGCAAAGGTCCTGTGGTGGGAGGAGCTCGTCAGAGCTGCTGGAAGCGGGGTGAGGAAGCAGAGGGTGGGTGACAGGACTGGAGGTTGGAAAGGTAGGCTCTGAACCTTGTGGGAAGCTCGGGCTTACTTGGCATTGGGTAGAAAGCAATCTGGAGGACTCTTAACTAGAAGTTACGTGTGTTTCACTTTCCCACACTCTGCTGCTGTGCGAAAAGGGAAGGGTGAGCAAGAAGGAGGCTGGCTGGGTGGCTCGTGGAGACCCCACAGAGTGCCAGCAGTGGCCTGGAGCGGGGCGGCAGTGGAGAGAGGAGGAAGTAGGTGGATTCAGGGTATGTTCTGGAGACAGGATGAGCAGGTTTTGTCTGAACTGTTAAGTCCAGGGAACGGGAAGAAACAAGGATGCCCTCATGGGTTTCTGGCTTGAGCCCCTGGATGAGTGCTTTTTTCCAAGACGCACGTCATGTCACCCCTCGTAAAAGTCAAGACCCCAGCTAAGGGCCTTTCCAAGTCTACCTGCCCACTTGCAAAGTGACAAATCCCCAATCTAGGGCCAAAGCAAGCTCAATTCAGACCTTAAAGCAGGACAATCCATTTTAAAATGTAGAAGTATCAACTCCCAGCAGCTCCTCGAGTCAGACCAGTCCCCCCTGACTCCCTGTCTTCACAGAGCTGCAGCTGACCTAAGGACCTGATCTCACCCTGTCCTCAGCATTTTGGGAGGTAGCCAGTCAAAACCAGGACTCGAAGAGACATGCAGCTTCACCTTCCAAGGAGCCTGAGCCTGGAACTCTCACCTAGAGACCCGAACCGCTAATTGGAGATGAGCCACTGATGGGCCTCAGGGCTCTGACCAAACCAGAATGTTTGGCCACGTTAGCTTCTTAGCTTCTTGTCTCCTGGCCCTTCGGCCCCGGTCCCTGAGCTCATTTCTGGTTAGTGTGGAAGGGAAGGCTCCTCAGGGCCATCCCAGACTCATCATTACCAAGCTAACATGCAGACTGGTTCTTGTAGGCATAGAGACAGGAGACAGACATTGCTCTTTAGGTATAAACTCCATGGGAGGCAAACAACTGCATGTGTCCAGACCCCCCAGAAGGAAACAGTAAGTGGACTGAGGAGGAGTCTCCCTGAGGAGAACCAGGAGGTAGATTGTGTCACCAGTGACATGGTGACAGGTGCTGTGAAGGAGGTCACCAGGACCTGACTGGGATTGAAGGATCAGAAAATGCTTCCCTGAGAGGCTGTCATTTAAGCCTCGACCTGAGGGATGAGCAGGCAAGCTAAGAGCATTCCCCGCAGAGGGAACTCTGCGTCTAGAATGAGCTAGAAGAACACAAAGCAGGTGTGGCTGCAGCAGAGCGAAGGACGGAGGAAAAGATGGCCTGACCTGGAAAGGGAGAGAGGTCAGGCTCAAACCATGCAGGGCTCAAAAGCCATGTTTACGGAAGATGGGGAACCTTTCCAGATTTTATTCCAAGAGAAAAGAAAGCCATTGGAAGGATTTTAAGCAGTGGAACGATTCACTCTGGTTTTGCATTTTATGAAGACATTGGACAGCACTGGCAAAGTGCAGATGGGAAAACGTGTAACCTGGACTGGAGTGGTGACAGTGGGGTCGAAGGAGGCAGATTAGACAGGAAGGATGAACTTGGCTGGTGGGACAGTTACTAAGATGGGAAAGCTTGGAAGAGAGGGTAGAGTCCTATATTGAGCTTGGGTCTGCCGTGTTAGGGAGCTGCATCTAGAGAGTTTATGACTTACTTAAGACCCCTCAACTAGTTTGTGGCCGAATTGGGTCTAGAACCCTGTCACTGAGCCATCAGAGCTAGAATTTGAACTCGCATAGTTCAACTCCAAGGCCTCTACCCTTAACCACTGTGCCTCACCATCTCCCAATAAACAGTTGCCCAGTTAGGGATCTAACATGATGCATTTATATTGGGGTGAACCAAGGGCTGAATTGCCTCAGGCTTCATGGTCTATGTGACATGGCACCCTCTGGAGTTAGGATTTGTCACCGGAGATGCCAGCACAGTGTTCCAGCCCAGCGAGGTTTTGTGTGCGGAGACAGTGGCCAGGCAGTCAAGCTGGAAGGGCTTGGCAGTCCTGCAGGATCTAGTTTCTCCTCGGGTCCCGTCCCCTGCTGCGGGCCCTCCTCTCACTAGTGGTAATTGTATCCTGTGCAGAGAGAACACAGCCTGCGCAATCAGCAAGGCATCTTCTCAGACTTCCAAGCAGACAACTGGGGAGCATTCAGGGCCTCTCAGTGAGACTGTAGTTCCCTCTGATGTGCCTGCTTAGACGGTAGCATGTCTGTCTCTCATAGGACCTTCCTGAAGGCCACCACATTGTGTTCCACCAATCTCACTTTTTTACTATGATCCCTAAAACTACAACCTCAGTGGGCATACAGTTGAGGGTCCCAACAAACAGGCATTTTAACCAGCCACTTTACTACCAATTTCCCAAGTAGGAAAGGAGGAATCCTGACCTGCCCCATACCGAACATGAACTCTGCCAGTTCCAGTTCCTTGAATTAGGGCCCGTGACTTGCCGCACCGCATATTCTATCGTTCCACATATTTTGCAAGTTGCAGAAATCCCCCTTCAGTAGCGAAAAAGGAAATGATTGGCTTTCATAACTGGAGTTCAGTAAGGTCAGGTGTGGTGGGGTCTAGGGTTAAAGGCTGTCATGGAGGCTGTGTCCCTTCTTGGTTCTTAGATGTTTATCTCAGCTTGGCTTTCTTTTTTTTTTTTTAATAAAGATTTTATTTATTTATTTACTTGACAGAGATCACAAGTAGGCAGAGAGGCAGGCAGAGAGAGAGGAGGAAGCAGGCTCCCCACTGAGCAGGGATCCTGATGCGGGCCTTGATCCCAGGACCCCGAGACCATGACCTGAGCCAAAGGCAGAGGCTTTAACCCACTGAGTCACCCAGGCGCCAGCTTGGCTTTATTCTAAGATGGGCTTTTGCCACTTGACAGCCACATGGTCCTTACAACTTATAATCCCAAAGAAAGATTTTTTCGCATCCTTCACAACAAATGTCTAGAGGTCTCTGATTGGCCCTACTCGGGTCCCATGACCAGCCTCTTCAGTCACTGTAATCCATGGCAGGGGAGATGCGGCACCATAATTGACCAGGTCGGCCTTATTTCCTCATTATACAGAGGTCTGGTGGAGTCTCTGATCTTTGCAGTTGTCCCCTTTGCCTGGAATGCTTTTCCCCCAAATCTTTGTGTCAGTCTTTTTATTACTAAGATCTTGGCTTCCTTATTGCTTCCTCAAAAACCCTACCCGACACCTGATTTAAAGTCATTCCCCAGTTACTCTGTATTAGTCAGGATTCAAGTTCAGTGGTCGTAACAAGCCAAAGTAATGATAGTTAAGATGGAAATGTTTCTCTCCAAGCAGTCCAGACCATGTCAGCTACATGGTATGCCGGTCCTGGCTCGTGCCTTATTCCGTCTTCCTCAACACATCTCGGCTTCCATCTCATGGTCAGAGACGGCGAGTCCAGTTCCCACCATTACCTCCTCTCTTCAGTCAGCAGAAAGGAGAATGGCAGGTGATGGAGGACATGACGCTGCTTTATGAGGGCGCAACCCGAAAGTTGCACATATCACTCCTGCCCGTGTGTTCTTGTCTGAACTTAGTCACATGGCCACACCTAGGTGTATAAGTTGTCAGGAGACTGAGTCTAGTGGGGCAGCCATGCGCTCAGTTAAACCTCAGGGGTTCAGTTACTAAGGGAAGAGGGTAGGATGGAGATAGGGCCCAACTGCCACCCCCAGCACATGAAGTTTCATAATCACAGAAACAATGGCCAGAACATCAAAGAGGTCTTTAAAGACTGTCTAATTAAACACTCATTGTACAGATGAGAGACAGGGGGTGCCTGGGTGGCTCAGTGGGTTAAAGCCTCTGCCTTCGGCTCAGGTCGTGATCTCAGGGTCCTGGGATCGAGGCCCGCATCGGGCTCTCTGCTCGGCAGGGAGCCTGCTTCCTCCTCTCTCTCTGCCTGCCTCTCTGCCTACTTGTAATCTCTCTCTATCTGTCAAATAAATAAATAAAATCTTAAAAAAAAAAAGAAAAAAAACAGATGAGAGACAGACCCAGAAAGGGAACTTGTTCAAATGCACATAAGCCAATGACAAACCACGGCTGGGATTCGGGTCTCCAAACTCCACGCCCAATGCTCAAACCTGGGGAACGGATTAGTTTTAAGGGGACTTCAGCTTTTTATGTGTTACCTTAGCTTCAAATGCATTTTTATATTCATGTATTATATCTAACAAGGATATATTCATGCTATTTGTGTAAATAAAAATAAATGAAAACGTGGCCAATGCATATATGAAAAGACATTCTCTCTGTTAGTCAACAGAGAAATTAAAATTAACACCGTAATGAGGGGGCCCCTGGGTGCCCCAGTGGGTTCAGCATCCAACTTGGTTTCAGCTCAAGCTGTGATCTCAGGGTCATGAGGTTGAGGTTGGGTTGGGTTCCATGCTCAGAAGCATGTCTGCTTGAGATTCTCCCTCTCCCTCTGCCCCCCCCACTCACTCCCCCCCTTAATAAATAAATAAATCTTAAAAAAAAAAGACACAATGAGATACCACAATATATCCATCATAGTGCCTAAAGTTTTAAAAAGAGACAATGCCAACGGTTGAGAATGTGTAGCAATGGGAACACAGGCATTATTGTCACAACGATCTCAGAAAATTGGCCCTGTCCACTAAGCTGAACATACGTACAGTTCATGACCCAGGGATTCCACACACAGATATTCACCTAACAGAGATGCATGCCTGTGTTCACCCAAAGACACACATACCCCAAGGACGTCCCTATCAACGTTTTCTAATATTTGTGGTAACCAAAAACTGGATAACCCAAATGCCCAACAACAGTAAAATGTGGTGGGCACTGTAGCTGGCTAAGTGGGCAGAACAGGCAACTCTTGATTTTAGGGTCATGAGTTCAAGTCCCATGTTGGGCGTAGAGCTTACTCTAAACACACACACACACACACACACACATGGGGCCCCTGGGTCATGCAGTCAGTTGAGCACCCAACTCTTGGTTTCGGCTTAGGTCATGATCTCAGGGTCATGGGATCAAGCCCATCATAGGCTCTGTGCTCAGTGTGGAGTCTGCTTGGGATTCTCTCTCCCTCTCCTCCTACTCGTGTTTCTCTCAAGTAAATAAATCTTTTAACACACACACACACACACACACACACACACACACACACACACACACACACACACAACATGGGGCACCTGGGTGGCTTAGTTGGTTAAACATCTGGATCTTGATTTCTGCTTGGGTCATGATCTCTGGGATCAGGTCTGTGTGGGGCTCCCCGCTCAGCAGGGAGTCTGCTTAAGGATTCTTTCTCTCCCTCTGCCTCCCTTCCTACTCATTCTCTCTCTCTCTGAAATAAATTTTTTAATAAAGCAAATTAAAAAAACCCACAATAAAATGCAGTATATTCATATAACGGAATGTTAGAGGTAAAATGACCAACAAGTACACATAGCAACAGAGCTAAATCTTTTTTTAAAGATTTTATTTATTTATTTATTTGAGACAGCAAGAGAGAGATAGCAAAAGAAAGCATGAGTGGGGAGGAGAGGGAGAAGCAGACTCCCCACTGAGCAGGGAGCCCAACGCAGGGCTCTGTCCTAGGACCCCGAGATAGTGAGCCGAGCCAAAGGCAGACACGTAACCGACTGAGCCACCCAGGAGCCCCATGGATACATCTTACAAATAAAATCTGAGTAAAAAAAGCAAGACAGGAATGTCTCTCTTTCTCTCTCAAATAGAAAAATAATTAAAATCCTTAAAAAAAACAGGACAAAGGAATGTATGCTGTATCATTCCATTTATAATCCATTCGAAAACAAGTTGAACTTTGTAATTAGAAGTCAGGATGGTGGTTACCCTTTGTGGGGGTAAAACAAGTAGAAGTGGGCCAGGTTTCTAGGGTTCTAGAAATGCTTTTTTTTGGGTCAGAGTGCTGGTTGTAGGAGTATATTCACTTTGTAAAAATTCAAGGACATGTACACTTGTTTGCACTCTTCTCAATGATATATTTTAATATGTTAAGTAAATGAAAATTTTAAAGTAAAGGGACATGTGTCTGCTGGCCCCAACCTGGGTTTACTTATGTATGAGAGTATGGATTCTCAAGGGCGAAGGCCACGTATAAGAAACTAGGCTTCCCCCTAGAGAAACGGACCAAAGGCTGTATTCAATATAATGACATGCCAGGTGTCTCCAGGAGCGGTCATGAGGTCAGAGCCCACACAGCATAGATCAAGGGATAAAAACCTCCAAGGAGAATTTCTGTCATCTGACTTAGGGAGGAAACTATATCAATTAAGTGTACCCATTTTTTTTTAAGTAAGCTCTACAGCCAGTGTGCAGCTTGAACTCACAAGGCTGAGATCCAGAGTCACACGCTTAACCAACTCAGGCAGCCAGGTGCCCTAAGTGTACTCATGTTTGAACTGGCAAATCAGAAAAAAGCTTGTTTTCAGAATAGTGGGGATCTGTCATTGGCTTTCCTGTGACACGCAAAGCTTCTTTATTGCTGCCGAAAAGTTATTCAGACTCATGAAACAAACTGAGGGTTACTGGGGTGTGGAAGTGTGGGGATAGGGTGGCTGGGTTATGGACATTGAGGAGGGTTTGTGCTATGGTGAGTGCTGTGAAATATGTAAGCCTGATGATTCACAGACCTATACCCCTGGGGCAAATAATACATTATATGTAATAAAAAAGTAAAAAGATAAGTTATTCAGAGAAAGAGACAGAACCTAAAGGGCAAACAGTCAAATGAGGGCCACAACTCCAGAGGGCACACTTGCACAGATTATAATGGACTTGCCGGCTGTGTGCAACAGGTGCCTGGGGTTGAAATAGTTATGTGACCAAACAAAACCCTTATCCTCTCAGGAGACTTGGCTATCTGAAAAGAATCATCTTCCAGGGGGTGGGCAGATGAGCAACAAAGGTGAAGGGGCCTGGGAGATGTAGGCTTCCGGGTGTTGAGTGAGTAATTCACAGGGATGAAAGTTACAGGGGTGCCTGGGTGGCTCCGTCGGTTAAGCAGTTGCCTTCGGCTCAGGTCGTGATCCCAGGGTCCTGGGATCGAGTTCTGCATCAGGCTCCCTGCTCAGCAGAGAGACTGCTTCTCCTTCTCCCTCTGCCTGCCGCTCTGCCTACTTGTGATCTCTATCTCTCTGTCAAATAAATAAAATCTTTTAAAAAAAGAGAAAGAAAGTTACAGCACGGGGAATATAGTCAGTGCCATTGTAGTAGTACACTATGGTGACAGACGGTAGCTATACTTGTGAGCAGACTGTATAAAAGAGGTCGAATCACTATGTTGTAAACCTGAAACTAATGTAACACCATGTGGCAACTATATTCAAATAAAAAAAGATTTTTATTACTACTATTTTTAAAGTAATCTCTATGCCCAATGTGGGGCTCAGATTCACAACCCTGAGATCAAGATTCCCATGCTCTGCTGACTGAGCCAGCCAGGTGCCCCTAAAAATTTTTTTTTAAAGAATCATGTGGGGCACTCGGGTGGCTCAGTCAGTTAAGCATCTGCCTTCAGCTCAAGTCCTGATCCCAGAGTCCTGGGATCCAGCCCTGATAGGCTCCCTGCTCCACAGCAGCCTGTTTCTCCCTCTCCCTCTGTGTGCTCTCTCTCTCTCAAGTAAATAAAATCTTTTAAAAAATAAAAAAGAATCATCTACTTCTCAAAGAACTTTTTCATATACTCTCACTTAACCTTGATTAAGCATGCTCTATTTATATATGGAGGAACTGAGTTTCCACGGACAAAGTTAATTACCTTGGAAATTAACTTAGAAGTTGGCCTGGACTTCAGCCGGAAGTTATTTTGTTCATCTTCATTTTGCAGATTGGAGACTGAGGCCCAGAGAGGAAAAGAATTCAAAGAAGTGTTCGCAGAGAGTCAGGTGGCAGAGCTGGGACCAGAACCTGAAGACCTGGGTTTTAGGTGACCCTGGAACCTGAACCATCTCAAACCTTGTGGGCGTCTGTGAAACGCAGCTGGACCTCTGACCTCCCATTCACCCTTTCTACTCCCACTTGTAGGACTCCTGCTTATAATGATTTTTATTTTATTTTATTTGACACAGAGAGAGAGCACAAGTAGGCAGAGCAACAGGCAGAGGGAGAGGGAGAAGCAGGCTCTCCACTGAGCAGGGAGCCCGATGTGGGACTCGATCCCAGGACCCTGGGATCATGACCTGAGCGGAAGGCAGCGGCTTAACCGACTGAGCCACCCAGGCGCCCTGCTTATAATGATTTTTGGAGTCAAGCTCTCCCTTGCTGGCCTAAGGTCTGTGATTCCACTCTTTGTGTTTTCTTCCAGGCCTGGGCCCACGGAGGACAAGGTGGTTCTGAATGAAATGAACAGGCCAGTCTTAGAATATAGGAGGAGGTTTTGGTTAAAAAGAAGGTGGGGGGACGGGAAGAAGGAAGAAAGAAATATACTCATGTAGGAAAATGACATAATGATGCCACTGCAACAACCCCTGGAGTGAGTGGGGGGCTGGAGGTCTGTCTCCTTGTCTCCCCACCTCCTCGGGCCACTGCGGTTGCTCAGTAAGCAGGCTGGGGCCCCAACACCTTTGCTCTTCCCATTTACTAACCTGCAGTACCCGTCCTTAATCTGCACCTGGCTGCCGTTCAGATCTTTGCCGCTCCCCTAACCTTCTGATCCAGAGGCCCGACACTGCTCATGGCGCCATTCTGATTTATTGCCTTT
The DNA here is from genome assembly GCA_002007465.1 of Ailurus styani. NCBI lineage: Eukaryota > Metazoa > Chordata > Mammalia > Carnivora > Ailuridae > Ailurus > Ailurus styani. The sequence goes on along the minus strand of LNAC01000567.1, from coordinate 239,915 downwards.
AAAGCACTCATCACAGTCTGAAATCTTGTATGTTTACTTGGTCTATGTCTGCCTCTCTCGGGTTCCATGAAGGCAGGAATCCTGTCTTTTTTCCCACCCTCAGGCACAGAGCAGACAGATGCTCAATGAGAATTGAGTGAGATTGGGCTTCGCTTTTTACTTTGTACGCTTTGTATCTTCAAAATAAAAACATTTTGAAGATGATTACTTTTATATTAAAAGAAAAAAAAACAGCTAGGGTTCTGCAGAGGACTCTACCCTCAGCAGAATGTCTTGGGTTAGATAAGTTTCCATATTAAAACAATTTCTTCCAGTACCGGCTGGAGACTCAAACCAGAGAGGGGCAGCGTCTTGCCCAAGTCCACACAGCACTCAGCAACCCAGGCCTGGACCCAGATCCCCTCGTTCCCAAGTCAGCATGGTACCTCCCGGGGTTGTCAGGATCCGAGGAAGGCAGAGGGGTCTGGGAAGAGGAGGGAGAAAGCACAGAAAGAAGAGAACGCGAGAGACCGCGAGGGCGGGGCAGGCAGAAAGGGAGGAGAGTGTGCAAAGTGACCCAGACGTACGGGGTGCGGAGGGGGCGGGCCGGGCAACGAGAGGGTGTGGGTCTCACGCTCCGGCAGAGAGGGAGACGGAAAGGACCGGGCAGGCGGGTGACCCAGGGCGCCGGGGGCGGGGAGGCCAGGGAGGGTGCGACGGGCGGAGAGGACTGTAGTAGGAGAGACGTGGAGGGAACCGGGAGAGGGGAGGGAGGAGGACCGGGGGCGGGACCGTGAGGGGCGGGACCATGAGGGGCGGGACGAGGAGGGGGCGGGTCTCCGGCTCTGTCGGGGCGGCAGAGCGCCTGCGCAGCTCTCGCCAGCCGGCTTCCCTGCGGGTCGGCGGGGTCCTGATCCCGGGAGGCTAGGGGCCGGGGGGCCGCGCGGAGCGGTCGGAGCGCGCTGGAGCTAGGAAGGCGCCCCAGGAGGCCGATGGCAGCCACGTCACGCCCCAGGTCACGCTGCAAACGGCAGCTGTAGAGATGTCGCTCTAACAGCGGGCTACCTGGACTTTGTCGCCATCGAGCCCTGGAGGTGAGCAGAAAGGCCGAGAAATCCAGGCTTGCAGCCCAGAGGCCTCAGCCCCGGCTTCCAGAAATGGAAAAGGCTGTGGGTTGGGAGCCAAAGCTCTTTGTTCTAGTCTTAGCTGTGCCAGTGACTCCCTGCGTGGTTTTCACTGGGCCTCCATCTACCCACCAGTAAAGTCAGAGGGTTTGGGGATGGCTCTCCCTAATTTACGGATTGACTTAAATTCATTTCCTTGTCAGACTTCCCCTACGGCTTGCCCCCAGATTCACCAGCCACTTCCCTTCCTCAGCAGCAAATTGGCTGTATTCTGGACCCTCTGGTTTCTACTAGACAGCCTGAGATTGTCTGGAAGCAACTGTGTGGGGCAAGAAGCTGCACCCAGCCCCTGGACAACCCGCTGAGGGCTTGTTTCTTGTGCACTGAGTCAGTAAGCCTTTTACTGGCTCTCCACCTAGGCAGACCTTGTTACCTCCAGTAAAGACAGACCTGAGGCTTAGGGACAGGACCTGGCTGCTCTGTCTTTGGCCCTGTTCTGTGCCGATTCCTCCCAAATCAGATTGTTTTAAAAACCAGATTTGTCTCAGCATAATGCAGTAGAAGAGAGCACTGGCCAGAGTCTGCAAGTTTGGGATCTGGTGCTGGCTGTGCACCTTAGTATCTGCCCCTCTCTGGCTCAGTCTTTCCTGATAAACAAGGGGTCTGTCACATGGTCTGCAAGGACCCTAGGTCTTTGGTATTGTTAACAATAGTAATAACGATCGCAATTGTTTCCTTACCTTGACCAACAAGGCCCTGCTACAGTGGGCCCTCTCTACCCAAAGCGGCAGACTTGTTGTTGACCTACCTGAGGGCCTTTGCACTTGCTGTTCCCAGTGCCAGGAATGCTTAACCACCTCCATTTCCTGCATAGTCATTCTTCAGATCTCCACCGAAACTTGACTTAGGAAGTTCAGCACAAGTTAGGTGGGATCCCTGGTTTTGTATCCTTATGGCACATGTTCACTTTGTTACACTTCAGTGTTTGTATAGTTCTTTGTCTAATAGCTGTGTCTCCTATTCTTTAATGCCTGTAAATGCCAGGAGGACTGGAGATCTATCCTGTTCCTAGCATCTGGCACATAGTAGGTGCCCAGAAATTTGTGGAATGAACGGATGATCTCATTCCATGCAGCAATCTTGTGAGGTTGGCATGTTGTGCCCTTCAGTCAGGAGACAGAGACTCAGAGAGTGACACTCCTAGGGTCACACGGTAAGTGGACAGGGCCATATTTTGAGCCCAGTCTGTCTCTGACTCCAAGGCCTGAACTTCCCCTCAATGCCATCTCATTGCAGGATCTTCTGCTGTGAGGAAGTGCCGCAGCTCTGACCCACAAGGCCTGGAAAGAGAAGACCTTGAGGTTGTGGGGTGGGGGGCGGGTCTTGTGGGGCTGTTTCTGGCAGACTCGGGGTGGACTTGCCCCCCTCCGAGAGGCCCATGGCACATAGGCGGCGGATACAACTGCTGACTTGGGACGTGAAGGACACGCTGCTCAGGCTGCGCCAGCCAGTGGGAGACGAATATGCCGCCAAGGCCCGGGCCCACGGGCTGGAGGTGGAGGCCGCCGCTCTGGGACACGCCTTCGGGCAGGCCTACAGGACTCAGAGCCACAGCTTCCCCAACTATGGCCTGAGCCAGGGCCTCACCTCCCGCCGGTGGTGGCTGGATGTGGTCTCGCAGACCTTCCACCTCGCCGGCATTCCAGACGCCCAGGCCGTAGCCCCTATCGCTGAGCAGCTGTACGAGGACTTCTGTAAGCCCTGCACCTGGCAGGTGTTGGAGGGGGCCGAGGCCGCCCTGAGAGGGTGCCGAAAACGGGGTCTGAGGCTGGCGGTGGTCTCCAACTTTGACCGGCGACTGGAGGGCATCCTGAGGGGGCTGGGCCTGCTGGAACACTTTGACTTTGTGCTGACTTCTGAGGCTGCCGGCTGGCCCAAGCCTGACCCCCGGATTTTTCATGAGGCCTTGCGGCTGGCTCAAGCGGGCCCGGCAGTAGCAGCGCACATTGGGGACAGTTATCACTGTGATTATAAGGGGGCGCAGGCTGTAGGTATGCACAGCTTCCTGGTGGTTGGCGCAGAGCCTTTGGACCCTGCAGTCAAGGGTTCTGTACCTGAAGAACGCCTCCTCCCCTCACTGTCCCATCTCCTGCCTGCCCTTGACCGCCTGGAGGGCTCACCTCTGGAACCTTGAGTCTGTTGGGGGAGGTGGCTGCTATCTCTATCTGGAGATAGAGAGCACCTTCCTTTCCGAGGGCCAGCCTTTGCCCTTCTCCCTTCGGTGTCCAAATGCCTTCTGACTATAAAGCGGTGAATACAGGCCTTGAGCCCTGCTCCACGCCTCTGAGATGCTTTATTTATCACACCTGTGTCTTTCCCACCCCCCTCGCCTACAGGATTCACTGAGGGCCCAACCAGCTTCAAAACCAGGCACATTCAAACTTTGTTTTAGCAGCAGGGCCCTTTTGTTATGGGAGATCTTACTGGGACCCTAATATGCAAAACAGCAAAAGCAAGAAACTTCTAGGGTTGGAACAGGTTCTAGAGCCCCACAATCAGGCTCTGAAGCCTCTGCAAGTCCCCCTGGGAAGCAGATCAGAGTAGCTTAAGTGTGGAAAACCGGGGTGCTAAGCTGTGCTGTAGGGCCATGTCCTCTAGGACTATATCATGTAAACAGGATTTCAGACAAGGAGCACCCTAATTACACTATGAGAAGAAACTTCACTCATGCTTGCCATGTTTTAGTCCTTTACACGCATGACCTTTACACATAAAACCCTCAAAGCTCCCTAATGGGCAGAGGTAGTGGGACCTGCACTTTATAAGTGAGAGGCAGATTCAGAAGCTGCCTGAGGTCACAGCTCATATGGGAGAGCCGGGGTTCCAGTTTAGGAGTGCCGGACTCCAAAGCCCTTGGCTTGAGCGCTAAGTTGCGAGGAGAGAGCTGTGTCCTCGAGGCAGTGCAGTAGAGATCCTGGGAGACCCGGGAAGGTGTTCCACAGGAGGCCAGTTCGAAGGCACCCCGGTCCTAGGTGTTAGCACGGAGGTAGGAGAGCACAGGGAACAGGGACCGGAGCTGGAGGTGGCAGAAGTGTAGGTAGGACACCTGAGGGGAATGACTGGAGACTGAAGGAAGTAGGCTGGCTTTTAAAAATTCCATGTCGCTTCCTGCCTCTTCCCTCTTGACGCTCCTCTCCTCTCACACCTGCTTGGCATTTACCAGACTCTTCCGTTCCTTGCCTACTGCCGGGCACGTACATGGTGCTGTGTTCTGGTGCCAGCAGCCGGGGAGGGCTCCGGAGGGACCCCAAACCGCAGTGACATTTAGTGGGCAGAGGAGTAAGACGCACATTCCTGGCAGGAGGCCCATGGACTACAGACTGAGGGCTGCCTGAGTTAGACTGGCAGTTTGGGGAGCAAGGCTTAGGGGGGCCTTCAGGTGCTGAGTAGAAAAGGTGGGCTTCGACGCAGGTTTCTGGGCAGCGATTGTGCCCACGTGACAGCAGGGAGGCTCTTCTCAGACTTGGCCAAACTTCCGGCTCCGTCTTCCTTGGGCTTGGTGCGAAGCCCAGGTGACATTAATTCCCACGTATCTGGCAGTGAGGACATACATGGGTTGTGAGCTGTGGTCTCAGCCACAAGGACCTCAGAAGTCATCTGAACCAAAAGAGCTGCCATTCGGTCTGTGGGCTGGATTTGGTCTCCCCAGTGTTTGGAGTAAATTATTGAGCAAATTTAAGAGCGGGGAGGGCTCTGGCCCCATCTTTGAGCCCAGGGGCCTGAAGTTGTAGGTAAGATTGCCTTTGAACTGTATTCCTAAATAAAAGAGGAATGTGAGGACCACTGTTCTAATGTGCCCCAAGCCCCAAGGAAGGGACTTGGCCTCGGTTCCAGCAATGCAGGGCCCAGAACCGTCCTGGGGCTCGTCTGGCTACGTGTGCTGAGCTGGGAACACGGAAGAGAGTGAGGAAGAGCGCTGTCTCCTAGCGGGCGCACCTCTTCGGATGTGAGCTAGCACTTGGGGGATTTGTCCAATCACCCACAGAGAACACGGAAGAAACTTTTCAATCTTTTAAAATCTTTAATAACACACATGTTCCCTAGGTCTGGCCCTCCTGCTCCCTCAGCTCTCTGGGGCTTGAAGGCCTCACTCCAGGTCTCCCCGCAGTGCTTCTCGAGGAAAGTCTACCACACACACCCAGGCACCTCTCCATCCATCCATTCGCTCGCCAAATATTTAGCCAAATATTTATCGCACAACGGGCAGGCACCGGGCACCATGCTGGAAGCCAGACACGACGTGGTGAACAAGACGCCCCCTCAGAGGGGCGAACGCCTGGTGGATTTGGGAGACTAAGGCCCAGGGGGTAGCAGGCTCCCCACAGATAGCCAGCAGGTCACGGCTGAAGCCAGACCTGAAACAGACCCCCTCTGAAAGCTGCCCGCTGGGCAGAGGCGACATCTGGGGAAAAGACACTGGGTAGGAACGCGGCCTGCGGGCGTGGCGGGGAGCGGACCGGGGCTCCCGGTGGCCACGGGTCAGTGGATGATGGAAATGGTCTGGTCGGCCACCGCGAAGACTGGGAAGAGGGGCCCCGGAAAGGACGCGTGGTGCGTGTGGAGCACCGTGCCCGAGGCTGGCTCATAGAAGAGCAGTTCCTGCGCCTGCAAGTCGAGAAGCACGCCCAGCCGGGTGGGGCAGCGCAGCAGCTCCAGGGGCTCGTGCTGCCCGTCGTGGGAGAAACGGAAGTCCTGGTCGTAGCGGGAGAAGACCCAGGAGAAGGTGTTGTGGCCCAGACGAGAGTCACTGCCCGAGCCCTTGCGGGGCAGCTGGCCCAGGGCCACACCCACCTTATAGGCACAGCTGTTCTGGACGTTTACCGTCCAGGTGTGCAGCCCAGCCTGGAAGGAGGTGGCCGCGAGGGCATTGGGCCAGTGGTCAAAGCGCTCGGGGGCATCTGCACAGGCCTTGGACTTTTTGGCGTTGAAGGTCAGGGTCCTTCGATCATCTGACAGTTGCAGGAGGGGGCTGACGGTCCTCTCGTCGATACGCACGTCCTCTGTGCCTGCCAGGAAGAATTCTCAGAGTCGCCCAAGGCCCACCCTCAGCCCTACCCGGTCCTGCCAGGCCACAGAGGGCTTCCTCCCCACTCACTGGCAGTGAGCTACCTCACACAAGCTATTTCTTCTCTCTGAGCCCCAGTACCCTCATCTGTAAAGTGGGGATCAGTTGGACTTATCACAGGGTGGACGTGAGGGTCTAAAGTGCGTAGCATTAAGTGCTCACTTAGTTGTGGCCATAACAGCAGTAGTTCTTATTAGTCTGAGACCCTCATCTGTAGACTTGAAAGAAGGCCCAGAGAGGAGAAGCAAGTTGCCCAAAGTCACACACCTCGTTGGTGGCAGGACAGAATGAATACCCAGCATTTCGTTCCCACATCCAGCATCCAGCACTGATCAGAGCACGTTCCAGCTGAGGCCTCTCTGCGGCCCCCAGATAGAATCTGTCCTTGGGGCGCGGCCCCTGGGAGCTAGGAAGCATCAGATCCGTACTTTCCAACATCTCACTAAATGGGACCGCTGGCAAATCAGGCACTCTCTGAAGACAGAATCCAGAGCGGACAAGCTAGAGCTTGAACTAAACATTTAAGGCTAACACATAAGCGAGGAGGGTTAAAAATTGAGGAACAACTCAACCCATTACCCTAACCTCTCTGTGAATTGTGCCAACACCTGAACCAGGAGCACAGAAGCTTCCACCGAGCTTGGGGGTTCTGCTTGGAGAACTTCCACCCTAAGTGGGAACTCCTGCAGGGAGAAGAACGTGTCGCATTCACCTCTGTGTCCCTAGCACGCAGCACAGGGACCGGCCGCAGTCGGCCTGAGTCAGTGTCTGGTGAGTAAGTGAGGAGAATCCAGGCACCTCAGTTCTCGCTCCACATGCTCTCCAGTTGGCCAGCACTTGTATCTTCTTAAAGAGAAACTCGGTTTCCAAGAAATAATACTAAGCTGTCCCACTTGGGCAGGACAGAGCTGTGACTTACAGGAACAAGATTTTTCTTGGAGCCAACAGAGCAGGTCGGTCTGGAAACAGGAAGGAGCTGACCCAGCCACCCCAGGCCTGTCCAGCACCTTGGCTTCACTGACGAGCCTCATCTAGCATCACTGTTTGCTTTAGCTACCGTGCCAGATGTTCTGGCTGCCAGTGCGACCCCGCAGCTCACCCCAGCCAGCCAGCCACCGCCCAGTTGTTCCCACTGGCGCTGGGCCCTAACAGCTCCTAACCTGAGAGGGACCCAAGAACCGCTGTCACCCAGAGTTGGGTAAGGAGTGGGCTCCGAATGCACTTCTCATTGAAGTTTAACTTGTCTGACTCCTGGGGATCCAAAATGCCCTCTGCCTCCTCGGTCCTTGTAGAGGGGAAAAAAACAAAACACAAAAAACAGGCAAGTTCAGGAAGGTTCTGGAAATGGATCTGGATCAATATAGGGTGAGGGGAAAGGGACGGAAGTAAAATCTTCTTCCCATGAGGGTGACACCAAGATTGGCAGCCAGGCCCCAGACAAAAGCCTCTAAAAGGAGGCTTGAGCCAAATAGGAAGCTTGGCTTTCCCCTTATGCCCCCCAGCAGCCTTAATTCCAGCAAGGCAGGCAACTTCCAGGGAGGTAAATACTTGGTGCCAGTATTAGAACTTGGAATCGGTCCGCTCTGTAGGAGAAACAACCTGCCGGGTCTCTAAGTTAGCAGCAGAGCAGGGACGGGACCTGAGCCTCTCATGCACCAGCCTTTCCACTGCCCCATCCAATGTGGGGAGAATCTCTCCTCCTTCCAAAACCTACTGCAGCAAAACCTATTGGTTCAGTAAGAAGGTATAGCCACTCCTCTGCTCTTAAAATGCAAATACCCTTGAGGGATCCCACAAGAAGGGACTATCAGTTATCACCCGAACCATAAATCAGTTCTAGCCCTTTGCTCCCAATAGCTACCTCTCCTCAGCTCACAGGGGCACTGGGTTTGGCTGGAGGGAATATGGGAACGGAAGATGCCTAGGAGGGGAGAATTACCAATTATTAGGTATCCAGTTTCCTCTAGACTCTCATGTAATCTTTGCTGTAACCTGGGAGATAGCTGTTATCCCATTTGACAGGAAAGAAAAGAGATTCAGAGAAAGCACTCAGCTAAAAAGGGGAGCTGGGTACAAGTCTTGACTCCATGCCAAAATAGAACAAACCCAGTCTGGAGTCCAGGCACTGTTCAACGTAATTCTCCCCTTGATCTAAAATGAAAACGATCAAAGGGTTATAGGGCAAAGTAAGGGTTTGCCAAGGAGCTTTGCAGACCTCTGAACTGGGTCCTGAGAAAAAGCTTTCCCACTGCCTCTGCCCTGAAGATGGCTTTGAGATCAGACAGCAGTTCTGTGAGCATACTCTCTTCCCCTAATCTGGATCCGCCCAGGGAGAGAGAGTGGGGCACATCTCATGGATGCAAGCCCTTTGCAAGATTGTCCTGGCCTGGGAAGAGCAAGGTGAACAGGGCCCTAGAAAAGCTGAGAGCAGGCTCTGGTGACGAAGGCTCTTTGTGGTCAGGACAAGAGAGGGTCTGTTGCTATCTGCTCAAAGCACTGAAGCAGGAGCTGGAGGAGCCCCAACCGTTAGGCGGGGAGGAGAGAGGAACCCATGTCGGCAGCGCTGAGCCAACCCACGGCAAATCTGAGGCCAGTCGTAGCAGCTAGAGTCTAGACAACCAGCTGGTCCAGCACCTCATGGTTCAGAAGGAAGAATTCCTGGGGACGCCTGGGTGGCTCAGTTGGGTAAGCGTCTGCCTTCAGCTGAGGTCATGATCCTAGGGTCCTGGAATCGAGTCCCACATCAGGCTCCCTGCTCGACAGAGAGCCTGTTTCTCCCTCTGCCTGCCACTCTGTCTGCTTGCATTGCTCACTCTCGCTCTCTCTCTCTGACAAATAAGTCTTTTCTTTTTTTAAAGTATTTTGTTGTTATTGTTGTTTTAAAAGGCTAAGGAATAAATTCCAGGTTAAATCGGGAATTCCAGATGGATCAGGAATCAAAAAACACCCAATAAAAAAACACACCAAACACCGTTAAGAACTTTGTGGGCACAACTGGCAACATTTGAATATGGACTGTATATTAGATAATAGTATCACATCAACATTAAATTTCCTGAGCTTAATAGTGACATTGTAGTTATGTAAGGGTGGTCTTTGTTCTTGAGAAAAAGATGCTGAAGTATTTAGACTTAGTAAAAGGTCTGGCTTTCTGCAACTTACTCTCAGGTCAGAAAAAAAAAGTGCCATATATTCACTTGTTAAATAGATAGGAAGGAAGAGACAAACAAACCAAGAAAGAGAGCGGATGTGGCAAAATACTAACAATTAGGATTTCCAGGTGAAGCTCTTTATATTATTTTCCAACTTTTCTCTACGTTTGAAATATTTCAAAAAAAATTTTTTTTAAATCAAATTTTTTCCCCCAAAAGTCAGAGCAGCTTGAAATTGAAGACAGGATGGTTTTAGAGGAAGCTGAGGAAGGAAAAGGAGAAAGAGAAGACTAGCAGAAGTGTGGAAAGATTAAAAGAGGGGAAAAGTCGCAAGAAGCCGAGCATTTAAAGGAGACTGGAAAATAAAGCTGGAGGCTTCCACTCCAGGGGGGCTCCACAGACTTGCCAAAGAGTGAGGTGGATCTATACGTACTGACATGGAGAGATTCCAAGAGAGCCTGATAAGTTACAGAACAGCAAGTAGAAAAACAATCCCAACTATATTAAAAAAAATATTTTCAGAGGTAAACAAGCCTGATCATACTCTCCTAGGACTCTGTTTACACAGGAAAGTCCACGAAACACATTATCTGTCTGATCACCTCCAGGAAATGGGATTGGGGAGGGGGGATGGAGATGTTTAAAAAACATTTTTTTTAGGTAGTCTGTTTGCCCAATGTGGGGCTTGAACTCACAATCCTAAGATAAGAGTCACATGCTCTACTGCATGAGCCAGCCAGGCGCCCCGAGACATTTTAAATTTTCAGTAGTTTTACATGGATGGCATTCTTTTCTCTTTTTCTCATGCACATGTATTACTGTTGAAATTTAAATATAAAAATAGGTAAGAAGAATGGGCTGTGCTCCCCTGATACAGTTCTGAAATCTCTCACAGAAGGTGTAAGAATTTAATTTCCTTGCTTAGCAAATTACATCCCCTTGGCCACTTCCTCAGGCTCTTGGCTCTCAGCCCTTCAGGACTCAGGGAAGGCCTGGTGAAGTGCTTTTATTATTGCTTCATTAAAATGCAAATTTTGAGTGATGATAATGCAGACTTAGGTTTCAAAGATTCTTTCATCAGAGAAAAGGGGATTGAGGCAGAGGAGAAGGTGATGGAAGACGGTGATGGGACAGGCGTCAGGTGTGGGTCTGCGCCCCAGCTCTCGGACGTAGGCAAGTCCCTGCCCCTCTTTGAGCCTCAGTATTTTCATCTGTAGATGGGGGTTGTAAAACACTCCCCCACTCCCAAAACAAGGGGGACTGGTTATTTTGTAGCAGGATAACATTTCAGAAAGCCCTTGGCAAGCCTCCAATTGCTAAGTGTTTCTTTCACTACCCCAGCCCAGGGACCTAAAGCAGGTCTACAAGTTAGGTGCAGGAAGACGGTCCAGGGAGCATGGCTCTGGGGCAGGCGTGCAAAGAGATGGGATGCCATGGGCTTTCTCCCCAGAGCATCGGGGTCTGAGTGCAAGGGACTAGTTAGGGGCCTGCGGGCAATGATCTGCACGACCGCCCAGGCAAATGACGGGGCCATACTCACCTTTCAAAGATCTCCTGCTCCTTCTGCTGTGAGAAAAGAAAACAGAGTCAGGCTTGGGACCAGGAACTCAGCAGGTAGGCAAGACTTGAATATATTCAACTGGCATGGAGGGTGCCACGTGGACAGACTCTAAAACAAAGCATTCTGTTCCTGCTTTTAAGACCCCAAACAAAGCTAACTGGGCTCTTCTTCGCACACTCCGCAGGCGCAGTGGGAATGGATCGCTGTCTCCCGTGCCTGGGGTAGGGGGGGCCATCCTGCGTTTCCCTCAACTGCACTGCAAGACACCTTATTTACCAACATCCCCCCACACACACACACACCCAGACTGCCAGCTCCTGGATGGCTGGGACTCTTTCTGATTCTCCTCTTGTGACCAGTGTTTGGGACAGAATGTGCTCTGTCCCTGGAAGCTGTGTGACTCGATGAATGCACAATCTAGGGCAGCGATGGAAATTGCCCTACTTGAACTGCAGAACAGCTCTGTTGTTCCACATTCTGATTTCTCTGCTCGGTATATCTACTCAGACATCAGTCTGTCCCGTTAAAACCGCAAGTATCCGCATCTCTATATAAAGTACTTTGCAGGGATATGTACCAAAATACGACCCACAGTAGTTTCTGGGCAGTCCGATTAAGGACCCCCGGTCCATTCCCTCCCTCTGCACGCTTCTGAACCCTCTCTCTAGCTCTCCACTTCCTTTTTTTTTTTTTTTTTAAGATTTTCTTAAAATTTATTTGACAGAGAGAGAGAGAGAGATTACAAGTAGGCAGAGAGGCAGGCAGAGAGAGAGGAGGAAGCAGGCTCCCTGCTGAGCAGAGAGCCCAATGTGGGGCTCAATCCCAGGACCCTGAGACCATGACCTGAGCCGAAGGCAGAGGCTTTAACCCACTGAGCCACCCAGGCGCCCCTCTCCACTTCCTTTAACATAGCCGCTCCTCTTTATCTTCCAGGCACCGGCTTCGAAGTTACTTCATCCAGGAAACTCACCCTGACCACTGCCACCCGCAAGCCTGGACTGTGGGGTCTCTGGCTCCCAGTGATGTCCTCTACCAGAAGACACAACCCTCTGTTATCAGCTTATGTATTCATCTCCCTCGTAAGGCTGTGAGGCGCTGTTTCCTGTAACTCCACCCAGTGGCACAATGGCACATAGTAGACACTCAGTAAATATTTGCTCACGATTGAAAGAATGGTTAGCAGGTGCAAAAAAAAAAATCCATTTAATTTTATTCCCTTTTTTATTCCTTTGCCTCTTCCCTCTTGTAAATTATCCTTATCCACCCAACTCTTACCAATAAACATTCTGGATGTTTTAGACTTGGGGGGTGTCTGATCCACTGGCTGTGTCCTCACCCCTGCTTGACTTACAATCAGCTGGAGGTCATCCAGATGGGTGAGCATCCCCACCAGGCTGGTCCGGATGCTGTCGAGCTTCTGCAGCGCCTCAGTCCAGTGGACTCGCTGTGTCAGGATGCTCTGGTGGGCCCGCTCCTCTTCACCATGCACTTGTTCCAGCAAACGCTGCTCCTCGCTCTCACACAAACTCCTCACCACACCTAGCCTCTGGATGACCAGATCCCGCGCCGCACTGGCCGTGCTCTGATGAGGGATAACACAGAGAATCGGGTCCTAGCAAAGCCCCAGTCAAGATTAAGAGGATCTGGGCTCAGTGGGAAGGAGTGTTGGGATTGATTAGCCATGTCTGCCACAGGCACAGTAATGGAAGCAACAGTGCTTATGCCATCCCAGCCTTAAAGGTTCCCAAATATGGAAGAGAGGAAAAAAATGAAACGGGACGAAACCAGAGAGGGAGACAAACCATAAGAGACTCTTAATCTCAGGAAACAAACTGAGGGTTGCTGGAGTAGAGGGGGATGAGAGGGATGGGTGGCTGGGTGATGGACATTGGGGAGGGTATGTGCTGTGGTGAGTGCTGTGAATTGTGTAAGACCGATGAATCATAGACCGTACCCCTGAAACAAATAATACATTATATGTTAACTAAAAAAAAAAGAAGAAGTTACACCTTCTCAAAAAACCAAGAGTCTCCAAACAAAAAGAGTCTTCTTTAGGGTAAAGAAATGTGAGATTCAGACATCCAGGTCATATCTCATAGATTCAGGATCACGGAATGGAAGAGCTGGGCATGGTCTAGAGATCAACTTGAACCAATTATTTCATAGTCGAGAATACCAATGCCAAGGGACTAAGGTCAGAGAATTATAGAATTGCAGAGTGAAAGAGCCTACAAAGTCATCCCCATCAACAGGATCTGTGCCAACAGTAGTCCAGTTGCTATTTTGACTATGTTGGAGTGAAAAAAAATCTCATTCTTTCCTAAATCTGTCCATTCCAATGGCTTCCTTGGTAGACTTCTTATTCATGCCAGGGGGCGTGCCATCCACTTCAGTGAAGTTAACGTGGGTCTCCTAGTAATTAGAACAGGGTCTGGCACACAGGAGGTACTCAAACAGTTACTGAATGACTGAGGGGAAAGTTTCTCCTAAGTCAAAAATCTCTTGGTAGCGCTCACAGGCTAAGTCAGGGACAGAGCTGGGACTAGAACCCAGTTCTTTTGACTCTCAATCCAACACAATTCTCTTTCCCCCAGTGCCATCTGACAATCAACCCTCCCCAAAGGTTGCATGAAACACCTACAGTCTTGCCAAACAAGAGAGAGTAGAACAGTCTCCTTCGTGACGGAACGTCGGGGACAGCCAACAGCTTTCTCTGTGCCCCGCCCATGCAGACCCGCTCTGTACAGTGAAGGGGATAATGACCCCTGCTTTACAGAAGAAACTGAGACCCACGATTTTGCCCAGGGGTGAGGAAGAGAGTGAATGGCCTAAGTGAACCCACGAGTTAGTTCTGACAACTTCAGTGTTCCCTGAGCTAGCATAACACACTAGTTAGGAAGTTAGGCTTTATTTTTTTTTTTAAAGATTTTATTTATTTGAGAGAGAAACAGAGGCAGAGCATGAGCAGCGGGGAGGAGCAGAGGGAAAGGAACAAGCAGACTCCCCCACTGAGCAGGGAGCCGGGCATGAGACTCGATCCCAGGACCCCGAGATCATGATCTCAGCCAAAGTCAGAGGCTTAACTGACTGAGCCACCCAGGTGCCCCAGGAAGTTAGGCTTTAGAGACAGGCAATGCCTAGATTTAAACCTTAACTGATCCACTTACTCTCTGTAGGAGGTTGAGCACATTACTGATCTTCCCTATGCCTCAGTCTTCCAATCTGCTAAATGAGGATAATAATAGTACCTATCTCATGAGGTTATTGTGGAAGATTAAATGAGTTAATACACAGAAAGTAAACAGAACAAAGACCGGCACTTAAGTGTTCAACATTAGCTATTATTCTCTCTATCCTACTTTGCTGCCTTGCCCACAGGGGTGGGTGTCCGTAGCCTCATCTGCCCTACATATGTGATCAGGACCAAGAATAGACCCTGGCCCAAGACGCAGCAGATACTCTCTCACTAGAAGACTGTAATCAATTTCAGCACATTTCTCGACTTATTCCCAGAAAAGCATAGCAGAGGAAAAAAAAATTTCCCTTTCCAAAGATATGCCAGAATAAACTAAACACTGTCCTAAAACAAAGCACAGAAATGCTGGAAAAATAACCCAAAGTATCCTTTTAAAAGTCAAGCTGCTCTGGCAGCTAAGTAAAGGAAATCCCCTGGAGTCCAAACGTAGAAAGGAAACTGAAAATCGGTATAATCGAGAGTTGATATTGCCTTGAATGCGGCTTGTGATTTGTTTTAGAATTTTACACTCCTCTAAACTTAAGAGCCCAGTAAAGACAGAATTATATGGAAAAATAGACAAAGCCACAGCATTATATGAAACTATAAATGTCCCTTGGCAACAATCAGTAAATATGGCAGATAAAAAATTAGTAAGTATGGAGAAGATTTGAATGTGAAACATTCACCTAAAGTGACCATGTTTTTTTGTTTTTTGTTTTTAAGATTTTATTTATTTATTTGACACAGAGAGAGAGAGATCAGATCACAAGCAGGCAAAGAGGCAGGCAGAGAGATAGGAGGAAGCAGGCTCCCCGCTGAGCAGGGAGCCCGATTCAGGCCTTGATCCCAGGACCCTGAGATCATGACCTGAGCCGAAGGCAGAGGCTTTAACCCACTGAGCCACCCAGGCACCCTAAAGTGACCATGTTTTAAGGTATAGAGCAAGTCTCAACAAATTTCAAACAACTGATATGCAGACTACAATGAAGTTAGAAATTACTGGAAAAAACAATAATTTAAAAAGTAAAACCATACATCTGGAGATTTAAAAACCTATTTCTAGTAATGCACAGTAAAATAACAAATCATATTGGACATTTAAAAATACTTATAACTGAGGGCACCTGGGGGGCTCAGTGGGTTAAAGCCTCTGCTTTCGGCTCAGGTCATGATCTCAGCGTCCTGGGATCGAGGCCCGCATCGGGCTCTCTGCTCGGCAGGGAGCCTGCTTCCTCCTCTTCCTGTTTCTCTGCCTGCCTCTCTGCCTACTTGTAATCTCTCTCTCTGTGTCAAATAAATAAATAAAAAATCTTTTAAAAAAATAAAATAAAATAAAAATACTTATAACTGAATGAAAATATTGCATCGGATTTGTGAACAGTCCCTCTAGCAACACCTAGAAGGAAATATATGGCTTACATGCTGACTTTGAGAAAGAAGACAGACTAAAATTAACAGACTGTGTTCAACTGAGGGAGTTAAATAACAATGGCATATATCCCTCCCCCCCAAAAAATTAGAAGGAAAAAAATATAAAGATAGGAGGAAGGGACACCTGGGGCACCTCGGTGGCTCAGTGGGTCAAGCATCTGCCTTCGGCTCAGGTCATGATCTCAGGGTCCTGGGATTGAGCCCACATCCGGCTCCCTGCTCAGCGGGAAGCCTGCTTCTCCCTCTCCCTCTGCTGCTCCCTGTGCTTGTGCTCTCTCTCTGTCAAGTAAATAAATAAAATCTTTAAAAAAAAAAAAGAGGAAGGGACACCTGGGTGGCTCAGCCAGTTAAGTGTCTGCCTTCAATTCGGGTCCCACATCAGCTCCTTGCTCAGTGGAGAGCCTGCTTCTCCCTCTGCCTGTCGCTCCCCCTGCTCGTGCTCCCTCTGCCTCTCTCCCTCTGACAAATAAATAACTAAAATCTTTAAAAATATATATAAGAGGAAATAATAATGAGATTTTTTTTAAAAGATACAAAAGAGGGGCGCCTGGCTGGCTGAGTCGGAAGAGCATGTGACTTGATCTCACTGTTGTGAGTTCAAGCTCCGTGGTAGAGATCACTAGAAAAAAATAAACTTTAAAAAAAGATACAAAAGAGAGGATGAAAATACTAAAAGCTGGTTCTTTGAAAAGACTAAAAAAATTGACAAACCAGTGGCAACTTTAATCAAGATTAAGAACAACTTGGGGGGCACCTGGGTAGCTCAGTTGGTTAAGCCTCTGCCTTTGGTTCAGGTCGTGATCTCAGGGTCCTGGAATCGAGCCCCCATCAGGCTCTCTACTCAGTGGGAAACCTGCTTCTCCCGCTCCCTCTCCCCCCCTCCCCACTTGTACTCTCTCTCTCTCAAATAAATATCTAAAAAAAAAAAAAAGATGAAGAACAACTTGATGCCATTAAATTTAAAAATAGACAAAATACATAATTTATCTAGAAAAAATGTACTAAAACCAAAGAAAAAGAAAGAATCCTTTAGTCATGGTGGGAAATGAATAAGTAGTTAAAATCCGCCCGCAAAAATAATAGCAAGCCCAGCTAGTTTTACAGGAGGTGTCACCAAATATTCAAGGCACAGGTAATTCCAATCTTAACACAAATGCCTCCAGTGAAAACAGTTCCCAGCTCATTGAATAAGATTTATAGAACCTCAATACCAAAATCTGATAAGGACTATGCAAGAAATGAAATTCACAGGCTCATCTCACTCTTGAGTATAGACCCCAAAATCCTGAAACACACACTCAAACTCCCAAACTAAGATTAGCAATCCAACCTCAGAAATTTTGTATAAGGATGATACAAGGGGAAGGGGGGGAGGGGGCTTGGTGATAAAAGGGTAGCATGAGGGATCCTGATGATGAACTGTTCTGTATCTTGGTTGTGGGAGAAGTCACACGAATCCACACATGTGATAAAACTGCACAGAACTAAATACACACACACACAGACGAGCGCATGTTAAACTGGTGAAATGTGCATAAGGTGGGCTGCATGGATGTCAATGTCCCGGCTGTGACACTGTACTATACAGTGAGGTACCATGTTCTCAGTGGGGAACCTGGATGAAGGGCACAGGGGATATGGCTCTATGATTACTTCTTACAACCATATGTGAGTCTACAATTACCTCAAAATTCAAAGTAAAAAAAATACATATGATCAAGCTTACTTGAAGGAATTCAAGAAGGTTTAGCATTAGAAACTCTTACTAATCTATTGCTGTGTTAATAGATGGATGGGGGATAAAGCATATTGATAAACTGACAAAAGGCGTCGTTAGGAACCTACAGCCAATGTGATAAATAATGGAAAATAGAAGCAATCAGAAGAGAATTGACACAAGCTCTGCCCATCACCTACCCACGTACCTGCACCTGCGCCCCTACGCTCTGCCTTCCCTGTTTCTGAGCGTGAATGCCCAGGCTCTTACCTCGGGCTACCTCTCCACTCGCCTACTAGGTCCCGCCCCCTTGCTGTACCTGATTATCCCCTGTTCTCCTTCACCATTAATTTTCCCCTCTCTACCAGACAAGGCCTACCAGTATATACAGAGTAATTTCTCCCATCTTAAAAATAAAATACCATCTTGATCCCATGTCCCACTCCACTCTCATCCCATCTCTCAGCTGCCTTCTTACAGCAGAGCTCCTCAAGTGTTGGCTGTGCCAACTCTCCCAAATTACTCTTCTGTTCTCTCTGAAACCCACTCTGATCAGGCTTCCACCTCACCACTCTACAAAACACCCCCTCCATCATAATCTCCACTGATGAACACGTTATTAAATCCAATGGCCCACTCTCATTTCTCCCCTTACTTAACCTCTGCAACATTTGACATCCCACCTCCTTGAAACCTCTTATGTGGACACAACACTCTTAGACTCCTATCTCATTCATTGCTCCTTCTTGGTCGACTTTGCTGGTTCCTCCTATCTTCCTCTTCCTCTTTTTAATTTCATTTAAGTAACCTCTACACCGAGTATGGGACTCCAACTCATGACCCTGAGATCAAGAGTCCCATGCTCCTCGGACTGAGCCAGCCAGGCACCCCCCCCCGCTTCTATCTTCTTAATGGTTAACTGTTGAAGTGCCCTGGAGCTCGGTCCTTGGACCCCTGCTTTCCCCTTATCTGTATTTATTCACTTAGCGATCTCATCCCTGTGGCTTTCAGTTTATACCACTCATTTATACACTCATGGGATTTGTCTTCAGCCTAGCCCTCTCCCGACTTCCACACATCCAGCTACCTGCTCGACGTCTTCCCTTGGATGCCGAAGAGGCATCTCAAATCTAACATGTCCACAGCCGAACTCCTAATCTCCTCCCCCGTCAACCATCACTCCACATGTGCTCCTACCCCACCTTGTCACATGGTTACCCGATCTTTCGGTTCTCAAATCAAAGCATTTAAGGGGAAAAAAAAGCTAACAGTTATCCTGCCCCCTCCCCTACCTCTCTCTCTTGCCTACCTCCAATCCCTCAGCAAATCCTGCTGTTTCTCCCTTCAGAATAAACACAGAATCCAGACACTTCTCACCATCACTCATGTCCAAACCACTCTTGTCTCTCACCTGGGTTATGACACCAGCTTCCTAATCGCTCTCCCTGCTTTTACCTATGGTCACTTCTCAACATAGTAGCTAGTGTTTCTTTTTTTTAATTTTTTAAATTTTTATTTTATTTATTTGACAGGGAGGGAGAGAGAAAGCGAGAGAGAGCAAGCACAAGCAGGCAGAGAGAGAGGGAGAAGCAGGTTCCCTGCTGAGCAAGTAGCCTGACACAGGGTTCGATCCCAGGACCCTGGGATCATGACCTAAGCCGAAGGCAGATGCTTAACGGACTGAGCCACCCAGGCGCCCCACTGAGTTCCTTTCTAATCTTAAGTTATATTATCTTACTGTGCACAGAAATTTTAAAAGACACCCGACCTTACCCAAACTAAAGGCAAAGCCCCTATGTGGCAGTGAGGATGCTAACCAGGTCCCCCCCATTCCCCGCCTCTCTGACTTCACCTCCTACTGCCTTCTTTCACTCTGCTTCAAGCTCATAGGCCTCCTTGCTGCTCCTCCAAAGTGCCAGGTGTGTTCCCACCTTAGGGCTTTTGCACTTGCCATTCCCTCTTTCTAGAACTATTCCCCCAGATATCTGGTCCATTCCCTCACCTTCTGTAAATTTTGTGCAGATATCAACACTTACTTAGGTCATTCCCGGTCACAGCATATGCAATTGTAACCCCCGTTCTCAACGAGGAATGTCCTCCTTCCTGTGTTAAACTTCTCCATAGCACCTTCGACCTTCTGACATAGCAAGTATTTAATTATTGGTCTTCCCCCAACAAGCCTCCCCAATCCGGCCGACGATGCAAACTTCAAGAAAACGGGAATTTCCGTATGTTTTGTTCACTGTGGAATCTTGAGCACAGAGAACAACGGTGCTTGGCACGTGGTGGGTGCTCATGGATTTGTTAAACACATACATAAATGGTGAAGCGCTGAGCGTATCCCCCTTAAAGTCGGCATCTGTTACACTCGCTTCTATTCGATACTGTACTGAGGCCCTAGCCAGGGCAGTCAAGGTGAGAAAATAAAAAGGATGAAGAAGAAGAGTGAGAGAGAGAGGAACCTCATGCTGAGAGAGGCAGGACTGGACTCAGAATAGCTGCCTGGCCTCTTGGCAGCTTCTCCTTTCCTGGTTCTTGTCCCCTTCAGGTTCTCAGAGGCCTCTGTATCCTGCCAGGAAACTCCCTGTTTTGCTCAAGCTAGTTCAACTGGGTTTCAGTCTACACAATCAGAAGAACCTTGACTAAGACCATGCCAAGCCTGCTCCATTGTCCATGTTGGGGAAGGAAGGAGGGGGTGTACAGAAAGAAATTCATAGCCCCGACCCGTGAGGGGCATACCTGAGAGTGAGGATGTAGCAATGGCAGTGGGGTCAACTGGATAAAGAATCAGCAGAGGGTGGGTAGCAGAAGGAGCACTGGCCTGGGAGTCAGAAGATGCAGGCCCTGGATCGGACTCTGGCAGGAGGTTGTGGACCTGGGGCAAGTCAGTTAACCTCTAGGGGACCCGTCTCCCCATCTGTCAACAGGGATGAAACTGTGGCCTACTGTCTGAAGATTGTCATAAAGAATGTTCCACGTCCAAGCCCAGAGGCTATTTTCTGATTCAGGGGCTGACTGCGAAATACTCAGATGGTGGAAGAATGCTACCCTTCCTGATCCTCTACCCCAAAAAAGTCATTTTGCAGCAGTATTTGCCTCAGTGTGGTACCAGGAGTGGTCTTCTCTGCCCAGATAGTAAGAGCACAGCTCAGAGAGGTGGGAAACCGACCTTCCCAGGCATCCAGCTTAGCTAGTAGCGCAGAGAGTCTGTGAGGTTGGGAAGGGATCCCAGACTGGTCCACGTTCCTGAGGGTGGAGTCTTAGGAGGGGTCCAGAGCAGAGGAGAAGGGGAACTACCTACCACTGCTCTCTGGTTCTTCCCTGGCAGGACCTCAGCCACATACTTGGTGATGCTGGCACTCTGAAACTGCAGCCTCTCACACTGGTCCACGATCTTGTTCTGTAATACAAGGGACACCCATGGCATCTGGTTCCATGTTGATCCATCCACTGCATCCCAAAGATTTCCGCCCTCTTATCCCACCTCAGCCACTCGCACCCAGGGTCACATCGCAGACCTTGTTATTACTGAGAACTACAGCACCTCCAAAATCTTCATTTCAAGGGGCCCACACCCTGACCACCAATTCCATCTTCCAGATGACTAACTCTAGATTCGCCAGTCCAACCATTCTTCAGCTTAGCAGAGGCCACCACAACGTTAGTCTTACCGCTTTTCAATGTCCACCACCCACTTCGTGGCCTCAGTTCCCTCCTTCTCCTGAAATCTGTGGTCCATCATCCTAATCACTTTCCTGCCCACGCTCTCAGTGTTCCTTCTGACCCAGCTTCCTGGCTCTCCACACCTGAGCGCAAAAACATGGCTTCTCAAACTGCCTTCCCTAACTAACCCCCTTCACTAAACAGTACCAGCAGTCATCAACCTCATTACCCCAACCCCAAACCCCGGGGTTACTCTCCAAGCCAGCATGTGTCTGAGTCCTAGCAGCCCTGACTCCACAGCCTCTCTCTCTCTCTCTCTTCTGGCCACTTCTGATCACCTCCACTCTTGTTGTTCTGCCCAGATAGTCATTATCTCTCACAGGAGCTGCCATGAGAGCCTCCTAACTGGGCTTGGCCCCCACAGTACACCACGGCCACCTCGTGTCAGGAAATTAGGTCCAGTCATGTCCCTGTTCCAAACCCTCCAATGGCTCTCCAGCACACTCACAGTGAGATCAAGCGTCCCACTTTAACGTCCCAACAAGGCCGTGTCTGATGGGCCTCTCCTATTGCTCCAATGTCACCTCCTAGCGCTTACACTGGCCTTCTTTCTGTCCCATAAACATACCAAAATTTCCTGACAACAGCGTCTCTGCACTTGTTGCTTCCTCTGCGTCCAGCAGTCTTCTGGATATATAAAGGAGTAAAGGGGGTAAAGCTACATATATACAAGCCCCCTCCCCCACTCCATTCAGGGTCACCTCCTCAGAAGCCCTCCCTGACTACCCCCACAGCCCATCCCTTACTCGGCTTATTTTTCTCCCTTACATTTATCACTCCTCTGCCTGTACATTCTGGCTGTGTCTCCTTGTTTTGTACCTTTCCCCCCGCAGCTGGAACATGAGCACCATGACTTTGACTTGTTCGCTATGGGCCACTACCTGGAAGAAAGCTCCTCCTACACATAGAGGCCCTGGACAAACATTTGTTGAATGAATGAACATCCACTTCTGTGACCACAAGAGGTGCCACGGTTCACATCGGCCAGAGCTGCGAGCGTCCCCCAGGGGAGCAGGGGAGACTTTTAGAGATGAAGAAGCTGAAGCCCAGAGAGAAGTGACTTGCCAGGCCCCTGCTTTTCCACTCCATTTCTGCAGGTACTTGGACTTCTTCCTAGCCAACAGCTCCTCCACGGCTTCCCCTCAGGGCTCTGCCCAGGCTCCATCGGCCAAAAGGCAGCTTGGCTCCTGTTCTCGGAGGCCCTTGCAAATCCTTCCCATCCCACAGTCAGGAATTCATCTGACGCTTTGCTGGTCCAAATACTAAGTGAAAGAACTGAGCTGGCTGCGAGGAAGCTGTGACCACCACACACCAGAGGACTAAGGAAACCCAGCCTAACTTCTGAAAAGCTACAGGACAAGAACCAGGAAGGTAAGAGAGAAGCTGCTGAATGGTAACCATCTTGCCCTGGGGCAAAAATTTTTTCCTGCTAGAGGGATCTTGGAAGGAGTGTGTAAATGCCATAAGATAGGGCGCCTGGGTGGCTCAGTGGGTTAAAGCCCCTGCCTTCGGCTCAGGTCATGATCTCAGGGTCCTGGGATCGAGGCCCATATTGGGCTCTCTGCTCGGCAGGAAGCCTGCTTCCTCCTCTCTCTCTGCCTGCCTCTCTGCCTACTTGTGATCTCTGTTTCTCTGTCAAATAAATAAATAAAATCTTAAAAAAAAATAAATGCCATAAGATAACTCAGAACTGGAGGGAGAAAAGGCAAGAACCCCCTCCCTCCAGGCAAAGGAGATGAACGCGCTTAGGGCCTCAGTAGGGTTCAGGGAGACAACCTGGGCAGATGCTGAATCAAGCACCAGGCCTGCCACCCTGCCCCAGCCTTCACCCCCTTCCAGTGCGCAGATTCAGCTCTGATGGCAACTTTTTTTTTTTTTTAAGGTTTTTATTGGATTCTTACACCCATTAACACCACTTCCTCCCTCCACTGAAACTAAGAGGTGGTTTTCTCTGACCAAGTCAACGACTCCCTTGGTCCAGCTCCTGAATATTAGAAACCTTGGAGGAGTTACCATCCTGCTCTGGGCCTCAGTTTCCTCATCTGTAAAATGGAGGTAGGATATCACTTCCAAAGTTTGGTCCGGATGGAGTAAGATGACCGATATTGAAGTGCTTTGGTGCTCGCAAAGTTTCCATCCATTATGCAAGTTTATTACACCACATTATCCAAGTTTATTTTCATCACCACTATCGATGGTGGGTAGCGGTGACAGGTAGGGCCAACCAGGAGCTTTCTGGTGTCACCAAGTAAGCGAATCCCTCCTGGCCAGTCAGCTAGGTGTGTTTATTACCCTGCAGTCTGAGTCCCCAGGGAGAGCCCTCAGGCCTCACAAGTGGGCAGAGCAGTCGGGTGAGGTTGGGGAAATCAAGCGGCTTAATCATAAGGAAATCCCCAGGGACCACAGCTAGGGTGGAAGGAGGGAGGAAGACCCAGGGTAGCTTGGACAGGGCGGGTGGCGATGGTAGCTTGGACTTCCCACTCAGACCAGGGGCGGGTGGCGATGAAGGTGACCAGCTTGGAGCTAAACTGGAGTGGAGGTGAGGAGGAACTCGAGGTGAAGCGATCCAGCAAGAACCTCTTGAGATCCTACCCAACCCCTCCGTTTACCCAGGTGGAACCAGTCTGGAGTACAGTCAAGGCCAACCCCCAAAAGGAAAAGAAAATCACCTCACCGGGAAGCCTGAAGGGTGGACGAGGGGAGGGGCTTCGAGCCCAGGGGCTGAGGACAGGGCAGGGCCGGCTTTTATCTCAGGTCAGCTTCCACCGGGGCGGGATGTGGGACACACGCGGTCGCGGGCAACTGGAGCGGTGGAGCGGCCTATGGCTCAAGGCCAGGCCCGGCTCTCACCCCCCAACTGATGCAACGGAGGAAGAGTGGGCAGCGGGATCCGCCACTGTGTGGCAGACTAAAGAGCACTTCCCCCACTATCTTAGGTCTCTCGCACAGCCACCCTAATAAACGCGCGCTATTACTGCCCTCAAACTACAGAGGAGGGCGCTGAGGCTCCGAGACTTACGAGGCTCCGAGGGAGGTGCGAAGGAGGCGGGATTCGAACTCACGTCCCCACGACTCGAGAGGCCACACCCTTAACCGCCTAGTTCCACAGCCAG
>LNAC01000567.1:186108-207039 GCA_002007465.1 Ailurus styani | reverse complement strand
AAATAAGCTTCGGTAGTCCACATGGATAGCACGCGGGAGGTCTGTGATCTAAGAGACTGGAAGGAAACCCTGTTCACAGGTTGTCCCCCAACTCGGGGCGACTTGGAGGTTCTAACCTAGTCCTGATTCCCTGGGAGACTCTGGGCCTCAGTTTCCCCTATCTGTACCATTAGCGTGTCGAATCACATCATCTTCCAGTGCTTCCACTGCGGCTTTGTATTTGAACTTTCGGTTTGATGCCACGCGCGCGCGCAGGAGATTTGGGGAGAGGGAGGGCGATATGAAATCAGCATTTACGTGAACACTGATCGGACCAGGAGTCCAGGGAAATAGGGTCTGGTGCCCTAGCTCTGCCTCGTGTGAGCTTTAGCAAGTCACAACCCTTTGAGTCCCACTTCCTTCGTAGAAAATAATAGTTGGATATATGCTGGAGTGTATGGAGGAATACTGGACTGGAGAGTTAAAAGAGAATTCTCTGAGTTATGTTGAGAGTGACCACTAGGTATCTTAAGGTGTATGGAAAGCAAATTGGGGTTGGGGCAGAAATGAGTCCTGGGATTCAGATTTAGGCCAGGCTTCATCTGGACCAAGGATATTCCAGAGCCATAACTGAGTTTACGGCTTTTCTAAGTCCTCTCCAGCCTTTCTGGACTTGAAATCTGGGACAGAGCCCAGGTAACTGTTCCCTGAATGATTTGTTGTTGGGTAATTTTGAAGGACCCTTATGTCGTTGGTTCCTTAAAAAGCTTGCAGGGCGCCTGGCTGGCTCAGTCGGCAGAGCATGTGACTCCTGAGCTCAGGGTAGCTTGAGTTCAAGCCCTACATTGGGCATGGTGCCTAGCTTATTTTTATTTTTTAAAGATTTATTTATTTGTTGTAGAGAGAGAGCATGTGTGGGGAGGGGAGGGCTGCAAGGAGCAGAGGGAGAGGGACAAGAAGACTCCATGCTGGGCACAGAGCCAAGCCCCACTTGGGCCCAATCTCACGACCCTGAGATCAGGACTTGAGCCAAAACCAAGAGTCCCATGCTTAACCTACTAAGCCATCCAGGCACCCCTGGAGCCTACTTTAAAAAAAAAAAAAAAAAAAAGCTTCTTGCCAAACAGAGTCTTTACCTTAGTCTACCATCCATTCACTCATCCCACAGATATTTGCCTTTGCCTTGTATCCATTGTCCCAGGCTATGCTTTAAGCTCAGATACAGAAATGAACAAGACCCTGTCCCACCTCTCAAGTGTATTACATGCTCACAGTGTAAACAGTGGAAGATGACTGAATAGAATTTCACTGCTTAGATTACTCATAAGAAATCACAGCTATATGGACATTATCCAAGTACATATACTTTGTTGCTGAGATTTTAAATTGCCTTGGTATATAATATATAACTTACTGAATTCTTAGCCATAGTGTGATCGATCACTCTGGCCAGGAGACATAATTGGCTTCAATTTAATATCCTTCAGACTCATAAACCCATTTGTAAATATTCTCTGTGTATATTTGTTCCCTATGCTTAATATGTGTGTGTTGACCGTAGTATTAAGGATGAAGTTGGCAGAAATGGCTCCTTTGAGTTGCTATCACTGTTAATCTAGCAATCATGCCAATAGCCAGGTTCACCTGAGGGCTGTCTATGCGCTAGCTTTATAGAGGTGCAGTATACTATGCTGATCGAAAGCAAGCTCTTATTGCCACTTACTTGCAACTTATTTGTAAATTCAGGCAAGTTATGTAACCTCTCTACACCTCACTTTTCTCATCTGCAAAATGAAGATAGTAACAACATCTAGCTCAGAGGCTGAAATTCAGTGGAATAAATCAAAAAAGTTAATAAATATAAAGCATTTAGAATAATCCTTGGTACATCGTGAGTGCTATCTTTAATCTTTCCGGAAGCCCAGTGAGAGATATTATTCCATTTTACATAGACGAAACAGACTCCAAGAGGCTCAGCAATTTGCCCAAGACTGCAGTGGGCTGTAATTCACACCTGTCTATCCAGTTCCCATGCTGAAGCCGGAACCCAATGTTACTCTGACTCTTGTGTATTTCTCTTCAGTTTTAGAATAAGCTACACTGTCAATTGGTGATTAGAATTTATTTATTCAAGTTTTTAAAATAGATTTGTTAAAATGCAATAAAACTGTATTTCTTCTTTGTAGATGTTTATAAGGGGAACTCTAGACTAGAAGTCAAGAGATATACCTAGTTAGAATTTTGAGCAGATAATGTTTCTGCCCTGATTTTTCAGATCTTTAAATAAAGGGTTTATAGTGATGATTTTGAAAAGCTCTTGCATCTCAAATTCTGTGATTCATACTTATTGAAGTACTATTTTAAACAGGAGAGACTGTGTTTCTCGTAGAAACAGTAGCAGTCAGCTCTGAAAATTTTTGAACAAAAGTACTATAAGTAAAATAAAAATGTTTAGTGATGTACTTAAGTATTTAAATATATCCTACTTTGGAGGCGCCTGGCTGGCTCAGTGGAGCATGTGACTCTTGATCTTGGAGTTGTAGGTTTGAGTCCCACACTGGGTATAGAGATTGCCTAAAATAAAATCTTTAAAAATAATAGTGATAGGGTGCCTGGGTGGCTCAGTGGGTTAAGCATTTGCCTTCGGCTGGGGTCATGATCCCAGGGTCCTGAGATGGAGCCCCACTTTGCCATTGGGGCTCCCTCCTCAGCGAGGGTCTGCTTCTCCCTCTGCCCCTCCCCCCACAGCTCATGCTCGCTCACTTTCTAGCTCTGCTCTCTCTCTTAAATTAAAAAAAAAACTCTAAAAAAATAAAGTAGCATGTGTGTGTGCATGTTTTAAGATTTTCTTTTTAAGGGCTACCTGGGTGGCTCAGTCGTTAAATGTCTGCCTTTGGCTCAGGTCCTGGTCCCAGGGTCCTGGGATTCAGCCCTGCGTTGGAGGGGAGCCTGTTTCTCCCTCTCCCATTCCCTCTGCTTATGTTCCCTCTCTCACTGTATCTCTCTCTGTCAAATATTTTAAAAAAGATTTTCTTTTTAATAATCTCTACACCCAACATGGGACTCGAACTCACAACCCCAATATCAAGAGTAGCATGCTCTAAGGACCAAGCCAGCCAGGTTTCCCCTTTGCGTATTTAAAAATAGATCTATCTGGGCACCTCGCTGGCTCCATCGGTAGAGTATGTGACTCTTCGTTTCTGAAATCTAAGTTCAAACCCCACGTTCAGTGTAGAACTTATTTAAATAAATGAAAGTAAAAACAGGTGTATAATTAACATTATGGTATACTTTCCCCACTTGTTGGAAATGTGCCAGTTATAGGACCTTGGAATTCTGTAAGATATTTCTTTCTTTGTGAGGGAAAACTACACTTAACAATCTCTTTCATTAGACAAGGCCTTTATTTACCTGTGAATCTCCTTTCAGTGCAAACATATGCTTAGAGAAGAGATTAATTTAAGCGTCTTTTCAGTAATTACAGAGATTAGGAAGTTGCTGCCTGAACTGTTTTCCAAAGGATAAACATTATAAAGGGTTGAATATGGCAGCTCACCAAGAAAATCCTATTGGTTTGAGGGTAAGTAATTCTGAAAGTTACCTTTGCTTAGAATGTCCTGTGAGTGCTCTTCAGATGGGAAATACGGCTCTCTGAAGGTATCAGCTAAGAATCCAATCAGTGTTAAGCAAAGCCAATCCATTTATAGCATCTCCTGTTTTTGGTGACCTAGATTCATAGATGGCATCTGTCCTTAGTTTGATGATAATGTTGAAAAATGGGCTATACTTACAGATAGGCAGCCCTGCAACATCTGTCTGTCTATCAGCAATATGACGTCCCAAGATTTTTTAAAATTATCCTGGAATTTTTTTCTGGCAGCATATCACATACTTATTATAGAGAATCCTAGAATGTCTGAACAGGAAGGGACCTTAGATTCACACTACTTAACAAGAAATGTTTTTGCCATACTGTGCAAGCCAACTGAGGTACAAAGATGAATATGATAGACTCCTTCCTTCCTCTCATGGAACACACAGTCTACTAAAAATTATTTAGTCAGGTGTCATCATTTACAGAGGGGAAGCTGAGGTGCAGAGCAGAGAACGGAGGAACCCAAGGACACACAGTGGGAGGAGGTAGAGTTGGGGCTAGAGCCCAGGGCTCGTGGTGCCCCACACCACATTCTTGTCACTGCACTGTGCTTCTGTACGGTTACCTATCTTGTCCAGAGGTCAATTCTGGCAGCTTTTCGAAATCTAGGCTGAAATTCTTCTGGAAAACTCTTTTAAAGGTATCATTGAGACTATTTGGTGACTTTTACCTGCTGTTCTTCCTGTAGCCCATTCTGGTCATTCCTGTAGAGCCGGGCTGGTCAGGCCTAGAAGAAACTATTTCCTAGGGACACCTGGGTGGCTCAGTTAAGTGTCCGACTCTTGATTTCAGCTCAATCATGTGAGATCGAGCCCCGTGTCTGGCTCTGTGCTGGATTTGGAACCTGCTTAGGACTCTCAGGGAGTCTGGGTGGTTCAGTTGGTTAAGTGTCTGCTTTCAGCTTAGGTCATGATCTTAGGGTCCTGGCATCAAGCCCCGCCTCCAGCTCCTATCGGAGGGGAGTCAGCTTCTCCCTCTCCCTCTGCCTCACCATCCTCCCACCCTCCGTGCTCTCTCTCGAATTATCTCTCCCAAATAAATAAATTTCTTAAAAGGATTCTCTCACTCCCTCTCCCTCTGCCCCTTCCACCTCCCAAAATAATAATTATTTTATTTTTTTTTTAATTTTATTTATTTACCTGAGAGAGAGCAGACACACACGAGAGAGCACCAGTTGGGGAGGGCGGAGAGGAGGGGCAGAGGGAGAGGCAGATTCCTTGAAAGGGTCTCAGGAATCCCCACTGGTCCTCAGATCACACTAAGAAGACTGGTCTACGTCATTACCTATATTGTCTCATTTAGTGTCATGAGCTCTCACATCTCTCTTTTTTTTAAAGTAGACTCCATGCTCAACATGGGGCTTGAACTCATGACCCTGAGATCAAGAGTTGCATACTCTACCGACTGAGCTAGCCAGGTGCCCCTTGTATCTCATTCTTACTACAGAATAACCTCGTGACCTGGCACACTGATTTAGAGAAGTGTCACATGAAATTATTTAAAAAGAAGAAACCGGCAAGCTAGGAATAATTAAGGCTCTTTCTTTCCAAGAAGCTTCACTGGTAAAAATTATTTCTTAGTTTTAAATACATATTCCTCGTATTTGTTGTGGTAGAATACATATAACTTACAATTTATTCTTATTTAGTACATAGACAAGGTTGTGCAACCATCACCACTGTCTAGTTTCAGAACATTTTTGTTGTTGTCCAGAAAGGAGAGTCTGTACCTATTGAAGTAGCCACTCCACTCAGGCAGCCCAAGAAACCTCTTTGTACTTTTAAAATTAATTTTGTTTTTGTTTTTGCTGATCTGCTAATGCTTTAATGGGAAGGTGCATTCCCAGGGCCATTAGAAGAGGCAAAGAAGAGAGGAAAAGCAAATGA
The DNA here is from genome assembly GCA_002007465.1 of Ailurus styani. NCBI lineage: Eukaryota > Metazoa > Chordata > Mammalia > Carnivora > Ailuridae > Ailurus > Ailurus styani. The sequence goes on along the minus strand of LNAC01000567.1, from coordinate 201,519 downwards.
GTACAATGAATTAGTCTTTAAAAATGAAGTCTTCGGGGCGCCTGGGTGGCTTAGTCGTTAAGTGTCTGCCTTCGGCTCAGGTCGTGATCCCAGGGTCCTGGGATCGAGCCGCACATCAGGCTTCCTGCTCGGCCGGAATCCTGCTTCTCCCTCTCCCACTCCCCCTGCTCGTGTTCCCTCTCTCGATGTCTCTCTCTGTTAAATAAATAAAATTTAAAAAAAAAAAGAGAAAAGGCTTGCGGTGCCTGGGCAGCTCAGTTGGTTGAGCATCTGCCTTGGGCTCAGGTCATGATCCCAGGGTCCTGGGATCGAGGCCCTCATGAGCAGGGAGCCTGCTTCTCCCCCTCCCTCTGCTGCTCCCCCTGCTTGTGCTCTCTCATTCTCTGTCAAATAAAGAAATAAAATAGGCTTTATTTTTAGGTCACCAGACTACCATTATCGTGCCTAAGAACATTAACAGTATGCAATTTTTTTACTAAGCAGGGTGACAACTTCCAGCAGCCACGAGTGATGCCGCTGCTCGGCTGCCCTCTGAAATTACGAGCTCCTCACAAGGTTTTGTGTAGGTTCTGTGCAAGGATGGGGAAACTACAAAGCAAACTCAAACACAGCACTTACAAATACAGGTATGGCCATCCAACATTGGATCCCAAGTTTTATCATGTTGCATTAAAATTTTCTACTAAAGAGAGAGAAGGACCAGAGCAATTGCTGATGACCTTCCCTGAACAGTTAGTTTGGTCTGTTTTCTTCTGGATGAGAGGCAGCTGATTAGCTAGCGTCTGCAGCCACTCAGAGAGGGGCCTGGCGTCTTTGGGATTGAGCTCTAGGTGAGCAAAGACTCCTGGCTTCTTGGCTTCAGGATTCCCCTTTATCAGATTCTAGTCCTTCAGTTGTTCTTAGTGTGCTCAGAATTTATAATCCATTTCTGGCCATGGCCGTGGGTCTCCCTTCTGTAGTCCTTTCCCAGATCCACCCCATCTTTCCCTTGCCCCACTGCACTCCGTACCAGGGGGCCTCTCATTTGCCCTCCTCTCTTTAGTAGGCCCGACGGGATTCTGGAGGAGAAAATTCAAACTAAAGCTTGTGTGGAGTATAGCCCAGCCCACTGGGATAGTGTCTCTGTCGTCGCTGCTCTGAACTCAGACCTGTGTATCTCTGGAGGAAAAGATAAGGTGGGGTTTGCGGTGCTTCCCAGGGAACCAGCTGACTGTGGAGAAGGGAAGATATAGGGGAAGGAAGTGCTGGTTCTGCGTTTCTGGCAGCAAGGTTGAGTGGTGTAAAACCACAGGCTTTAGACTAAGGAAGGCTGGCTTGAAGTCCCTGCTCTGCCTCTTCCTGTTCCTCTGGGCAAGTCATTTACTGCTCGTGAGCCTCAGTCTCCACATCTGTGGAATGGGGATGAGAATGCCAGCCTCCTAGGGCAGCTGTGAGGGTTAGGTGGTAAGATCTTCAGCGACGGGCCAGACCGCCCCCACGCTTCTTAAAAATGGCAAGTATTTTTCCGGTCAAGCCATTTTCATACCCACACACAGACACAGGAGCTATCTGTCATCACAAGGAGACTTCCTTGGGGTGCCAGGGTGGCTCAGTTGGTTAAGCAGCCAACTCTTGATTTCAGCCCAGTTCGTGATCTCAAGGTGGTAAGATCGAGCACTGCATCAGGCTTCACGCTCAGCAGGGAGTTGGAGCCTGCTTGAGATTCTCTCCCCCTCTTCTTTAGCCCCCACCCTGCTCTCTCTTTCTCTCCCTCTCACATACATATATACATACATAATTTTTTAAAAAGGAGACTTCTGGTCTCTTTTATGTTGCTCTTTGGTCAAAATCTCTACACTGGTGAGCATTATGATTCCTCCCTTCTGTGTTTCTGTCCTTCCCCCCACTGTCACTGAATCTGCTTGCTTCTCCCTCCATATTTGCACCTCTCACAGGACTCACAGCTAGGACATTGGTAGCAAAAATGTTAATTCTTTTAATTCCTCTCATTTTCATACTGTATTTCGTGGATTTTTTTTAAAGATTTATTTTACTTATTTTAGAGGAAGAGCTGGGGTGAGGGGAGGAGGGGAGGCAGAGGGAGAAGCAGACTCCCTGCTGAGCGAGGAGCCCATCATGGTCCTTGATCCCTTGAGCTCATGACCTGAGCCGAAACCAAGAGTCGGATGCTCAACCGACTGTGCCACCCAGGCACCCGGTAATTTTTTTTTTTTTAAGATGACAAATTTTTTTAAATACACTAAAATAAAAGTACAACACAATTAGGGGGAAAAATGCTAATCCCATGTAGAATTCTACTTCAGCAACTATGCCCTGTTCCCCTTGGGGAGGGTCCTCCCAAACCCATCAGTAAGGCTCAGAGCAGTGGCCCATTGCCTTGCAGAGAAACAGGGCACAAGTCAGGAGGAAAGGAAAGAAAGTCAACGGAGGGGGACAGGATGAGGGTGACAACCATAAAGCCCCAAATGCAAGACCCTTGACAGAGAGAGAGAAGTTAGGTAGATAATGAAGTAAAGGCTTGTTTCAGTTAAATAAAAATTCACTTAAAACATTACAGAGATTCTAATGACTCTGATGACTCTCCTCAGACAGCGGTGGCCTGTAACTGGAAAAGTGGGGATGTGGTGAAAAGGTTCCGAGGACATGAACGAGAGATCACAAAGGTAATTCTCCAGTGATCACTGTCGTGGAGGGAATTTGGAACTGAATAAAGGAGTAGCTAATAGCTGTAGTTAGTAAGAGTGATTGGATATTCGGTCTTAAGAAAATGCAAGGGCTTCATTTGATGCCGTGAAGGAAAAGCAGAGCAAACCATTCCCTTAGCTATTGTGAGAGGCATATTAGACACGATTTTTATTTTGTCACTGAGTCCTTAATAGCTCAGGTGGTAAATAGAAAATTCTCCCTGCCTATCCTAACTCAACAGGGACAGGTAAGAAGGCTGCCTATGTGTTTACTGTAGCTAGAAAAATAAATAATAATAAATAATAAATGATAAAATTTATTCATTTATAATTTATTTATAATTTACTATATATGATAATGATATATAACATGATTTATTTATAAATAATTTCTTATATATAATGATATCTAATATATATAATCATACATAATCATTTATTTATAAATAAATGAATTGATAAAACCTCTATACTCAGGAACCTTCTAGTCTAGTTGGGGAAATTTTTATAAAGCCAACAACAGTTAAATAAAAATTAACTTGTTAAAAAAGCATGACAGGGCAGACTAAGCTTCCAGCCAGGATATAGAGCCTGACAGTGCCTGCAGCTCCCCTCCCTGAAGTCCGCCTCAAGAACTAACTCCGTCACCTGCTCAGCTCCTAGCGCAGAGCAAGGTCCTGACACCCAGACGCGGAGCACTCCCACCCCGCCAGGGCCACAGGGAGAGCCTCAGGCTCTGACACCCACAACCCCAGGCCCATGGCCCATTTCCATGTCCGATCAAACAAGCACACCGGGGCTTTTTTGTTCTCTGGAGCAGATAGCCTGTATTTACGGATCCAGCCAGTTCTTTAGCGCCTCTCGCGACAGGACGGTCAAGATGTGGGACCTGCGTGGCCCCTCCGAGCCAAGGCAGCAGTTCTCTGGCCATGCCATGGTGGTCACTGGATTGGCTGTGAGTCCAGGTAAAGTCAAACAGACTTGTATTTTTCTTTCTTTCCTTCCTTTCTTTCTTCCTCCCTCCCTCCCTCCCTCCCTCCCTCCCTTCCTTCCTTTTTTTTAAAGATTTATTTACTTATTAGAGGGAGAGAGCACAAGCAGGGGGAATGGCAGGCAGAGGGAGAAGCAGGCTCCCCGCCGAGCAAGGAGCCGGATGCAGGACTTGATCCCAGGATCCTGGGATCATGACCTGAGCCAGAGGCAGACGCCTAACTGAGCCACCAGGTGCCCCTCTTTTTTTTTCTTCTTCAAAGATTTATTTATTTATTTTTAGAGAGAGAGAGTGTGTGTGAGTGGAGGTGGTGCGGGGAGAGCAATGGGAGAGGAAGAAGAGAAGCAGAACCCCCACTGAGCATGGAGCCTGACTCAGGGCTGGATCTCACCATCCTGAGCTCATGACCTGAGCCGAAACCAAAAGTCGGACGCTCAACCGACTGAGCCACCCAGGCGCCCCCTCGTCCTTTCTGAAAAGCCCCATGCCAGGCCCATCTCATGGACTGTCTCTCCCTTGTTCCCCCAGACTCGTCACAGCTGTGCACTGGCTCCCGGGACAACAGCCTGCTCCTGTGGGACGTTGGGACCGGACAATGTGCGGAGAGAGCTTCCATCTCCAGGAACCTGGTAGGAACTCAAAGTTGGTAGAGAGTGGGACAGCAGGAGGGAGCATACAGTGAGGCAGAGAGCCTGGGAGAGAGATCAGGAGATACACCAGGCAGTAAAGGCTTGGGGCTCATTACTACTCACCCTGAACTCTCTGTCAGACCCTGGCGTCTCAGGGTTATCAGGCTGGATGATCTCTTTACAGTCTTCTGCTCCGGGGACACCTGGGTGGCTCAGTCAGTTAAGCGTTTGCCTTCTGCTCAGGTCATGATCCCAGGGTCCTGGGATTGAATCCCGCATTGGACTCCTTGCTCAGTGGGAAGCCTGCTTCTTCCTCTGCCTGCTGCTCCCCCTGCTTGTCCTCAGTCTCTCTCTCTCTGACAAATAAATAAATAAAATCTTTAAAAAAAATAAAAAAAGTCTTCAGCTCCAGAGAAAACCTCTACTAGTTCATATTGGAATTTTAAGTGGTGTCCTCATTTATTCCCTCAAAATGTGTTTTTCCATATCTGCTGTGCTAGGAGCAGGGTTAGTGGCCCAGGACACAGTCCCTGTCCTCCAGGATCTCACAGCTGATGTGCAGAGAAACAAGCATGACCCTTTGCTTTGTGTATAATTTTCTGTGTTTATGAAGACCAATGTTTTCTGGTAGCAGACCTGTAGATAAACTCCACAGCCTTTCAGGTCAGTCATACCTGGGTTCAAATGATGGACCCATCACTTTTTTTAAAAGTAATCTCTACACCCAGCGTGGGGCTTGAACTCACAACCCTGAGATCAAGAGTCACATGCTCTACCAACTGAACCAGCCAGGCACCCCAAGATCCATCACATTTTAGCTGTGTTACTCCAAGAACGTCACTTCAAGTGTCAGTGTCTTCATTTAGAAAATGGAGAGAATCCCATGACTTGACATGATAGATGTTCCTTTAATTAAATCTTACTCATGGTCATCTTTTCCAATTTTGAACACGACTGTCCGTGGCAAGGCATGGTCACCCTATGCCCTCCGTATTTGTAGAGGTTGCTGGAAGAAAACCCTGTCATCTTGGGTTATTTTGAAAACTGTTTCATGCCTGTCCAGCAGGGGGCCACAGGATGAAAAGAAAGAACGTGTCCTGAACACTGTGAGGCCTTAGACTAGGGTTTCAGGGGTCCCACCATAGAACAGGGGGTTGCTCTCCTTAGTCGCCACTCACCAGCAGTTCACCACCACATTCTGGTCCTCACGATTGGCCCAGCTGCTACCCTTGCTCCTGCTGATTCAGGGGAGGCCAGTAGAGCAGGAGTGGTGGGTATCTGCAAAACACAGCCTCCCGGGACTCCTGGGTGGCTCAGTGGGTTAAGCCTCTGCCTTTGGCTCAGGTCATGATCCCAGGGTCCTGGGATCGAGCCCCGAATCAGGCTCCCTGCTCAGCAGGGAGGCTGCTTCCTCCTCTCTCTCTGCCTGCCTCTCTGTCTACTTGTAATCTGTCTGTCAAATAAATAAGTAAATAAAATCTTAAAAAACAAAAACAAAAAAAACAGCCTCCCTCCAAGTCAAGCGTACGAGTCAGCATCCTTGACAAGAGGTGGAGAGATACTAGTTAGCACAGTTTATAGGAATTGCCATAGAAGAGTAACTTGGTATGGAGAAGTTTTGAAAAATTTTCCTTTTTTCAGGTCACTCACCTGTGCTGGGTCCCCCAAGAACCATATGTACTACAGACTTCTGAAGATAAAACCATCAGGTGGGCTTACTGAGCAGCCATGAAGGTGTTTCTGGTGAAAGTTTGTGGTTCCCATGCTTACATGACTCCCTTCCCCCTCTGCTTTTTCACACTGCTGTGCCTTCCCAGGGCCTTCTGCCCCTCTGCCCCTTGCTGGGGCTGAGGTCTCTCTGACATGGCCCCCTGCTCAGTCTGGGTAGAGGTTGAATGGCAGGAGGTCGGGCCAGGAAAAAGCCCCTGTTCTGGATAGTTCTGAAGCAGCTTGACTCTGACCGCGCCCCCCCCCCCAGCAGACCCTTGTGTGAACATATTCAGATTGACCTCAGGCCTGGTCACTCGGTGTTCGCTCCCCACCCCCCCGCCCTGCCATTGTTTGAGCTGCCTGGCTCCACTTGCCACCCCCTGCTCGGGCCTGATGTTCTCAAGCACCCAGCCATCAAGGGAAGCCTTGTCGGGGGCAGTGGGGTTGGAATCCCTGTCAGGAGAGTCAAACGAAGTAAAATTGTTCTTGAGTAGAAAGCACAAAGAGAAATTGGATCTCAGAAGAGATTCATTCTACTTAGAAAATAGGAAGAATGAGGTAAAGAGGTGAAAATGAGACGAGAAGCTGAATAAAACAGTCCCCTGTGGACCCCGTGGCCCAGTAGGCCAAGGCCTACAGGTTTTTTGTATCTGATTCTGGAACAGTGATGGCTTCTCTGGATCATAATGACCACCTTTTAAAGAAATTAAGTCATAGGCACAGAAATATCCTCTTGTCCTTTGAAAGCAGTATCCCAAAGCGCCAAATTAACAAATTAACTTGTACAGTTAAGATGCTTGGTCTAAATTCCTATTAAGTGGATCTCAAAATAGAACTCAGATGTCATTCAATTTGGTTATTTTCTGGCAGCTTTGGAGTCTCCAAGACTGATCTGGTTCATACTCCAGTTTTAGGTAAATCACAACATTCCATCTGACTGGCCAAAGCAGCAGAGAGCCAAGGCTTATGTTAGTGGGTATTTCAGATTCATTTCCCACAGACTCATTTCTTGTGGTCATTTCTTGCAGGTTATGGGACAGCCGGGGGCTGCAGGTAGCTCATATATTTCCTGCAAAGCAGCATATTCAGACCTACTGCGAGGTCAGTGAGGACGGACAGAAGTGTATTTCCTGCAGCAATGGCTTTGGAGGGGAAGGCTGCGAAGCCACGGTAAGCGATTGTGGGGGTCTGGGGGTCTGGTTGCTGATGAGCAAAGTACTTCCTCGGACCTCTCCTCTATCCTGGGCTACACAGGCCAGCTCTACTAATGGCTCAGGCTATTCCAAGTGCATACTGTAAGTGAGCCTTTGCATTCCAGATGCATCTCTCAAGAAACCTCCATTAGCCTTGGTCTCTCTAAATTGGAAGTAGACAGAGGGATGAGATGAGAGTCAAGATAAGAAGGTGCTAAACACAGAACCAGCTTGCTAATGTCCCTGCTCCCGGCAGAGCTTGGAAAGGGGAGGGACTATTAGAAGGCCAAGTGTATTCCCATTGTACTTGTGGTCATGGTAAAGAGGGCTCAAGCTCTTCAGGGAGTTTGAGGCACCAGTGTTGGTCAGACAGCCCATCCCAACCCTTACCCCCACAACTTGCCTCACAAATAATTTTGGATTAGATTACATTGGCTCCTCCAAAGTACCTTGGATTCCTCATTGTAGAATATAGGTTAAAAGAGGCATCTCATCCAACTAGAACAATTAGAGCTCCCATTGTACCAAACATTCCATGCTAGGCACTGGCCTGAGCACATTACAGCATTATCCATTTAATCCTTATAACAACCTTGGGGGTTAGGTTCTATTATAATTCCCATTTTACAGATGAGCATATAGAGGCATGGCAAGTTGAAATCTCTTGCCCATGACCACACCTCTGGTGAGTGGTACATTGAGGTATGGAATCCCAGGCTATTGACGTAGCATCTCTTCACCAAGCTAAGCATTTCCAGCCCCTACAACTGACACGGTGTTCTGTGACTTCATTATTTTTCAGATACAATTCAGATCACTCTCCTCTCTGAATGTTGTTTTCCCGAATTAACATGGTGCCCAGTGACTTATTTTTTGGACACAATTCTGTTTGCACTCCTCCTGAACCTCGTTCTTTAGCTGTGGTCTGATCACGTCAACAAGCGTGGGATTGACAGGACTGTCACCTCCTTTGTTGGAGGGTCTCGTCCTCATATACCAAGGTTCAGCATGGAGGCAATAAATCAGAAGGTCTGTGCCTTTGTGTACTTATGAGAAGGTGCTCCTAACTATGGGGTCTGCACAGCACCCACAGAGGCCAAGAGACTGAGCTGTTGTAGAAAGTAGACAACCCTGGGGCCCCTGGCTGGCTCAGTCAGGACAGCATGAGACTCTTGGTTTTGGGGTCGTGAGTTTGAGCCTCACATGGGGTGTAGAGATTACTTAAATAAATAAAAAACTTAAAAAAAAAAAAAGAAGTAGACAACGCCATACTGTTCCTTCATGCTGCAGGACCTGGAGCTTTCACTTCCCTAGCCATGACATTAATGAACTTTCCCTTCCCTAGCCTTGATGTCCCAACATCTCTCCCAGCACATCCTTACCCAGGGTTGAGATCGTTGATGTTTAAACTAATCACCAGATGGGTGGATGATTTGGTGTGTGGATGGGATGGATGAAGACGAGGGGTAGCTACATGAGTAGGTAAGTGGGGGGAATAGGTGGATCATGAGAAGGTGGGAAGATGGAAATCAGTGAAGGTGGCATGTACGAAGCTAGAGAAATAGGTGTGTATGAGTTCGCCTATGTCATTACAGTTGTGGGACCTAAGGCAGACGCGGAACAGAATATGTGAATATAAGGGGCATTTCCAGACTGTTGCATCCTGTGTCTTTCTACCAAGAGCACTGGCCTCAATGCCTATAATTGCTACCTCATCACATGACTGCAAAGTAAAGATTTGGAATCAAGATACTGGAGGTAAGGAGCCTGCTGGTGGTGCTTCTCAAAGACACATGGAGTCCTGAAAGCTTTCTTGAAACTCTTTCTTTCCATTGCTCAGGAAATACAAAGACAGCCATGTTCTGCCACTCTCCAGGCCCCTCGTGGTTAAGAGATGACACTAAGATACCAGGATTCTGTTGAAGCTCTGGCTAGAGGCCTTCACTGCATGAGCCCTGGTACCATGTTGTACAGACTTGTTCCTGAGAGCTCAAATATATTTGGCTCTTAGTATACTTTCTACCTGAAGTTCTTCATCAGGTTTTAACATGTGAAGCTCAAAATGTCTGGCAAAGAAAACAAGGATTGTCATTTTCAAATTCATTTTTTAAGAACTAAAATGAGATTCTCCATTCGTTATGGGGGTGAGATAGAAAGGAGAGTCTAGTAAGACTGCCCTGTTTTGATGCTGCAGCTAAGGTTTGAGATCACAGTCAGGTCATGAACTTCAAAGCACTAGAAAAAAGAAGATGTTTTAGGGAACACAGCTCCCAGAGTCCTCGATGAAGTATGCCAGAGCCCACTGCTACTAGCTGATTGTTAAATATTCAGGAATATTTAATATGGTCGTAGTGGGAGTATTACACCACAAAAAGTGGCAAATGCTATGAATAAAGGTGGCTGGGTTTTTTCTTCCAGAAAGTTGCTGGACCCGGGGTTCTGTCAGACACAGGAATAGCGTTAACGTAGAATCTCACAACAAATCCCTCCTACAGTAATGTTCCAGAAACTCAGCTCCCAACAGGGGAGGATAGGGTAGCCCCCTCAGAGAAAAGATGTGAGACCATGTCTCGTGGTATGTGAGCCGAACCTCGCTAGGGAGGACAGCCCTGGAGGTGCCCTCTCCCGCTGCCCCGTGTAACAGCTGTGGGAGGTGGGAGAGCAGCTGCTGTCAGGTTCAATGCTCATAAACCCGACACCAGGGAGAACAAGGTCTGAAAGCGCTGCCCTGGCCTCCAGCTGCACACCTGTGGTTCTCAGAAGAGCAGCCTCCGAGTTGGGGACAGAGGGAGACTGGGTCAGCTGGAGGCCCCCAGACTCCCCTTCAGGTCCCAGTCTCCCTTGTCTTGAAGGGAGCAAGACCCCAGAAGCCAGCAGCTGAAGATCAGCATTGTCTCTGTTGTCCTCTGCCCTGGCCCCGGCTCTGTTCTCTGGGCGGGTGGGAACTGAGGGCCGTGTGTCACAAGTCCTTGCAGGCAAGGCCTGGCTGTCTGAACGGACTTCTAAGGGCTACACACCTCGTTTGGGCCATGTGCCATTCTCTGGAGTTGAAGCCTTGCAGCCGCCCCAAGCCTGACCTCCCTGCAGGTGCACGGTCCTCTGGAGCAGGGGATGAGGCTCTTGCCTGGGTTAGACACGGAGAGCACACTTTGTTTACCTGGGTTTCTCACAGAGACCTCGCATCCCAAGACCCTGCACCCTTGGTCTGAGCTGCTGGTTCCCCCTTCCTCCCCCAGCCTGCCTGTTCACCTTATCCCTGGATGGATCAGGACCGTTGACATCCCTGGCTGTTGGCGACACCGTCTCCTTACTGTGTGCAAGTTTCAGCAGAGGGATTCACCTGCTCAGAGTGGAGCACAGCCGAGGGCTGGAACTGCGGGAAGTGGCAGCCTTCTGAGGCCAGGAGACACTCACTGGACAATATCAAACTGTGGCCCATCCTTTCTCCGTGTGGCTTTGTGTTTCCCTGTGATCTTGTGGGGAGGGCGATGTGGGATTCTCTGCTCATGTCCACTCAGAAGGTATATCAGGGTTAGAGGCCAACTTAAGCCCAGGTGCAGTTTAGAATCATGATAGGCCTCTGTCTGTGAGTCCGAACACGGGGTGGAGTGTATCACACTGACCTATGTCTCCACAGAAGATGACGCTGGGGGAGAGACTGTTCGGGTGGCCTCAGAGTTACCCAGACAGGACAGGGGAGCGCCACTCCGCAGAGGACATGGGTTGGGGACATGACATTCAGCTCCAGTCACTGCTCCTCCGAAAGATGAAGAAGTCTAGGCTTCTCCTCGGGGGGGCAGCAAGTGCAGGTGGCACGTCGCAGACCAGTGCTGAGGCGGCATGACGACCAGACCCCAGGGGGCTTGCTCCGAAGCCCCGCTGTCTCACCTGTTCTGTGCACAAGGAAGTGGAGAGGCTCCAGAGATTAGGGCTGAAAAAATTTCATTTGTACATTTTAGTATTTTTTATGTCGTTTTATATAAACTCTTTCTTAGGGATGGCCAGTGTGAGGCGAAGGGGAGTCTACGACAACAGTAGAATATGGAGGGGCGCCTGGGTGGCTCGGGCAGTTGAGCATCCAGCTCTCGATTTTGGCTTGATTCATGATCTTCGGTGATGGGATCATCACTATGACATCACCATGACGTCATCGACCATGTCGGGCTCCACGCTCAGCAGGGAGTCTGCTGGAGAGTCTCTCTCTAAAGTAAATAAATAAAATCTTTAAAAAAAAAAAAAGAACATAGAACAGAGGGACGGACTCAACTGTAGGCCAGCTACTCAACGAGGAGGGACTCGGTGCTCAGGGGGACCTGTGTGGCCCCCAAGACATCCGTCCCCAGCATGGTGCTCACAAGCCTAGTTTCCTTCTGGGAAGGTCGAGTCCGTTCTGCCTTCAGGAAAGCCCACACATAAAGTAGCAGAGCTGCAACCAAAGAAGGTCTTCACGCTTGTCTTCTCCGGCCCCTGCCTGTCCCTGATACCAGCTGCTGACAGCCATTGGCCTTGTGTCCCTCCTGCTCCTCATAGAGCTGACTTCCCTGTGGGAGGATCTGAGTCTGAATCTCCACTTCTGCATTCAGCTGAATGATCTTGGGTGTTATGAAATCGTAGTTTCCTCACTAATTAAATTGTACGCTCCTCACAGTGATGTCCTGAGGACTGCACTTGGTTTAATACAATAAAACTATTAAATGCCAAGCAAGACAGTGGGTGCTTACAAAGGGTAGCCAAAGTTATTTCTTGCTCTCTGGACTAAATACTCCTCTTTCCTCACTAAAAACACATCCCTTCACCCATTCTCCTTAGATCTTACTTGTACAGCTTTAGTCCTTGTTTGGCTTCCCTTTGATTCCTTAGGTTATGGATCTTTGAGCTCTGGAAGGACAAGGGGGTAGTGGGGGAGGAGCTACTTCCCTGAGAACCTACGGGCAGCTGAATACGTTTATTCTCACTACCATCCTCGTTATTCCCGGGACGGGCAGGAGGAGACTGAGGCTCAGGGACATTCAGTCCTTTGCCCATGGTGACACACAGAGGTAGGAAAGGAGAGAACTGAGATTTGACAGGCTGGGTTACCTCTGTACTAAGGAGGAGGAAAAACCGAGATTTGAACCGGGGACTGCCCAACTCAAAGCCAGAATACGTTCCTTTCCACCCCTTTGTCTTCACATGATGTCACAAAGTTCATTTTAGAAATTCATAGACCATGACACTGCTTGTGTATTTTCTAGACCATTATTAACTTTTTTGGTTTCAAGGAGATCCGTCTGGCCGGGTGCCCAGAAACGGTACACAGATATCTCAGGGAAAATCCTAACATATCCTGAGCTGTTGGTGCTACAGCTGACGCCTGTAGCAAGAAGGCGGGCAGTAATAAGAAAATCCAAGGGAGTGGGTTGGGAGGGCGTCCCAGAGAAGGGGGACAGAGAGAATGCACATGTGAGAAAATTGAATGAATTATCAGGGTTCTATTAGGAATAAAATTATTTCCCTAGACTATGCTTTTGTGTGATGTAAAAATTCCTTTTCTCGGCATTTTTAAAAAAGATTTTTATTTATTTATTTGACAGAGACACTGAGAGAGGGAACATAAGCATGGGAAGTGGGAGAGGGAGAAGCAGGCTTCCTGCCAAGCAGGGAACCCGATGCGGGACTCCATCTCAGGACTCTGGGACCATGACCTGAGCCAAAGGCAGATGTTTAATGACTGAGCCACCCCGGCACCCCTCCTTTTCTGTGCATTTAAAGTGGAAAACAGATTAATAAAGGCAAATATTTATATAGGATTTTTCAGTCTTACATACCCTAATCAGGTACTCTCAGCACCTAAGATACAAGCTACTAAAATGCATTAATTTGCTCATTGGACATTCATTGAACACTTCATTTTAAAGGCTACCCCTGTAAAATCGTATAGAGGAATTTTCTAAAGGCAGTTGACCTTTTTTTCCAGGAAAGTATATAATCCCTTGGAATCTGGCCAATTATATATTTAAAATTTAAAGAAATTTATGTATTTACTTATATAAGTTAAATATATTTGCACCTGACAGGCTTAGTCGGTGGAGCATGCGACTCTTGATCTCGGGGTTGTGAGTTCAAGCCCTATGTTGGGTGTAGAGATACTTAAAAATATTAAAAATATATATACATGTATTTCAGGAAAATGATTCATGATTATTAACACCTATTTTTTTTTGGTGGCTGAGACTATCTTACAAGAGGATCTTTGTTTTTACTGAAAGGTTAAAAATGATCTGGAAAAGATAGAATTTTGAGTGCTATTCTTCACACATAATCTAGGCTGTCTATAATTTAAGTCCCAATTTGTATTCAAAATATTTTTTTCTTGAAAATAGCTACCAGCTGGGGCATCTGGCTGGCTCAGTCAGAAGAGCATGTGACTCGATCTCAGGGTCATGAGTTCGAGTCCCACATGGGGTGCAGAGATTACTTAAATAAACCAAACTTTAAAAAATAGGGGCACCTGGGTGGCTCAGTTGGTTAAACATCTGCCTTCAGCTCAGGTCATGATCCCGGGGTCCTGGAATGGAGGCCCATGTTGGGCTCCCTGCTCAGCAGGGAGTCTGGTTCTCCTTCTCCCTCTGCCCCTCTCTTGTGCTCCCTCTTTTGTTCTCAAATCAATAAAATCTTTTAAAAAAAACTTTAGGGGTGCCTGGGTGGCTCAGTCGTTAAGTGTCTGGATTCGGCTCAGTTCATGGTCCCAGGGTCCTGGGATCGAGTCCCACTCAGGCTCCCTACTCAGCGGGAGGGCCTGCTTCTTCCTTTCCTCTGCCTGTCACTCTGCCTACTTGTGCTCTCTATCTCTCTGTCAAATAAATAAATAAAATCTTAAAAAAATTAAAAAAAAAAAGGAACTTCCCCAGGAGTTTTGAGTTCACAGTCACTAAAGAAATACTTCCCAATCTTCCAGTTGGCAGCAGCAGAGATTTCCAGTCTGTAACAGCCTTGACTTTGACCCAGGAATTACAAGTTTAGAACTCAGGTCAGTTGGTGTTTTTAATCTTTTAACACTGTGAAAAAGGAACTTAGGTATTTCTGGGTAGCCTTGTGAAAACAGAATGAGTCAAGAAAAGCTTCATCATGAAAAATGCAGCGGACTGCTACCCGTTCCTTGAGGCTGGCCCCTCTAGGCCCAGGCTGCCCCGCTAAGCCTCCATTCCCAGCTAGGCATGGCCATAAGCATAAACTCTTGTCACTGGATTGTGAGTGGAAGTGATGTGTGTAACTTCTCCTTTATTAGCTCCAAAGGAATGTGTTTGTCTGGGATTAGCCCTCTGGGTCCCTTCCCACTAGCTGGAATGCAAACCTCCAGTAACAGCTTCAGCTATTCAGAGAAGGACAAGATGATGGAACAATCAGAGAGGAACCCTGAATAACCCTAAAATGCTGACCAGCTAGACTGTGACCTGAAAGAGAAATGAACTTCATTCTTTTTTTTTTTAATTAAAGATTTTATTTGAGAGCAAGAGCGTGTAAACACAAGCAGGGGGAGGGGCAGAGGGAGAGGGACAAGCAGATTCCCCACTGAGCAGGGAGCCCCACACAGGGCTCAATCCCAGGACCCCGAGATCACGACCTGAGCTGAAGGCAGATGGCCAACCAAGCGAGCCATCTAGGCACCCCTGAACTTTATTCTTTTTAAGCCACTATATATATTTTTAACTTATTCAACTATCACAATCATAAACAATTTCATATGCCTTAAGTTTACTTAACTGATCTTCTATAAGCTGAACACCCTCTAGTAACCAGAACCTAGACAAGGAAGTGTAGTATATCCTGGAGCCCAGATGGACCCCCTCATCTTCCCCTCCAGGCCTAGCTGCCAAGGAATCCACAACAGCATAAATGGGTTTTGTCTGCTTTTCTCCTTTATATACATGGAATCATACTGTATTGTGGCAGATGGGAAACAGGCCCACAAATTTCTTCCTTCTCTATATGTGTGCGCTTTTGCAAGGTGATTTCTCATCACTAGGTTGGGCCTATTTGCCCACCCCTTGAATCTGCACTTTTGGCTTAGTTTGACCAGTATAAATGCAGAGCTCTGAACAGGGGCACCTGGGAGGCTCAGTCAGTTAAGCATCGGACTCAATTTCGGCTCAGGTCTTGAACTCAGGGTTGTGAGATTGAGCCCCATGTCGGGCTCCATGCTTTTTCTTTTTTTTTTTTTTTTT
>LNAC01000567.1:165686-182324 GCA_002007465.1 Ailurus styani | reverse complement strand
GGGGGGGGCCCCGGGGGGGGGGGGGGCAGGGGCTGCCCGGAAGCGCATGCGCACTGTGCACGCTGTCCGCAGGGGGAGGAAGGCACAGGGCCGGGACTTGGTGGCCCTGGGTTCTGGCCACCGTTCTGACCTTTCACCTCCATGTTAGCTGGGATCAGCTCTTCCCTGCACCAAAATCCACTGCTCTTCACAGAATCCCCTGGGTTCTGGGAAGAACAACGCCAGGTGTGACCTGCTTGATGAGAGGAAGTGTGGGAACTACTTTATAGTTGAAAGAATTGCAAGGTCTTGTAGTTCCTGCTACGTCTGAGGATAACTGGAACTGGGAGATGGTACCATTGAGTGTTTCTGACGGCTTCCTACATTCGAAGCATAAAATAATAAAATAGGTCATAACGTTTATCCACATTTCTAAAATCCCTGCACTCTGAGGGCACGTGACTCTGGATCTCAGGGGTGTGAGTTTGAGCACTAGGCATGGAGCCTACTTAAAAAAATAAACAAATAAAAGATCTAAGAAAAAAATAAAACCCCTGCCCCCTGAAGACAAAGTTTTTTCATTAAATTTGGCACCAAAATTGACCTGGCCTTATCATGTTTAATATTTTGGTATAACAAATTGCAGAATATTAAAGCATTTGATCCCAGGGCACTAACTCAGAGTCCACTGGGAGAGTTACTTAATATGTTGGTAAATGCACCATATCCCTGCCCTAAAATATGAAAAAGTCTGAATTCGGAAACACATCTGCCCACAGGGGTTTTGTAAAATGGACTGCGACCTTAGAAAACAGATTCAGGGCTGCCCGAAGCAGAGGCAGGGGAATGCCTGTTCCCAGGTGGGGCTTCACCCAGCCCTGTCTGTCCGGGGCACTTTCCTCCTGGCCTCACGTCCTTGCAAAGTCTTCATGAAGCTGAGTGTAATGAACCATGCATGTAACCAGGATGAGCTAAGGAGCAAATACTGGGGTTATTTCTCCTAAATTTGGACTCTTCATACTTTCGCATGACCCGAATCTCCTAAGGATCTCGTAAAAATGCAAATCACGACATAGTGGGTGTGGAGTCAGCATTCCTAACCATCTGCAGTTGGTGCCTTTGCCGCTGAGACTGTCCTCCACTCCCAACAGGCCTAAGGCAAGGCTCTGAGTACTGACAACGTGCTGCCCCACAGGGAGAGCTGCCCCCTGCCCATGCTAAACACTGATCACCGCTGGGCCAAAACATGCCTTTTCTCCATCCTCCACGGCCCTTCTACTGCCTTCTGCTGCCTCTGCCTCCCCGGATGGGTTCATGCCGCCCTCCGCCTCCACTCCACACCTTGGCTGGTCTCCATGGAGTCTCATGACTCCTTACTCACCCCACTCCCAGGTACTGCTTAGACGAGGTGCTTTTCCGGTTGGCTGACCTCATCCCCCCAAGCAGGAACTAAATTAGTTCAACTCAAATTCCTGAGATGCCTCACTATCTGTCCTGGGTATCTTCCCGAAAAATTTTTCCACTGTTTGTAAAATACTCCCTAGCCTTGACCACCCGGAGACATTGTGATAATGCATTTTGCTCACTAGACAGTCAGTGATCCGGAAAAGGGCCGTGGTTTATTTCATTTTTATTTCAATGCTTGCAACATCCTGACCTATTACTTACATGCCCTTCCCGCTTTCCTTGCCGCAGAAAACTCACAGTGACTGACTTTCCAAGTGAATTTTCCTGTTATGAAAGTTCACGATACATATTCATTGATAAAAATTTAGCATAATATAAACGAAAAGAAAGTGGCAATACCACCGAGCGTATCACCCAGAGATGCAACTTTTTGCCTCACAGTTTTCCAGTCTTTACGTATAAATTTTGTTTTACAAAATCTGGCTCACACGACCCACCCCATCTTTAAAACTGCTTTCCCTCCTCTGATTACAGTATGTTGTGATCATTTTCTTAAGTCAATAAAAGTTCTGCAACATCATTTTAAATGACGAGGTGGTTTTCCACTCAACTGATGTGCCATAGCTGGGCTTTTATAGTTTTTTTTCAATCTTTTTTTGCTTAAAACTTCAATGAACACCCTCACTTAACCAAAAGATACAAGCATATTCTGGTTCTGAGCCCAATTCCAGTGCGTGTGTATATTTCACCACCACCACCACTCAGTTCTGACACAACCTAGCTGGAGAGAACACCAGATCCCACAGGTTAAGGGCTCAGTCCCACAAGACATCCCCACCACCACCACCACCACACACACGTCACACACCAATCCCAAGCCCAAGTTGTCACCTGTCCTTCTCATCAACTGGCTCTAGATCAGAGGTTCCCACAACCCACTCCTTGGGTTTGATTAATTTACCAGCACGGCGGGGGCGCCTGGGGGGCTCAGTGGGTTAAGCGTCTGCCTTCGGCTCAGGTCATGATCCCGAGGTCCTTGGATCCAACCCTGCACTGCGCTCTCTGCGCAGCTGAGAGTCAGCTTCTCCCTCTGCCTCTCCCCTTGGTCATGCTTTCCGTGTGTGTGTTTCTAGCTAATAAATAAATAAAAATCTTAAAAAGCATTTTTTCCTACCGTGGCTCACAGGACTCAGAGAAATATTCACTTATGCTTACCAGCTTATTATAAAGGATATGATAATGGCTACAGATGAACAGCCTGGTGGGAGGGGTGCGTAGGGCCAGCAGGGTATGTGGGAAGGGGGCGGGCGGCTTCCCTGCCCTGCCCACGCCTGCCAACCTCCCAGCACTGTCATGCATTTCATCAGTTCCGAAGCTCCCTGGACCCCATCCTTTTCAGTGTTTATGGTGGCCTCGCTATAGCATGATTGATTAAATTATGGCCATTGGTGACTGAATTCAATCTCTAGTCCTTCTCCGCTCCCAGGGAGTGGGCGTTCTGGCTGGACTAAAATTCCCTACCCCGTAATCAAAGGTTGGTTGGCCTGGCAACTTAGGTCAAGTTGCCACATTCACGTAACAAAAGACACCTTTATTGTTCTTATCACCTAGGAAATCCCATGTTTTAGGAGCTCGATGCCCAGAATACAATGAAGACCAAATATATGTTTCTTGTTCTAAATCTCAATATCACATCTATCTTTTGGGTACTTCTGGGGAATTATATTCTTAGGTCAAGGTGTACGAACTTCATGGTTTGCACCAGTGCTGCCAAACCAGAAAGCATAGCTTCCCAACTCAAAATACAAACCAGATCCTTCTGGCTCAGTCAGTGTCTTGAATCATGAACAGTCAATCAGCAGTGAAAAGCGGGGACTTCCTGGGATGCCTGCGTGGCTCAGTTGGTTGAGGGTCTGCCTTTGGCTCCGATCACGATCCCAGGGTCCTGGGATGAGTCCCAAGACAGGCTCCCTGCTCAGGGGGAAGCCTGTTTCTCCCCTGCCTGCCACTCCCCCCTGCTTGTGCTCTTTCTCTCTGACAAATAAATAAATAAAATCTTAAAAAAAAAAAAAAAAAAGACAGGCATGCCTCCAGGCATCCCTCTGTCTCTAGCTCAGAAAGAGAATTGCTTCGTGAGATCTTCCTTAGGGATTGGCAACTTGCTGAAGTCCACAGCTTTATTTTCACACAATTCTAGACTAATCTAAATCCCGAGATCATTTCGACATTTATTTTTCCAACTAATATTTATATATTGAAAATGAAGGGATTCAATCAATAGGGGAACAGTTAAGTAATTTACGGCTCGTTCAATGAAATACGATAATCATTACAAAACTGAAAAAGCTCTTTATGTACTAATACAGAATGATATCTCAGATACATCATTCAGTGAAAAGAGCAAGGTGCACAACAGTGTACATCACGTGCACATTTGCGTAAAGAGGAAGAAAAGAAATACCCAGACATTTTGCCATAGTTTTGTTTGTGTATCCACAAAATATTTTTGGAAAGATAAACAAGAAGCTGACCGCATATTGCCTTAATTTTCAGGGAAATGAGGTGGCTGGGAGAGGACATTTTCACTGCAAAATCAAACTGTTCACATGTTAAATGTATTATGTAGTCTAAAAAAATTGGGGGGGCCCTGGCTGGCTCAGATAGTAGAGCATGGGATTGCGGGGTAAATCATGGGGTTAACCTTAATCATGGGGTTGTGGGTTCAAGTCCCATGTTGGGTGTAGAGATTATTTTAAAAAATAAAATCTTGGGCGCCTGGGTGGCTCAGTGGGTTAAAGTCTCTGCCTTCAGCTCAGGTCATGATCTCAGGGTCCTGGGATCGAGGCCCACATTGGGCTCTCTGCTCGGCAGAGAGCCTGCTTCCTCCTCTCTCTTTGCCTGCCTCTCTGCCTACTTGTGATCTCTCTCTCTCTGTCAAATAAATAAATAAAATCTTAAATAAATAAATTAATTAAATCTTTAAAAAATAAAATACTTACGACACATTGCTGTCAGAGTCAAGTCCTTTCTCAGAATCCAGACTCTACTAACTCACTAGTAATGGAGAAAAGCAAACTGACTTCTCTAAGCCTTGGTTCCCTCCCCTGAAAATTGGCATCATAATTCTATCTACTTGATCTGATTAAATGAAATAGGACTTGTAGAGATCACAGCACAGTGCCTGGTACACAGTAGCACACAGTAAATGTTAACTACGGCTATTATGATGATACGATCAGGCAAATCACCGAAAAGAAGTACAAATGGAACATATACGTAATTGCTCAACCTCATTTATGATTAGAGAAACTCAAATTTGAATAAGACATTGATTTTTAAAGCCACTTCTTTAAGGCTTACCCGAGTGGCTCAGTCAGTTGGATGTCTGCCTCTTGATTTTGACTCAGGTCACCATCTCAGGGTTGTGGGATCCAGCCCCTCATCTGCCCACTGGACTCAGGCTGGGCAGAGCCTGCTAGGGATTTGCTCTCTCTCCCTCTGTCTGACCCCGCCCCCACCACCACTCACACACTGCGCTCTCTAAATAAATAAATAAAGACACTTATTTTAATATTTGTCGTCCGATAGGGAAAAAACCCACCACTATTACTAAAAGTAATGACAGTTTTCTGTGTGCTTTACTAAATGCTTCTGATCTGTTACAGGGAATGCTCCCAGCGGTCCCTGAAGCACAGTGCCCTAGCACAGTATGGAATACTGAAACTCGATGACTTTTCCTTACTCTTTCCCAGATAAGGGATCTGAAGCTCCAAGCAAATAAAGGATTTTTTTGCCCTCTCCCCAAACTGTGTCCACGCAGCTCATCTTCTGTTCCCTCTCACATTCTCAGAGATGTCCTGCCTTCCATCAAAGTAAGGCTGGGTGTGAGTCAAGCCAGTGCAGTCAGACATGGCAGGAAACCAACCCAATACAGAAGAGAGGTCTGCAAGGATGAGGGACTTTGACCCCCTTCGAGAAAAAAGCAAGAGTGACTCACAGGAGGAAGAGAAAACCAAAGCTCCCGGGCAGTCCCCCGTGAGCAAAGACAGTCCAAAGTCATCAGAAAGAAGAGGAAAACCTGAAACAGAGCTGGCCAGGAGCTGCCAGAAGACCCAGGCAAATAAGGCCCGCCCACAAATCCTGGAAACCAGGCCAAAAGGAGTTAGAGTGCAGAGCACACCCTGGGGACTGGAGGAGGAGACTCTGAGGAAGCAGGTAAGGAGTCACAGAGGGTCACGGGGGGACGGGTGGGACACAGGACCCCAGAGTCCTGAGAGGCATTGCTATCAGCCAGCATGAACACTGGGACCAGCTTTCAAGCTTAGCCGTTCTTTAGCTGTGAAGGTTAAGCAAGCCACTTCACATGCTGAGCCTCGGTGTCCCCATCTATAAAATGGGTATAAAACTATTGTGCCAGCTGTGTACTAAGCACCTGCTGGGCTTTGCTGAGCACGTTACAGATACTATTCCTTCCTCACAGCAAGCCTCTAAGGTGGGGTTATTAGCCTGTTTTACAAAGAAAAATGAAGCACAGAGAGCATAAGCCGTTAATTTAAGACCACACAGCAAATAAGTCTGGTTCCAAAGCTTGCATACTTTCAACTCCCTACCCTGCTTCCTTCACAGGGTGCTTTTAAGGAATCAAATGGCCTTATGGCCCCTGGCTTGCTCAGTTGGTAGAGCATGTGACTTTTTTTTTTAAAGAATCTTTTTTTATTCATTTGACAGAGAGAGAGAGCACAAGCAGGGGGAACAGAAGAGGGAGAGACAGGCTCCCTGCCGAGCAGGGAACCCGATGTGGGGCTCGATCCCAGGACCCTGGGACCATGACCTGAGCCGAAGGTAGACGCTTAACCTACTGAGCCACCCAGGCGCCCTGAGCATGTGACTCTTGATCTCAGGGTTGTGAGTTCAAGCCTCACATTGAGTGTGCAGATTACTTAAAAACAACAACAACAACAACAACATAAAATAAATAACTAGGAAAAAAAAAGAACCAAGTGGCCTTATGCAGATGGGAAAAAATCGTAAAAGGCAATCGTCAAATGTAGATGTCAGCTGCCTTACTTAGATCCTAGCCAGGACCGGGGGCTCTTTGTAAACTGTGAAGTCCCATAAAAACGGTAGCTCTTGGGGCACTTGGGGGGCTCAGTCAGTTGAGCCACTGGATCTTGGTTTCACCTCAGGTCATGATCTCAGGGTTGTGGGATCGAGCCCCGAGTCAGGCTCCGTGCTCAGCATGGAGTCTGCTTGGAGTCCACTCTCTCTGCTCCTCCTCCCTGCCCACTCACTCTAATAAATGAATCTTTAAAAAAAAAAGCCAGCTCTTCATCTCTCTCCTCTCTCCTCTCCCCAGGGTAAAAACTCTGGGGTGATGCTACAGGCAATATTTGGCTGACTTGGTCACAGACCGAGGTGATGCTTTTGGGATGGTGTCTAGGACTTACTACAGCTGCGATGGCGTGGGGGGTGAGTGGCGGGAGGAGACACGGTCAGAGTCTCTCCTGGAGAGACTGAACTCTGCCCTGCTGTGCCTGAAACAGCAGAGGATGTCTGCGGGGACCTTGGCAGATAAGGGCCCAGGTGCTGAGATGACTGACTATTCCTTGTCTTGAACGGCCTTTTACAGCTTTGGCCATGGAACTTGAGAAAATGTGAGGTCTGATTTTGGGGGAGCGGGAGGTCTTTAAGTAATACAAGTTTGTCGCACTACGGTAAAGTTAGAGAATTGTCAGGTAAGAGAATTTAAAACAAACAAAAAAACCCACCTATAATCTTACTCCCAGACATAACCACTGTTGACATTTTGGTGTTTGCTTTTCCAGACATTTTTCCATGGCACACACATGGATAATTGAATAATATCACGATATGGTTTTATTACTGGTTCTTTTTGCTTAACTGCATATCACAAACGTATTTCCACATTAATAGATGTTTTATCACATCCTTAAAAAAAAGATTTCTTTGAGAGACAGGGAGGGGGAGGGGCAGAGGGAGAAGGAGAGAGAATCTCAAGCAGACTCTTTGCTGAGCACAGAGCCCTGCGCAGGGCTTGACCTCACAATCCTGAGATCATGACCTGAGCCAAAACCAAGAGCTGGAGGCTCAGTCGACTGTATCACGCAGGTGCCCCTTATCACACCATTTTAAAGGCTGCAGAATGTCTCTTCATGTTGTTGGAGCAGAATGTCTTTAATTAATGTCCCACTATTGAAGGAGTATGTAGTTTTCCAGACTTCACTGTTAGAGCCGAGCTTCTATGGGGTCCCTACAATCAAGCCTTTGCACAGGTCTTTGATTATTTCCATGGGACAGACTCCCAGTTCGGGAACTGCTGGATCAAGGTTATTACCTTTCAAGGTTTTTGATAAGTACTAAAAGTCTGCTTTGGACACACTCTGGAGTTCAGAGATCCTTAAAGCTCAACACAGAAACCTCTTTCATGGCTTCAAAGTCAACCTTGATCCTTCCTCCCTCTCAAATCCACTTTCAGGGATAACGGCAACCATCTCATAGGTAGTGTTTGCTGGGTGCCAGGCTCTAGGAGCTTTACCTTCAGACATACCACTTTCTTTTTCAGCAGACATTGAGGCACAGCTTAAGCAGTTCAACTGGGATCACAGCCCTCATAAGCAGTGCATCTGAGGTCATGAGCCTCACAAACATGGTTCCAGAATCTATGTTGTTCACTGCTTTTTGGGAAATGCTTTTGATTTAATCTCCAAAGATGGTTTCTATTCCATCCCTTTGATCTTCTCTGCCATGGCCTAGTCTAAGTCAAGCACCGCCAGCCCAGCGTGAACAATAAAGTCCCTCACGGTCTTTTATTTCCACTCTGTCCTTTTTAGTCTGTTCTCTGCTCTGTAACTGGAACGGTGTTGTTGTTGTTATTTAAGATTTTATTTCTAAGCAATCTCTATACCCAACGTGGGGCCCGAACCCATAACCCGGAGATCAAGAACCACTCTAGCACTACTGACTGAGCCAACCAAGCACCCACGGAATGTTTTTAAAATGGAATATTAAAAAAAAAAAAAGGAATGGTGATGAGGCCCCCCTCCCCCACCTCACACTCACCCCTAGAATTACATCCAGATTTGTTCCCCAGCCTCTACGGCCCGCCTCCACCCTGCCTGGCTCCGTCATGAGCCACTTTTTTGCTCAAGCCCCACCCACCAAACCTCAGGGTTCTTTCACTTCCTGAATCTGGCAGAGCCTTTTGTCACCTTGGGGCTTCGGTACACGTTGTCCCCTTGGCCCGGAATGTCCTTCCTCCACGCTGCATGACTGGTTTCTTGTCCTCCTTCAGACACAGCTTTCAGACGCCCTCTCTGCTGCAACCCTCCCTGGTGGTTTCCTATGGAGGGTGTTCCCTAAGCCCATTTTCCTCTCTGTCCGTTGTTGCAGGCATCACATATTTATTTATTGCCCACTGCTCATTAGACGTCTTTTTCCCTCATTACACCCTGAATGTCATGAGGTCAAAGTCGTGCCTCTTTGGTTCACCATTATTTACCCAGTGCCTAGCACAGCTCCTGGCATGCAGTAGGCGCTCAATACCTTAATAACTGTACAATGACTGCATGGTCCACTGAAGAAGGCAATCGTAGGTAAGGATCCTTGGTAAACTCTCCCAGCTTCAGCCAGAACAGTTCCATCCTCCTTCCGCATACCTTTGTTTCCTCTTCCCTACAAGGAGCGGTGACAGAAGTCTAGAAGAAAACCAGGAAGCCATGGGCAGGAGAGTTTTGCAGCGGGTTTTGCTTCAGGTTTCAACTCAGTCGGGGTGGATGGTGTCCTAGGAGGTGCACCAGGTGACTTAGTTCCCCCAAACCCCCTGCTCGATTCCTGGATTCCTACGAGAGACTCGCAGCACAAGGAATCTCCTGATAGGTGAAACACTTACTGTGTGGTGAATAACACACATCCAGCCGGTGATACCATTGCCTAGCTGGGGGACCTTGGGTGAAAGTCACTTCTTGCCTCCCGTCTATGTGAGTGGTTAGGATGGAGAAGTGGTTTTTCAACTTTTTTTGTCCCCCCTCAACAGCTCAACTCTTCAACTTATTCAAGTGATCAATAGGAGAAAAGCTAGGTGTTTCTGGTTGAAATGGGGAAGTGGGGCTGAACTCTCCTCCTTCCTGACTCCCTCTTTTAAGTCCCCAAGGGTGGTGAGATGGCCAGCCTTCAGACTCTAAGACCTCAGTGGTCACTGCCTGCTAGGCTGACTGTCTGTGTTCTAAGAACAAAGATGGCAGCAAGACTTGCATGGTTACAGCTACTTAAGCACATTAAATGGTCAGAAAGTATGGGTACCTGGCTGGCTCAGTCCGAGGACCATGTGACTCTTGATCTCTGGGTCATAAGTTTGAGCCCCATGTCGGGTGTAGATGTTACTTAAAAATAAGCCAATTTGCTCAGTCTGAGGTGCAGATTTTAGGCTGTGTAGCTGTGAACTTCACAGTAACCCAAGTGCAGGGCAGGCAGGCTGCCCCTTTGTGTTAGGAGATATTAGCCATTTTAGAAAAGAAATGAGGGCCCAGGAGAGAAGCCCCAGAGGCTTACTTACCCTCTCCACAATCTAGAAAAAGGAAATTGCCACCCCTACCTTCCCAGGCCATGGAGACCTTCAAGGTCTCGAAGAGACCGCCCACAATCCTGCAGATGTTTGGCTTCCACCGTTGGTTATTTGCCACACCCTGGGGGAACTCTGCCCCCCCCACCTCCCCACCCCCGCCACCCAGGCAGCTCTGTGGCCTGTGCCGTAGGCAGGTGTGCTCAAGAGGCTGCAGCTCGGGCCACCTGGCAGCTCCAGGTGCTGCGTGTGTGCTGCCATGGAGACGGGTCCCGGGGTTGGTGGCTGGTGGAGAGAAGGCAGTCTCCCAAAGCGGTGTGGATTCAGGAGAGGGAGAGACTGGAGTCTCGGGTTCTTCAGGTAATCTCCTGACCACCCTAGTACCAAGGAAGCCCAGGTGAGTGCCCTAGGGTTTCGGAGGACAGAGGGAGGGAGGAGGAGCCAGGGGAGGCCAAGTATTAGGAGGTTCTGGAAGGGCTGATCAGAGGACCTGGGCAAGGGAGCCTAAGCTTCCAGGTCAAGGGGAAAAGCCTTGCCAGGGTTCCCCCTGCCAGGCCAGTGCACTGCCCCTGCACAAAGAGTGGGCAAATGGGCTCTGGAGGGTTGGCCCTGTAGCCCAATGGGAGGAGGAAAAGAGGGCCTGGCACTTGTCCCCAGGGAAGGGACAGACCGGGGAATTCACAAAGGCCATCTCTGCGCTAGTCAGAGACTTGAGGCAGCAGGGAAGGAAGTATTTGCCTTATAACACAAACCACTGACGGGCTCCCCTCCCTCTCCCTGGAGTCTGAGAAGTCAAGGGCAGTCGCATGGAGTAGAAGGAGCATTTTTTTCCACTTCCCAAGCGGGGTGCGGCCCCCTCCAGTGGCAGTTCACTAATGGTGGGGTGACTCAGGCCTTTGCCCTGATGGGGGGGGATGTTGCCTGAGCACCAGACTTGACAGCTTAGAACAATCTGCTTCATCTTTTGAATCTAAGTTTTTCATCTGTGAAATGTGGGTGACAATATGTTTTAACAAGGCACAGGCCCCTTAGTCTAGGACCAGGCACAAGGATGGAGCTCAACGTGTATCCCTTTGCCCCTTTCCCCTTTCTGCCAGGACCTTCCTGCCAGGCCTCCCCGTCTCATCTGAGGATGGCAGAGCGGCAGGGCCAGGAGCCTGAGTGCCCTGTCTGCTGGAACCCCTTCAACAACACATTTCACACCCCCAAACTGCTGGACTGTTGTCACTCTTTCTGTGTGGAATGCCTGGCCCATCTTAGCCTGGTGACTCCAGCCCGCCGCCGGCTGCTGTGCCCACTCTGTCGCCAGCCCACTGTGCTGGCCTCAGGGCAGCCGGTCACTGACTTGCCCACCGACACTGCTGTGCTCACCCTGCTTCGCCTGGAGCCCCACCACGTCATCCTGGAAGGTCACCAGCTCTGTCTCAAGGACCAGCCCAAGAGCCGCTACTTCCTGCGCCAGCCCCGGGTCTATACACTTGACCTAGGCCCTGAGCCTGGAAGCCAAACGGGCCCCCCCCAGGACACGGGCCCCACCGCCAGGTCTCTGCCCATTCCCATCCCCAGCCACTACTCTCTGAGGGAGTGTTTCCGCAACCCTCAGTTCCGGATCTTTGCTTACCTGATGGCTGTTATCCTCAGTGTCACTCTGTTGCTCATTTTCTCCATCTTTTGGACCAAGCAATTCCTTTGGGGTGTGGGGTGAACACTGTTTCTGGACAAGGAACCAAGCCTTTAAATTTAAAAAAATTTTTTTTTTCAAATTCTTATTAAGTAGGCTCCATGCCAAGCATGGAGCCCGACCTGGGGCCTGAACTCACGACCCCAAGATCAAGACTGGAGCTATCAAGAGTCACACACTTAACCGACTGAGCCTCCCAAGAGCCCTGGATGTAAGCCTTTCTTGACTGCTGCTGGGGATGGGGTCTGCACGGCCTCATTGGGGTTGTCTTCCTTTGTAGTATTGTTCATTTTTACAACCTATCAGTTAGTCCACGTGTTTGCTTCTGGAAACAGAGATCCCTACTGTGATGAGAACCTCTGAAAGCTAAAAGGCTGGGAAAAGATATGAAGAGACCTCTGGGTGCGAGCCTCAGGGCCAAGGAAGGGCAGAGGAGCAGATCTGTGATTATAGGGCTATGGAGCAATTTGTGCCAAAAGGCTGGACCACGAGATCCAGGAGCCTGACTAGCCCAGAGAGAAAGTTGCACTTCTCAACGGAGTTGCTTTGAACTCAGTTCATATTTGAGTTGCTTTTGATTATGTGTTGCTAAAATTTTGCAAAGTGAGCTTCAATTCTGTGAGCAAATGTGCATGCCTTCTTTCAGTTTTCTCTCTGGAAGTCTTGCCACCAGTCCCAGGAAAAAATGGTGTGCACTCATGAATCCCCGCACTGACTCATTCAACCACCACTGAGAGAAGATCAACGTATCTTCTGTCAGAACTAGGGGAAGAGAAGGGTGGGATTATCCATGGGTGACAGAGAGCCTTTACCAGCAAGAGCATGTTCCTCAGCAGCTTCCTGTAGCAGACAACCTCTTGTCAGTATGTGGTTTATGGAGTGCTGAGAGTATAAAAGTTTAAAGGTGAAAAGAAACCAGGGTCAGTTGGTCAAAAGAAATCTGGGATTTGGAGAAAAGGTGTTTGTTCCTCCTGGTAGGTGCAGAGGCTCCTGGATTTGGGTAGAGTCAACTCCCCTCCTCCAGGCAATGGAACTCTGACCTTGAGAGGTAAAGCAGAGAAGCAGGGGAAGAGCCTTGGCTTCTATCCCAGGCCATGCACACAGGGGACCCTGGTCTTCATTTTCCTTGACAGGATCTCAGAACCCAAGGCAAACTAGGTGCTTCAGCTGTTTGGCTACAAGTTGCTACCTCTGCAATCTAAACAGCCTTCTGCTTCCCTAGTTTTAATACTGCCCTGTGGCCCACGGCTCTGGAACAATCTCAAAGTGGTGAAAACACCATCACAATTATGAAAAGACCTGGATTTGTGGAATAAACTTTCAGAGGTCAGAAATTGAGTCAGTTTTGTTCTAAAAATTTTGTGCTTAATGGAACTAGCTTCTATAAATTCTTAAGGGATCTTAATGTACAAGATATTCTAAAATAGCCAAGACCTGTATTTCACGTTTAATAAGACCAAATGGTGTTAAGCATCAACGTGAAGAAAATTCTCCATTACAAAACTGGAACATCACCTATGTATCCCGCCAGGGGACTGACACCTACCTCTCCATTTGTGCCATCAAAGATAATTACACTGGAGCTGGAACTCGACCTCTCCCTGCTGACTTCATTTCTTTACACATCCTTGCTCCTTAACCTCGTGGCAAGTAAATTAGGCAATGATCTCCCCATGTCCTCTGAGCCACAAGGAAAGGAAGAGGAGCTGGGGGAACCTCAGGAAGGAAACCCTGCCTGTGCTTGAGCTTACTGCTCTGAGTTAAGGAAGCTTCATCCCTATTCTACAGGTGAAACTGAGACTCCACAGGTTTAGCTGTCTTGTTCCAGTTCACCAGCCAGTAAGTGGCAGAGGCCTTCTAGTCAAAGCAGAAGTGGACAGTGGCTCTTGGAGTGGCTAATACACTATGCAAATAAGGAAAGATACACGTTTGAGTTTTTTGGGGTAGGGGAGGATACACTCAACAGCAGGGTGTCTTCCATTTTCCCCTTCAGTAGTTGTAAATTTGGAGCATGCAGAAATGTCTGGAAGCATCTCTGGTATTCCAATGAAAGGGGTAGGTTGTGCTTCTGGCTTTTATGACTCCACAGGTCTGGGACGTTGAGACATGCTGCAATGCCTAAGACAGTTCCACACAACAAAACATCTATCCCAAGATGCAAACAGTTTCCTGCTGAGTAACACGATAGGCGCCTTACTAGTTCATGAGGTAGAGGTGGTGAAATCCCATGACTCCCTTTGGCATGAAGTCAGACTAAGATGCAGTGACTCATCACAAGGGACGTGTCACAGGTAGAGGGACTAAAAAGCTCTGGCTTTGTACAGGAAAACAGGCCATGTTGGCTGGACTGGTCATTCTGTCTGGCCAATGCTACCAACATACTCAATAAAGCCCTATGAAATCACTTCCTAAATTTACAGACAGACCAGGCTCTATAGCTAACTGACAGGGTAACCTTGAACAAGTAACTTAAGTTCTCTGAGCTTCAATTTTGTCTGTAAAAAGGGAGTATGACTTAACTCAGAAGATTGGGAGGATTAAACGAGGTGTCTAACATGCCTGGCACAGTCTCCGGCAGGAAGTATCCTTTTAAGTGATGGCTCTGATTCTCCCGTTATGAAATGCTACATTTGGTTTATGCTCCTCACAGTGAAGTAATGTATGTTCCACAAGGGAACTGTTTTACCAAAGGTTTACATGAAATGTGTTCACCTGATTGCTATCTCTAAATCTCTTGGAACAACAAAAAAAAAGTTTAATGGAATAGTAAAACTTAAACTTGAAAAACTAAAAACCTTTGTTAATACACTATATCCAGATTGCATGCTAATACACTAATGTTCATTATTACTTTACACATAGTACAAAAGTAACGAAAAATTATTTTTCATGGCCAACTATGGAGGAAACAGAACCCATTAATACTTAAACAACAGTGAAGTGCCAAATGCCCAACAGAGGGCAGAGCTGATAATTCAGAGGCTTAACCAGTACCCAAAATATGCAACTATTTGGTTATATTTAGACAAAAGAGATTATATTTAGCTATACTATCACGCATTCATAGTTTGCAGAATAGAAGCCTCTCTGACACAGCAAATGAAGTGTTTTGAACATCCAAAGAAAAGCCATCCTATAAGCTCTTCTCCATCTCTCTACATGCAATCCTTTCTTCTTCCAAATTCCTGTATTTTTGTCAGAATTTACTGTGTACTTCGTGTTCAGCGGTTGTGTATTTGGGGTGGAAAGAGGTGAAGGTGACTGCTGCACAGCCAATGAGTATGAATTGCAGAGCACAGACCCAGTTTGCTAATAGTCTGGCCTGCAAGGCTGTAGTCTCTAACAACAACAACACAACAACAACAACCACAACAACAAATTAGCAGAGTGCTTATTAAGAAGAGAAAAACTGGAATAAGCCATATTTGATATCATCTGTTATATCTCAAACAAAAAAAGGGGGGGAGGGGACGTCTATGGACCAGAAAATGGGACTCAGAAAATGCCTAACTATACAAAGTAAGTCTTTAAAGGATGTTTTTAGAATAGGATTTTACTCTGTAGCAAGTGCATAGTAAAGAAAAAAAGAAAGTTGATGTTGAGAAATACCCCTTTGGGATTTTTCCCAGTTATGTTGTCATGAAAGGTACATCCTCTGAATAACCAATACAAAGGAGATGGCACAACAGAAA
The DNA here is from genome assembly GCA_002007465.1 of Ailurus styani. Lineage (NCBI taxonomy): Eukaryota > Metazoa > Chordata > Mammalia > Carnivora > Ailuridae > Ailurus > Ailurus styani. The sequence goes on along the minus strand of LNAC01000567.1, from coordinate 166,987 downwards.
CTTCATGTTTGCTTTCTAGAAATTCCTTTGCCTCTTGACATAATGGTCGAGATTTAGGGTAACACAAAGGATGCCAAACTTCAAAGCAAAACGGAAGACATTTTCGGACAGGGCAAATGTTCAGTTCTGACTTCCTGATGTGGTTAGCATTCCAAGCAAATTCAACAGGAAGAGGTAAAATCTTCTTTACTGCATAACCCTGAGCACAGCTGTAGTCTACCTCTTCATCTCTTGTTCTCAAGGGAGAGGAAAGGTTCCCACTCTGTCAAGGCAGAGTTAACCAGTGTGTGGTGAGAAGTGCCTCTTTACTTGAGGGCTTCCAGACTATAGTCCAGCCGCCTTGGTCTGTGGGTCACATGTAGTCCTGAAGCATGTACCATGTAATGGAAAGCCAAGTTTCAAAATTAAAAATGGAGCCAGTCACAATCCTGAGTGCTGTGAAGGAGGCAATAGGGCATTCAAATAAAAGATTAATAAACACAATGTCTACACAGTCTGTGGCAGGGCTTGAAGATGAAAATACAAATTTCAACTACGAAAGGGGCTCATCAACACCCAGAGATTGGGCTGCCTACCTGCAGTGGAGGCTGACCTGGAAATCCAATTGTTTTGAGGGTCTATACACGGTAATTGGCAAAAAACATGATAGAACGAAACAGATCAATTCCTTTCTTTTGAAAATGGCTCTTAGGGAAGAGCTTGAGATTAGTCCTTTGTCCATGGTCCTGCCTATTCAGCCATCCAGAGCTTGAAGGTCCTGTCATATGAGCAAGTGGCTATGAGCTGCCCATCAGAAGAAATGTCTAGGCCCATCACTTTGCCTTCATGGCCAGCCAGAGTCTTCAGCGGGGACCAGCCTGGGTGGGTCCAGATCTTGGCGGTGTTATCATAAGCACCAGTGAGCAAGACATTCCCATGGATAGCTTTAAGAGAAAAGAAGGGGAGATGCTTGAGGAATTCAAGTATTAAGAGGAAAGAAAATAAAAGCACAAAAATCTGCTAGAATATGATTTAAAAAAAGGTATTTTCCCATTTGGAAAAGCCTAATATTCTCATCTACAGATGAGATATTCTCTCCTGGAGGCCTCCAAGAAAAAAGGACTATAGACTTAGGGAAATGAATAACATTATTAAGGTCTTCTGGCTCTTTCCCTGACAATCTTTTAAGAATAACATTGAAGAGGGCGCCTGGGTGGCTCAGTGGGTTAAAGCCTCTGCTTTCGGCTCAGGTCATGATCTCAAGGTCCTGGGATCGAGGCCCGCATCAGGCTCCCTGCTCAGTGGGGAGCCTGCCCCCCCCC
>LNAC01000567.1:106544-165588 GCA_002007465.1 Ailurus styani | reverse complement strand
AATTTAAAAAAAAAAAAAAAAAAAAGAATAACATTGAAGATTCAGTGCTTACGACTTTCAGGGAAAAAGTGACTCAAAGCATGTATGGAAGTCTTCTTTACTTCCCAAAACAGGAAGCATGCTGTGTCATAGCTGTCTGAAAATATGGTAGGGGGAAGGAACTTATAATTTGCTTGTTTTTCAACAGAGGCCAAATTCTCTCTTGTTCCACTTGCAAGTTAAGCCTAAAGCCTGGCCTGCATCCCATGGCAGTGCAATCTGTCTATCCTGTGATTAGGCAAAATAGGAGGAAAGCTTACGCTCAAACTTGACACCAGTCACTAAGTTCTGATGGGCAGGGATGGTATAGACACAACGCCGTTGTCGAAGGTCCCACACTTTGCACGTGTTGTCACCACTGCCAGTTGCAATATGGTAGCTATGGATCAGATGTGGTGTCTAAGTTAGAAACAAAGGTACATTCTGACCAATAACCCTTCCCTCCCCTCAATCAATGAGTTTATTTTACCCATTGGGGGAGAAATTTATTCCATAGATTTCCTTCAGATGGCCTTCTAAGAACATGATACACCGTCCTGTGCGCAGGTCCCAAACACGACCAAATGCATCCAGTCCCCTGACAAAAATAATTTATAAGTGAACATTTTGAATCCATTTCTCCGTGGAAGCAGGGATACGTAACAGGTGAACTACTGAGCTGCCCCTGGCTAGGTGGAAGAAGGCTTACCCAGTGCCAGCCAAAGAGCCATCTTGATGGAAGGCAATGTCATACACACCCATGCTGTGGCCTTCCTGATGTAGGATCTCCTCTTGAGCCTCCAAATCCCATAAGCGCCATGAGCGGTCATAGCTAAAAAAAAAAAAAAAAATCAAACCAACAATTCACAGGCAGATATTCAGTTTCTACGATGTGTAAAGTACTATAATCACTGGTAGCTTAAATTATGCTTCTGATGAGGCGCCTGGGTGGCTCAGCTGGTTAAGTGTCCGCCTTTGGCTCAGGTTATGATCCCGGGGTCTTGGGATCGAGTCCTGCATCAGGCTCTCCGCTCCGAGGGGAGTCTGCTTCTCCCTCTCCCTCTGCTGCTCCCCCTGCTTGTGCCTGCTCTCTTTACTATTCATACAACCATATTAACAAGAAATTCTTCTCTGGCATAAAAAAATATCTCAACAACTAAGCATATCTGTCTTGAGCGCTACCTGGGAAACCATTGACTTCCTATAAATTTACTTCGGTGGCTATTTTAAGAACATAATTCCCTAAGAATGGCCCAGCAGAGACTGCTGCCTTCTTTCTTTCTCAATTCCACTGTTAAGTCCTTTCACTCACCAAGTATTTGTTGGGCCTTAAACTGGATGTCGGGGATACAAAAATCAGCCAAAGGGAAAAAGATCAATGCAACAGATAACAGAGTACACATTTTTGGTCAAATGATTTTCAATGAGGCCACTAAAGCAATTTCGACAGGGAAAACAAAGTGTCTTCAATAACTGGTGGTAGAGGGGCGCCTTGCCAGCTCAGTTGGTGGAGCATGCGACTCATCTCATGGTCGTGAGTTCGAGCTCCACGTTGGATGTAGAGATTACTTAAATAAATAAAACTTATTTATTTAAAGAGAAAAAGTATGGGGGATTTTTTTTAAGATTTACTAATTTTAGAGAGAGAGTGAGAGAGTGCTGTGCACGCACAAAAGCAAGAGAGGAGGAGAGAGAAACTCTAGCACAGACTCCACACTGAGCCTGACTTGGGGCTCAATCCCACAACCCCAAGATCACGACCTGAGCCAAAACCAAGAGTCGGGGCACCTGGCTGGCTCAGTCGGTTAAGCGTCTGTCTTCAGCTCGGGTCGTGATCCCAGGGTTCTGGGATCAAGTCCCACGTTGGGCTCCTTGCTCAGCAGAGAGCCTGCTTCTCCCTCTCTCTCTGCCACTTCCCCCCTGCTTGTGCTCTCTCTCTCTCTCTCAAATAAATAAATAAAATCTTTAAAAACAAAAACCCATCCAAAACCAAGAATCAGACGTTCAACCAACTGCACCGCCCAGGAGCCCAGGGAGAGAATCTTAAGCAGACTCCATGCTGAGCATGGAGCCCAATATGGGGCTCAATCTCATGACTCTGAGATCATAACCTGAGCTGAAATCAAGAGCTGGATGCTCAATTGGACTAAGCCACCTAGGATTCCCTTAAATAAAACAAAACTTTAAAACTATACCTCAATAAACCTCAAATAAACAAACAAATACATGGAACTGTCTGTGTGTGAACTGTCTTGTATGTGAAAATAAAAAAAAAACCTCAATAAAAAAAATAGGTAAAGCATCTGGACACTGCACAAAAGAGGATTTACAAATGGTCAATAAGCAGATGATAAAATATGCAATGCCAAGAGTCATAAGAGTAATAAAAATTAAAACTATGAAATTCCACTATGCACTTGACAGAATATCAAAAATGGTAAAACTGGCAACACCAAATGCTGGCATGGATGTGAAGCAAGCAGAATTCTGGGAATGTAAAATTTACAACCAATCTGAAAAGCCAGCTGGGAGTTTTAAAAAAGTTAAACATACCTCTATTCTATGACCTAGCAACGGCATTCCTGGGTAGTCATTCAAGAGAAAGTAAAGAAAAACATGTCTGCAAAAAGTACTGTATAAATACAGAGTATTTATAGCACCTTTATTCTGAATGACCCAAACCTGGAAACAGCCCAAATGTCCATCACAGGAGAATGGATGGCAGAGCCATACAACTGAATACTCCTCGGCAAAAAAAGGAACTACTAATACACACTAACAACATATATGACCCCCCCCCTTTCTTTTTTGAGAGAGAGGGGGAAAGAGAGCAAGAGAGAGAATTTCAAGCAGGTTCCAGGTCCATTGTGGAGCCCGATGTGGGGCTCAATCTCACGACCCTGAGATCATGACCTGAGCCAAAAGAGTTAGATGCTCAACCGACTGAGCCACCTAGGTCCCCTAAAAGGAATCTTAAAAACATCATGCTGAGCAAAAGAAGTTAGGCACAAACAAGTTCAGAGTATGAACAGACAGAATTTATGGTGAAAAAAACCATAACAGTGGTTGCTCTAAAAGGGGAGGCTCCTGCAAAGGGGCATGAGGGAACTTTCCAGGGTGATAGAAATAAGTCTATTGACAGGGATGTGGGTTACTTGAGTGTATGCATTTGAACTGTATACTGAAAATGAATCTATTCCACTGCATGTAAATTGTATGTCAGTTAAAGAGTTCTTTAACACGGCGCCTGGGTGGCTCAGTTAGTTAAGCGTCTGACTCTTGGTTTCTGCTCAGGTGATGATTTCAGGGTCTTGAGATCAGGTTCCAAATTGGGCTCTGCACTCAGTGGGAAGTCTGCTTGTCCCTCTCCCTCTGCTCCTCCCTGCACCTGTATTCTCTCTCAAATAAATACAATCTTAAAAAAAAAAAGATTCTCAGGTGCCTGGGTGGCTCAGCTGGTTAAGCATCTGCCTTTGGCTCAGATCATGATCCTGGGCTTGAGCCCCACATCGGGCTCCCTGCTCAGTAGGAGTCTGCTTCTCCCTCTCCCCTTCTCTGTCTCTCTTTAAAATAAATAAAATCTTTAAAAAAAAAATTCTTGGGCGCCTGGGTGGCTCAGTGGGTTAAAGCCTCTGCCTTCGGCTCAGGTCATGATCTCAGGTCCTGGGATCGAGGCCCGCATCGGGCTCTCTGCTCAGTGGGGAGCCTGCTTCCTCCTCTCTCTCTGCCTGCCTGTCTGCCTCCTTGTAATCTCTCTCTGTCAAAATAAATAAATAAAATCTTAAAAAAAAATTCTTTGGGGCATCTGGGTGGTTTAGTCAGTTAAATGTCTGCCTTAAGTTCAGGTCATGATCCCAGGGACCTGGGACTGAGCCCCATGTTGGGCTCCCTACTCAGTGGGGAGTGTGCTTCTTGATCTCTCTCTGCCTCTCCCCTTGCTTGTGCTCTCTTTCTCAAATCAATCAATAAAATCTTTTACAAAAAAAAAATTCTTGGGCGCCTGGGTGGCTCAGTGGGTTAAAGCCTCTGCTTTCGGCTCAGGTCATGATCTCAGCGTCCTGGGATCGAGGCCCGCATCGGGCTCTCTGCTCGGCGGGGAGCCTGCTTCCTCCTCTCCCTATTTCTCTGCCTGCCTCTCTGCCTACCTGTAATCTCTCTCTGTGTGTCAAATAAATAAATAAAATCTTAAAAAAAAAAAAATTCTTTAACAGATGCTGGCTTTAGTGAGCTTATAGAACCGGAAAGGGAGACAAATTTGTTTTTTGATTTTTTTTTAAGATTTTATTTATTTATTTGAGAGAGAGAAAGAGAGAGAGCACAGGTAGGCAAAGCGACAGGCAGAGAGGGAGAAGCAGGCTCTCCGCTGAGTGGGGAGCCCAATGCGGGGTTCGATCGTAGGACCTAGGATCATGACCTGAGCCAAAAGCATCCGCTTAACCAACTGAGCCACCCAGACGCCCCTGATTTTTTTTTTTTTAAGATTTTATTTTTAAGTAAAATACACCCAGCATGGGCCTTGAACTTACAACCCCAAGATCAAGAGCTGCATGCTCTACTGACTGAGTCAGCCAGGTGCCCCAGAAAGGTAGACCGACTTATAAGCAGAGAGATTTCAATACAATGTATGGTGGAAAAAAACAAAAAATACCACTAGTATTGGTCAAGAAAGAGAAGAGTGAAAATTCTCATTTTCTGGCAGTTAGTAACTGAAATTTATGATTAATTGCAGTTTAAAAGCAAATACATTTGGCCTACACTTTATCGTATACTCTCTTCTAATTCCTTGCAGCCCAAGAAAATCCTACCTGAAGATTTCTGTTCTTAAAATTTCCTTGGCAGTTAGTCTTGAGGGTTAGCAGGATGCCACAGGCCTGTACGGATAGAAGAGTAAGAGGATGGCTTACCAGGTGGTGCCCAAGAAACGCCCTGATGGATGCCACATTACACGGGCCACACGCACTGTATGGCCTTCAATATCCGCCACTGGTTCATCACTGAAAAAGAATCAAAGAGAAGGGAGTAAACTATTTTACGGTCATAAATGTTCATTGAATTTATTAACTGTTGTGACAGACGCAACCATTCTGTAGGATTTAAGAGGCCAAATCGTAACTAAACTCACTGTTAAAAATGCAGGGCTAAAAAAAAAAAAAAAAAGCAGGGTTAACAACAATTTATGTTACTTCCCAAAGTCTTAAAAGATTTGGGGCTATTTCATGTACTCACAGGGCAAAACTGCCCACAGCACTTCAATACACTCTATCCTGCTTTATCTCAATTCAATATGTTCATCAGTGCTTAATGCTATCATCATTCAGGATTAGAGAAAAATAAAAGATAATTCAGCCTGACAAGCAAAATAGTCTTTTTACACAAAAGGAGTGCTGAAATTCTAGAAAGAAAACGTACTCTGAGAGGGATGTGAAGCTACGGAAACCAAACAGTTTCGGTACAAGTGGATTACAGTAAATTTGTCTCAAACTTTAGCTTGTTGAAGGATGCAAACAAAATAAGGAGCTCCCAAATAGAGGCTTAGTTTCCTTTAGCGGCCATTAAATTCTACTCCCCAGCAACCAAAGAAAAAAGAATTGAAACACCAGTGAAAGGAAGTAAACACGAACCCTAAAGAGGGCAATTAAAAAGGGAACTTTGTCAATGTGCATACATAGAGCTAATCAAAGCCCTAGGGGAACAAATATTGCTAAGTGATACCAAAGCCAATTAAAACTTGCTGTGCTCAGAGGTAAGACCCTGTCTGGCAAAGAGTAGAGACACTAATTGGCTCTGTACAAAAACCTGGCAGAAAAGTCACACGTGCTTTCCCAAAGAAAGAAAACTAAGCAACTGAATTCAGATTTCCTTTAGCCAACAAAGTGCTTTCACAAATTTCTTGGAAAACAATAATCATAAACACATTAAAACCCCCCAAACTCTTGCAAGGGGAAAATACATTCTAGGTAAAGGAGGATGCTGTTGGGAGGAGTCACTACATCCTTAGCAACACTGCCTCAGAACTTCACTGTCCTCTCTCCTACAGCCATTTGCTGGGAGCCAATGTGTTGCTAAGAATGTTATCTTTAGTTAATCTACCAAATAGTGCTTTTCTCTAAGTCAGTGTATTGCACAGGGGTACAAATATATCTCTCCAGAATAACTGGAGAGGGAAAACAATGGCTACTATGTTTGAGGGAAAAATCAAGGTGCAAAGTTAACAAAAACCTGACATAACTCCTCTGGTGAGAAGAGGCTGAAGAAAGAAATCCTACATTCTATGTTCACACCAAGTTCCCTTGACTCAGACCATCTCTGGGGTTAGATGCCAGATTTTCAGGTCCCAAGGACAACCAAGCAGCTCTCTACTTTAGTGACTGCAGTATGGGCAGAATAGTCATGTTCACCTGTCAAGGCTCCAAAGCTTCACAGAACCATCAGCAGCACAGGAGGCCAGATTGACATCTTTTTGGTCCAAGGAGACAGTGGATTTTGGATGGAATACAATTGCTCCTACATTTGTGTTATGGCCTGAAGAAGAGTAAGAAATCAGTTAAAGGTTTCCCACCCCTTACAATTTATGTACAAAACAGACTATGATGAATAATACAATATATATTAAGGAACATGTGGACAGATAGGGTATTGAAGTGACTACTGAACTATTAATGAAAAAAAGAACTATTTTAAATTAATATTTAAATCACATTAAAAAGAACAAAACACAACCTTTACTTTTTTTGGTTCACAGGTTGTACAATGCCAGAATGGGGCTGAACATGAGAGAAAAGTGGTTTGTGGATAAAGTCATTGTCTTTCAGCGTTGTGGTGAGAACCAAACCAAGACAATTCAAATCAAGAATTAATCTGGTGTGGGGGCGCCTGGGTGGCTCAGTTGGTTAAGCATCTGCCTTCGGCTCAGGTCATGATCCCAGAGTCCGGGGATCAAGTCCAGCACTGGGTTCCCTGCCTAGCAGGGAATCTGCTTCTCCTTCTGCCCTTCACCCTGTTTGTGCTCTCTCTCTGTCTCTCTCCCTCAAAGAAATCTTAAAAAAAAAAAAAAGAAAGAAAGAAAGAAAGAAAAAGAATCTTGTGTGTACTGGGTCTGAGAGTCAGGCAGGCAGGATAGTAGAGTTTTGCTGTTTGACAGGGTTCACACTGGGAAAATGAGTGAGACTGACTGACTGATTATGTGAGCAAAGTGACAGAAGTTTATTAAGTGAAGATACAGAAAAAGCTCTCAAGAGAGGGGCCCCGACAGGGTTGCCCACAAGTGAGATTTAAACAAGATTCTAACTCACCTCGGAGAGTGTGAAGGAGGTTGCAATCAGGAACAGACCAGAGCTTGCAAAGCCCACTCCTATCAAATACAAAGGAAAGCATCTCAGCCAGGGTTGGTCTGGGAAGGAAAAGGTACCTTGGTAACATTCCTAAAGGACAAACTCTGCTCACCCCCAATAAACTTTACAGTGGTACACAGAAAAAGAAAACTAAAAGGCTTATGATTTGATGGTTTATAGAAGAAAGCTGCATCTATGTCTCATGCAACCAGACGCCTCTACAGTACTACAGTTAATATAGTACAAGTTGCTATTCTCCCGAATGTTTGGCTTGATTGGTAAAGGAAAGTAGGAAGAACAAAACTATCTAAGGATAATATTAATAATGATACTATCTCCTTAAATAGGAAAAGTATTTTGCTGCTTACAAAGTACTTAAAATTTTTTTAAAAGACTTTTCATTTCAGAAAATTTCCAACAAATTACTTTTATATCTAACACCTCAAAAGATCCTTATAGTAGACCTGTGAGGTACATAATGTAGGAATGACCATTTCTACTTATAAGGTAGGTAGCTGAGGCTTGCAGAGGCAGATGGATGTGAGTAGGTCCTTGGCTTTCTCCTGAACCAATCTCAATTTCTACCCAGTCAAGTACTTCCTGTGCATATAACATAAGGAAGCTTCCCTTCTCACTAGATGGCCATGTCCCACAAAAATAACTAAATAGAGCAAAACAACAAACTTATCACATCATAAGAGCTTTCTGCATACGTGGTGGCAACTAGAAAAGATAAAATGTTTACTGAGTCCTTACCACGTACCACACACTGTTAAGGTAAAATGTTTCACAACATTATCTCACCCTACTTTATGCTTACAGAGTATCTTGCCTGGGTGACCTAACTAAAAAAGAAAAGTTATATTGAGGTGTGGAAACAGGTCAGTCAATAAACTATGTATCTGCTCCAAAATGTTAGTGTCCAGAATATGACTGACATGTCATGGATCTCTGGGATCCCTTGTGAAAGAAAGAACTGCTAAGCGCAGACTATCTTGTATAATATAACAGGTGAACACTGGCATTTCTAGTTTGGTGTGATCATGAGAAGCAGAGGTAAGGACACAGAAATGAACACCTAAGCCAAAGGCTGGTTTTTTGTTGTTTTTTTCCCCCCCGAACCTGTCCTCCACTCAGGAAAAATATCACTGTAAAAACAGGACTTACCAACAAGCTGTAGCTAGCATTTTGGAATTCGGACTAAAGTGGCAGTAGGAGATAGGTCGATCATCCCCAATCTGACTGCAGAAATTATTCAAAGACTTATAAAAGAGGAAAAAAAGGACAAATGGTAACCATTAATAGGCTAATCCCAGAGTTTCTTGGCTTTTCCATAAGAAAAAGACCCAGCTTTCTAGTTTCAGCCCACCACCCAAGATTCTTCTATACATCTGTTGTTGTTGAGAGACACTTATGCTCATGGATGGAATGCCAGCATGCTGTCTTTTATACTAGTAGTATCCTTACTTTTGCTGTCAACTCAGAGTATACAGGAAAGCCATGGAGAGAGCTAAAGTACAGCTTTGACATATTACAAGGGAATTAAAAAACAGAACCACAGGCTTCTGCTGAGTACCAACCACAGTAGGTTCCTGCCACCCTAAGTGATGGCTCCTCCCAAATAGCAAGTGTAAGTAGGGCGGGATAATCATAGCTGCCTTTACCTTCCACGAGACAGGCCAAAGTAGGAAATCTAATGAGTATTTAAGAGTCCTTACGACTTGGACAATCACTGAGAGCATCTTACCCGGAGAGATTTGTGCAGCTCTTGCATCTGGGAAGTCCTGGTTGTCTCAGGAATCTCTTTATGGAGACGGGCCTCTTCCAAGCGTTTCATTGCCCTGTGACACAGATGATTACTGTGAGCAAACAGGTTGAAAAAAGGGTCCACACCAGTATCCCTACTGCTCAATTTTCATTTAACCACAGTCCTTCTAAAACAGATCCTCAGTCTTTGAGAGAAAACAAGAAAAAATATGCTTCTTTCTCTTTCTGCAGGCTCTCTTTACCTGGGCAGTGAATAATTAGCAATCCATAGCCTAGCGACCTTCAGGCTGTTTGGTCCTTCATGGTACCAGGTTTGCTGATACTGAAAGTGAAATTAAGAGCAGAAATGTTAAGTCTGAAGCATTCCTGCCCCTCTCACAGCCGTCAATTCTCTATTCTAACTGCCCAGAGAAAAAGGTGAATTAGTTCGGTAACAGAATGAAATCAGGCATGTGTGCTTTCTACTGTGTTTTTATGAACTTTTACTGGATGGCTTCCCATTCCTTGTTCAAAGTTACACTAGGAATGTTATTTTCCTGAATGGGAAACCCACTTACCTTCATTTATACCTACACAGGAACCACAAACTATTGCCAACAACTATTCCTAATTGGTGGAATCCTCAAACACATTCCCTTCCCCCTGGCAAAGTAAACCCTGACAAGAGAAAATGAGAGAACTAATCCCTCATTTCCTTCCCTTTTATACTTCGAGGCCAAAGACATATTTTACCTCTTCTTTGGACTTCTTAGATTTCTCATCATCTTTTTTGGTCTTTTTTAAGGCATCAGTACCAACAACTGAGAGGATATTTCTTAACCTGTAACAAAAAAGATTAGAATTTAAATGGAGTTGACATGAGACTGTGAAAAGTGTGTCTAAGAAGGGAGAAAGCCTGCCCTATTCTCTCACCATTTAAATGCCAAACAACCTTCTTTAAGAGTCAAGTTGTCATGCCTCAACTTCCGGTGTGATTTTTTTTTAAATTTCTTCCTTTTTTTTTTTTAAGTAACCTCTACACTCAGTGTGTGGCTCGAACTCACAACCCTAAGATCAAGAGTCATATGCTCTTCTGAGTGAGCCAGTGTGATTTTGTTCACTCAGTCTGCTTTATTTGAAGATTCCCTAATTCGAACTATAAGCAATTACCTTATTCAACTTAAAGTCAACTAGCCTCAACATTGCTACCACTTGGTCTGTGAAGACAGCCAACTTTTGTTCAATGCCACAATGTGCCAGATACTGACTGAGGTGCTAAGTGTACAAAAATGACTAAGAAGCAGTTTTTGATTCCAAGTAGCATTATCCTGACAGGGGGGAGGGGGTGGTGGTGAAGGTGGGTGGACAGAAAGTACCAGGGAACCACAATACATTATACTAAGTATTAAGATAGTGGTATGTACTGGTGCTAAGGGGAACATAAAAGAAATACCTAACCTAGGCTTGGAGAGAGGATCAGGGAAGGTTTCTCAGGGGAAGTGTTTCCTAAACTGAGTCCTCAATTAGTAAGGTCGCTAGGTCAAGGATGGAGAAGGACAGCTGAAGCAGAGGGTTCAACAAATGTAAAGGTCTGAAGGTAAGAAAAGCATGGTGAGCTTGGAATCACATATATTTCAGTATGGCTGGAGAATGGAGTACCAGGGAAGGGCTGGTGTGAGAGAGGGCTGCAAATGCAAGTATGGGCCAGGTCATAAAGAGCTCCTTATGCCCAGTAAGGAGGATTTACATTTGAGAAAGAGTCACTGGGGAAGTAGTGAGAATGGACTTCGGAGGGAATAATAAAAGCAGCCTATTATTTAGGAATCCTCTGACTCTTAATGGTGGACTTAATTAAGAGAGTGGCAGGAAGAACTCAAGACATTCACCTAAGGTCACAATAAGATAGACTTTGCTGTTGGTTGGAAGACAAATGATAACAATAAACACATACCCTTTGAAAATGCTATTAAGTAACATACCATGATAGACAATAATGGAGGGACCTACTTTATAAAGGGTCAGGTGATAAAAAAACGTCTTCTCTGACAAGGTGGTATTTATGCTAAAACTGAAAGAATAGAAAGGCTTTAAAAGAGAGGGGAACAAAAAGAAAAAAAAAATAGGGGGAAAAAAACAGAAAAAGAGTTTGACTATTCCAGGAAGACCCTTCAGGCTTCTAAGTCTAGTAAACTGGGAAAGAGTGGCATAAGAGGTTGAAGACCATGATCAACAGTTTTTTACTCTATGCATAATAAGAGGACACAGGTAGATTTTAAGTAATCAATTAACATAACATGTTTGGGGCTATTACAAAAATCTAGGTGTGAAAGCAATGAAGGTAGAGAAAAGAGGACACACTGGTACCACATTTTGGTACAAATCTAGAAACAGATTTTGCTGATGGATTACAAAGGACGTGAGGCAACTGAAACCAGTGAATGGTAGTGTTACTTGCAAGGAGAATAGGAGAAGAGTGGGAAACAGATGAGTTCAATCTAGACATGTCCAGTCTGAAGTACCTACAGAATATCTAGGCCACAGAGATCTGGGAGTTATCAGAATATACACAGTAAATGATGCCATGGGAGTGGATCTGACTGCCCACGGTGAGGGCGGAATAAGGGCAAAAACTACAGTTTACATAAAGGTCAGGCAGGGAAAAAAGGGGCTTAGAAGAATTAGCCAGAGAAATTGGAGGGAAATTAAGATTTTGCTTTATGAAAGGGAGTGTTCTCAAGGAAGGAGTGGCTGATAGGGCCATTCTTAGCAAAGATGAGTTAGTGACCTCAATAAAGAGCAATTTTGATGTGGCAGTGATCAGTCAGTGGGCAGCAGGCTGAAGAGTAAATGAGGGGTAAGGGCCCGAAGAGAGTCAATATACTAAGTGAGGAGTAGATGAGGCTCAAGGAAAGAGGGGACCATGGCGGGAGGGGCAGACTGTCATCCAAGCCTCAGAGGGGCTCGTCACGTCCAGGGCTCAGTGGGTCACTCTTCTCCAAGTGCCAGGGGTAGGCAGACAGTGGCACGCAGCGCCTCCTCCAACACTGGGCTCTGGTGGAGAAAGCACCGACCTGTCCACTCCCCAAGTTCCACTCTTCTGAAGTACCTTTTGCACCCCTCCCCCATTAGGACAACCAGTGCCCTCCCATCTGGGAGTCCCCTTTTCTTTCTGTCCTTTAGCCCTTCCTGCCACCCAGCCACGGGCCCAGGGGATTCCCCCCCACCCCCGACCTTGAGGTCAGCCAGGCTGGGTTTATAAGAGACTGGGTTGATACACAGTGGTTTTTTTCCTCTTGTAATTTAAACAGGCCGAGCATTACTGGTTCTATTTAATGGACATGAGATACAGTAGAGGTTTTAAAGTGATTAAATGTGCAGACCATGCAAATAAGGAAAAAAATAATGAAAGGGAGAGATGGGACAGTGGACAGAGAGACAAAGAAGATCCTCATCACTGCGTATGACTAGCCTGTCACTAACAGACTCCGAAACCATAAAGTCACAAGAAGAGTACCATCCGAGGAAAATGCTCCTTTTTAGTAACAACCCCCGAATACTTATCATCATGTTTTATGACACTGACAAGTGGAACGTGTTGTGTTGTCTAAATTTTCAAAGTCTGACAACAAGTATTTACTCAACTCAGGGTTTGCAGGTTAACACCCTATTCACAGTTTATAAAGAAAAATTAGTAGTGGAGTAAAAAATTGGCCTACTTAGATCATGGGCTAAACTATATAAAAAAAACTCAGTAAGATATTCTATTAACATTCCCCGAGACATTCTATTAAAGTTTTAGCTACACATATCAACTAAAATTTGAAAGTAGAACCTTGTGATTAAAAAAGAGAACATATATTTAGAAAGGGCACCTTTCTCTTCTTTCAGCAGGACCCTCTCCAAAAAGTGTGATGGGCTCCCCCAAGGCTCTAAGGCAAGCCTTGACCTCTGAGTCATCAGTGGAAACATTTATTTGCCGGGCTCGCTTTCTTCTCTCAAACTCGGCTAACACTTCGGCCTGTCGTTCACTGATGTGCTCCTCAATTTCAAACACCTCTCCTATAAAAAGAACAGGCAGTATCAGCGTAATCACCAGATCTTCCTCAAATGGGAAAAAATAAGCAGTCCGCAGACCCTCTAGGAACCAGTCCATTATATACTTCATAGTTTACTATTTCTCAGTTTATTAAATTGTGCCAAACACAAAAAACTAAATGACATAGCTTTAAAAGGCAAGAAAACTCAAGTCATCTTGCTTTTTTTTTTTTATTTGCAAGACTTTATTTAGTTGAGAGAGCAGGCACACAAGTGGGGGGGGGGAGAGCAGAGGGGGAGGGAGAAGCAGACTCCCCACTGAGCAGGGAGCCCGATACAGGGCTCAGATCCCATGACCCTAAGATCATGATGTGAACCAAAATCAAGAGTCAGATGCTTAAATGACAGAGCCATGCAGGCACCCCTCACATCATCTTATTCTGACAATCTCACACCTATAAACACATATAACTTAGATGAGAAAGTAAGGGTATGAAGCATCTTCAGCAAATGAATTGACTAGACCTTCTATCCAGAAGATAAAATAGACATATTATTTAAACACTTGCCAAAGCTATTCTCTAAAGAAGTCCCAATCTGGGGACATCTACAAATATAACTAATAAACTGGAGATAATTACCATGAAAATGCTATCCTTTTACTACAGGCTTTTGGGGGTTTTATTATTATGTTCAGTTAGCCAACATATAGTACATCATTAGTTTTTGATGCAGTGTTCAATGATTCATCAGTTGCATGTAACACCCAATGCTCATCACAACACCTGCCCTCCTTAATACCCATCACCTGGTTACCCCGTCCCCCGTCTCTGCTCCCCTCTATAACCCTCAGTTTGTTTCCCAGAGTCCAGAGTCTCTCGTGGTTCCTCTCCCCCTCTGATTTCTTCCCATTCCTTCCTTCCCCTATGGTCCTCCAGGGTATTCCTTATGTTCTACATATGAGTGAAACCATATAATTGTCTTTCTCTGCTTGACTTATTTCAATTAGCATAATCCCCTCCAGTTCCATGATGTCTTGACTATAGGCTTTTTGAACAATCTAGCAGTTAGTTTTAAAACCCCCACTGAATACAAGGGTTGTTTTGTTTTTTAAGTAGGCTTCACACCCAGTGTGGAGCCCAACGTGAGGGTCAACTCACAACCCTGAGATTAAGACCTGAGCTGAGATCAAGAGTCAGATGCTTGGGCACCTGGGTGGCTCAGTGGGTTAAAGCCTCTGCCTTCAGCTCAGGTCATGATCTCGGGGTCCTGGGATGGAGCCCCACATCGGGCTCCGAGCAGGTAGCCTGCTTCCTCCTTTCTCTCTGTCTGCCTCTCTGCCTGCTTGTAATCTCGCTCTGTCAAATAAATAAAAAATAAAAAATCTTAAAAAAAAAGAGTCAGACGCTTAACTGAGCCACCCAAGAGCCTCTGAATACAAGGATTTTGATGAAAAAGTGAGAATCACGGTGGCAATGCAGCCTAAAACAGTCTAAACAATTAAAAAAGTCATTAAAGTGCATGTATATAGAAAAGAAAATGTGTGGGAGGATCAATGAGAACCTTAAGAGAAGTCCTTTCTGTAGAGAAATCTATTCATTTTATACCCTCTGTAGTGTTTGAATTTCTTATGACAAACATTTACAACTTTAGAAATGATCTCAGGTCATAAGATCGAGCCTCATATTGGGCTCCAAGCTGAGCATGGAGCTTGCTTGGGGTGCTCTCTCTCTCTCTAAATAAAGATATAGAGGACCATTACTACTGACGTGCAAAGCTAACCTCAACAGTATATCAGTGAAAAATGCAAGTTATAAAACAATTTGTATACGTTTCATTTGTGAAAAAAATTATATTTTTTACAGCTTTATTAAGTTATTAGAGAGATATAGAGTCAATAAGAATTACAGGATTTTCTACTTTACACATGTCTACACTTTGATTTTTTTAAGATTTTATTTGTCTATTAGAGAGAAAGAGTCTGTGCGCACGTACACAGAGGGAGAGTGAGAGGGAAAAGACGACTCCCCGTTGAGCAGAGAGCCCAATGTGGGGCTTGATCCCAGGGCCCCGAGATCATGACCTGAGCCAAAGGCAGACACTTAACTGACTGAGCCACCCAGAAACCCTAACACTTTGATTTCTTTCAAAATAAAAATATTACTTTTATGATTTAAAACAGATATTTTATTTAACATGAAACATTGGGAAAAGGAGAAAACGTTACAAACCATAGTAGCTCCAAACCAATGCCAGAATTATACTAGATTTTAATACAAATGGAATCAATTTGAATCCAAATACACAATGAATTTATTCATTTACTAATGACTGGAAGAAAAACTGTATAGAAGGTTTTAAGGGAAAGGCTCTTTGGATGATGCTGACCAGGATAGGCAAAGGATAGCTTTACACAGACCCAGGTTTAATTGAAGTTTCTGACTATAATACAAAGATAAAGAGAGACTCACAATTTGCATCTTACCAGAGGTAATGTTAATATTTCCTGCTTCAATTCCAGCTTTAAGTCCTTCTTTTCCCAAAATCCCAGACTCTCCTTTGGCCAGACGCTCCCTCTCCTTCTCTTCCAAACTTCCGTAATAGATGTGTGGTTTCTTCACAACAGGAGCAACTAAGTCATCAGGTGCCTTAGTTTTGGTTGCCTGATAAATTGAAAACATGGATTAACCTGAGGTTTAATCTTAGTCATTTATTAGGCTTTCCTGAAGGATGGAGCTCATCCTGAGCTTCAATCCTATGTCCTCCCCAAAGCCAGTTAAGATATCTTCAGGACTGGGGGTGGCAGGTAGGTAGGTAGGTGGGGTGGGGTGGGTGGGGGTGTGTGTGTGTGAATTACTTAGGTTTTGCAGATAGGAAGAAGCTAATAAAACTAGTGAATTACTCCTGGTAATTTTTCTACCACAGATTTGCTTTGCAACGTATTTACATCATTTCGTTGCAATCTCTTAGGTTTTATGAAACTTCCAAGGCTACTGCTCATCACAGGGGAAATATCAAGGATCACAAATAACCAACGCAATAATGAAGGGAACTAGTTAGTTATTGGTCTATACACTTCAAACGTACTCAGACGTAAAGCAATATATATGAAGTTAGGAGGCCTTACTACAATTAAGAAATCTGATGTAGACATAAATCTGAGCCAAGACACTATTCCCTTCCAGAGCTCCGTTTTGGGACCAGTTGGAAGAGGGATTTACAGTTCGGGGCTGTAGTAAGAGGTGCAAATGAACTAAAACACCGGAACGCACTGAGTGATCAGGGAAACGCTGCTCCTCTAAGGACCGAGTCTCTCAGCCTTTCACCTCAGTCCTCCACCACCGTAGCCCGTTCCCGAGCGGCCCCATCTCGCAGGAACCCCTCCCCGCCCCCAAGCCCCTCCGTGTTCCTCGCCAGAGTGAGCTGAGATCCGTACCGTGGAGGAAGCTCGTGAGGTAGCCATGCTGAGCTCCCAAGCCGCGAAAGCCCAGCTCTACGTTTCAGACCGTCCACCGCGCGCCCAGCAAAGCGGAACTACGTCACGGACCGGAAGTGGGTCGAGGGCCGACGCAGCGTCCTGGGCGGCGTGGAGCATGATGGTAGTTGTAGTACTGAAGAGTCGTGGCTGGAATAGTAGCGTGAACCGTGGAGTCTCTGAGAAAAGCACGCGGAAGACGAGGTTCTGTTGGAGAGAGCCTCAGAGCAGTCTGGGAAGTGTAGTCCAGTTCGCTTAGCAGAAGATTCGCGGTGAGCGCCGGGGTTCCAGGAAGAGGTTGAGCAGGCTTGAAAACAGGTAGGTTCGTCGAGTCGCGCGGCTCGGAGCTGAACTCCGGAGCAAATGGAAGGCTTCCCAGGCCTGACGTCGCTCCCGGCCTCAGGAGAGGCTTCAGTCGTCCTGGAGCGGAGGGCCATGTCGCCATGGAAACCCTCGCTCTGGACCCGGGAGTGCCACTCTGGAGCTGCGGAGGGAGTGCTGTTCTCGTCCTCTGCTGTCGGGAAGTTTTCCCAGGGCCTTCCTCCGAGCGGGTTGAATTTTTGGTGGATTTGGGCAGTGGCGACAGATTAAGCTGGAAGAGCCCTCTAGCGCCAAAGTAAAATAAAGACCCAGAGTAGGAGCCACGGCCTACTTTCGTTGTTTGTCTTCAGCCCGGTCTTTGTATCTGACTCTGAGTGAGAGGGTGCCTGTGAAGGCGTCAGGTAAAGTGCACACCGGCAACTCTGCGTGCTCCTATGTTCCGCTGGGGGCTGGGGCCGCGGAGATGACCAAGACCAGGGTTTGCCCCCGTGGCGGGGGTGGAGATGCTTCAGATACTGGTGTGCTTCGAGCTGGGCAGAGCCTCCCCCCGCCCCCAACCTCTCCGAGGACAGTTACAATAATAATAGCTATTATTTATTGGGCGTTTGCTTTATGTTAAATAATGTTCCAGGAACTTACACTGCCTTACGTCGTTCATCTATACAACAGAGTACGGAACACGAGGAGACTAAGGTCTAGGGAAAGATGGAGCTGACTGTCCAAGATCAGTGGCGTGTGGGATTAGAATCTCCGTCCTCCGCCCTTTCGCCTCTTGAGCGAGCACCTTTGCCCTTTACTCTGTACTGCCTCCTAGTGGCGAGCTTTATACAGTTTGCAGAAAAGGGACGAAAATATAAGAAAATGTACAGCAGGGCTTTTTTCTTTTAAATATTCTTTCCTCCCTTACTCTCCTTTGGAACTTTGGCTTCCTCTACCATTTGTTTACGTTGGATTTAAGATAGTTCCTGCTTTATTTATTTATTTTAGTTTTGTGGGGAGTTTTAATTAATTAATTAATTAATTTTAAAAGATTTTATTTATTCATTTGACACAGAGAGAGAGATCACAAGTAGGCAGGGAGGCAGGGAGAGACAGAGGGGGAAGCAGGTCCCCGCCGAGCAGAAAGCCCGATGTGGCGCTCAACCCCAGGACCCTGAGATCACAACCGGAGCCAAAGGCAGAGGCTTAAACCACTGAGCCACCCAGGTGCCCCAAGATTTTATTTTTAAGTAATTCTACATCCAACCTTGGGCTCCAACTCACAACCCGGAAATAAAGAGCCCCATGCTCACCGACTGAGCCAGCCAGGTGCCCAAAGATAATATCTGAAACGGTATAAAACAATATGAAATGTAATGTGCCAGTGTTTGGTGTTGTGAATATTACCCATTCTGTTCCAAGCCTCATGAAAGGACACATTTCTTCCTTTGAATACTTCCATAGTCTCTAGCTACATCCTGGATAGATGTAATAATAATTTATATCTGTACATACTTTTTCAAAAAAGATTTTATTTAAAAAGAGAGAGTGCATGCATGTGTCCACAAGCCAGGGGAAGGGTAGAGAAGCTGACTCCCTGCTGAGCAGGGAGCCCCAGGTGGGACTGAATCCCAGGACTTGATCCCAGGACTCTGGGATCATGACCTGAGCCAAAGACAGGTACCCAGGCGCCACTTTCCTTTTTTTTTTTTTTTTAAAGATTTTATTTATTTATATGACAGAGAGAGAGAGATTACAAGTAGGCAGAGAGGCAGGCACAGAGAGAGGAGGAAGCAGGCTCCCTGCTGAGCAGAGAGCCTGATGCGGGCCTCGATCCCAGGACCCTGGGATCATGACCTGAGCCGAAGGCAGCGGCTTTAACCCACTGAGCCACCCAGGCGCCCTCCTTTTTTTTTTTAAGTAGTCTCCACGCCCAATGTGGGACTTGAACTCATGACCCTGAGATCAAGAGTCTGAGGCACTATTGACTGAGCCAGCCTGGCACCCCTGTAGCTGTATGTACTTTAAAGGAGCTTTCATTTACATCATTCTCATTTAATCCTCACCATGTGACCTATGTATAAGTTTTGTACAAGGCTGACATTTATTAACCAAACTGAAGAGCTTCAACTTCATTTATAAAATAGAGGTAATTTTGCCAGCAGCACAGGGTTCCTGTGTTCAAATAAAAATGTAAAGAATGGGAATGGAAAAGTGTAGCACAGTGCTCAAGAAAAGTTCATTTCACTTTATTTGGGTGTCTCAGTTTATTCAACAACACATGTACTGAGTGGTTATTATAGGTACACCCTGCTGGATGCTATGGAGAATATAAAGATGATGCCATTAAAAGGTATTAAACTGACTTGGGGGGTTTCATTGTCTTTAAAAAAAAATTCTTTTTTGGTAGCATAAGCATTACCTTGGGCTTTCAGCCTCAGGATTGTTCTTTTTTTTTTTTTTTAAAGATTTTATCCATTTATTTCACAGAGGGAGAGAGATCACAAGGAGGCAGAGAGGCAGGCAGAGAGAGAGAGGGGGAAGCAGGCTCCCCGCTGAGCAGGGAGCCCGATGCGGGCCTCGATCCCAGGACCCTGAGATCATGACCTGAGCCGAAAGCAGAGGCATTAACCCACTGAGCCACCCAGGCGCCCAGGATTGTTCTTTTGAGCCTCTTTATGTATTTGTTCTGTCTCCCTTACTCGCCTTTCTCTGCCTGTCCTTCACAAATCAGCTAAGAGATCTCTTCCAGGAAGTCTTCCATGTCCCTATCTACCCCACACTCCACCCAGACTGGATTGGTTGCCTGTGTGATGCCATTGCATTGTCCTCCATCTGAGTCCTTATTAGAGTATGTTGCAATTTTCTGTTTACGTGTTTGTTTTCCCCACAGACTGTGACTATGCCTTTTAACTCTGGAGCGGGAGCACAAGAAGTGTTTGTTTAATGAATGACCTGTCCGTTTAGGACCTATTTAGACCCTGAGGATAACCCTGTGAATTGGTGAGTTAAAGGGATTTTTCATGAGATTTAGTAAGCTGATTTTTAGTATTCAAGAGTGATCACAAATCTATCACAGTTCTCAAGCAGAGTTGATCAAATTTGATGGCTTATGTACTCTCTCAGTAATTATACTGAATTAAGATGTGTTATTTTATCTTTATTCTCTGAGCTAGAATATTTCTTAGAATGTGTTAAAGTGGTTGTTGCCTAGAATTCTCTTTTACAGGCAGCTTGCTCTTTTTTTTTCTTGAAGACTGTTTTTTTTGGGTGTTTTGTCTTTTTTTTTAATTATAGAGTTATGGATCTCCATCATGTAATAATCACCCATCTAATGACTTAGAAGTCTATGTGTGAACCCAAATGTGTCTTTTGTATCACCATTCCTTTAGCATGCATGCTGACAAATTGATCTTGTATTTGTAGCTGAGATTTACAACCTCCAGTTTTTCCTCCTCTGCTATTTCTAACAGCTGATAGTTCACTGGGTCTGGCCTTCAGTGTTGATCTCAGTATGTTGCGGCGAAAACCAACCCGCCTGGAGCTGAAGCTTGATGACATTGAGGAGTTTGAGAGCATTCGAAAGGACCTGGAGGTAAGAGTACAACTTTCGAATCCGTAAGGATATTTAAAACAATAACTTTAACTTTTGAACTCCAGACTCTTACCAACAGCTTCTGTGAAACCACAGAAGCTGGACAGGCATCTCAAACTTAATGTCAGTTTCCTGTGGCTTGCCGTAACAAATTACCGCAAACTTGGTGGTTTAAAACAACAGAAATGTATTCCTTTACCATTGTGTAGGCTAGAAATCTGAAATCAGTATCACTGGTCCCAAATCAAGGTGTCTATAGCTTCCAGAGGCTGTAAAGGAGAATCTGTTCCTTGACTCTTTCAGCATCTGGTGGCCTCTGGCATTCCTTGACTTCTGGCCACATCTTTCTAATCTCTGCATCTGTGATCTCATTGCTTTCTCCTGTTCTGTCTGTGAAATCTCCCTTTGTCTTCTCTTACAAGGATACATGGGATGGCATTTAGGGCCCACCCAGGTAATCCTGGATCATGTCTCCATCTCAAGATCCTTATCACATCTACAGATACCCTTTTCCATATAAGGCAATGTTTAGAGGTTCAGGAATTAGGACCTGAGAGCTTTGGGAGTCACTATTGAGTCTCCTGCACTTAACATGTTAAAACAAAAGACCTCTTGATTTCTTCCTCAAGCCAGTTTCAAGTGTTCCCTATGTTAGTATCTCTGCAGCTGCTCAAGCCAGAAACCTAGGAGTCACTCTTGAGTTCTCCCTTTTCCTTACCCTTTGGATTCACCCCATGCATCTCCACGGTTACTACCTTAGTCCACGTAACCGTCACCTCTCTGTCTACGTTTTCAGTTGCATACTCAGTGGTCTTCCTACTTCCATTTTTATCTTGTTAATCCATTCTACATCAGGTTTTTAGAATGAGCTTTTCAAATTTTCAGATCATGTCATTCCCCTGCTTAAAACTCAGTGGTTTCCTATACTTACTATGAAATCTCAATTCCTTATTTGGCCTATAAAATTTTGTATGTTCTGGCTCCTCAGGTTTCAGCTCCTGCCAGTCTTTGCCTTGGCCTCTGCACCCCAGGCACATCGGCTTTCTTTTATTTCCTCGAGCACGCCAACCTGTTCATCACTCATGGCCTTTGTACATGGTATTTTCCTCTTCCCGTCTTCACATCTGTTTAAATGTCACTTCTTCAGTCTGAGAGGCTGCTTCTGACCCTATTCCAATTAGGGATGTCATTCCCATCCATGTTATCCCTCCGTAGGGTTTCTCAAAGCACTTCATTTTTATTTTATTTTTTTTTAAGTAATATCAGTGTCCAATGTGGGGCTTGAACTCACAACCCCAAGCTCAAGAGTCGCATGCTGTACCAATTGAGCTAGCCAGTCGCCCCAAAGCACTTTGTCCTTTTATTTCACAGCATTTATTATAACTTACAATGATTTGTTTATTGTAGCATTTACATTAGGAACCTTGATTGTAGAAATCATCTTTGTCTTCTTCACTGTTGAGTTCCCAGCATCTGGGAGGGAGCTCATCCCTGCATCGTGGTAGGAGCTCAATATGTACTTTTTTTTTTTAAGATTTATTTATTTATTTGAGAGTGAGAGAGAAAGCACAAATGGGGGGTGGGGCAGAGGGAAAGGAAGGGGGAGAATCAGAGTTCCTGCTGAGTGTAGAGTCCAACATGGGGCTTGATCCCAGGACCCTGAGATCATGACCAGAGCTGAAGGCAGATGCTTAACTGACTGAGCCACCCAGGTGCCCCATCAATATGTATTTTTAAGTGTAGCTTATGCCATAGTATTAAGTGATGTCCATTAATAAGACTTAAATTCTTCAATGGCTCTGAGAATGAAGTCGAGATTCCTTAGGATGGCATACAAGGTCCTTTGTGGCCTAGTCCTTGCTCATTTAACTTTATCTTTACTTTATCTTCCACTTTCAAGTTATCTTTAATCTTGGTACCGCTGCACACTTGGTTGCCTTCCCCTGAAATGTCCTTTCATGATGTAAACTTTAGCTCTGATGAGTCTCATAAAGTATTGGCATACTGAACTTTGATTCTGCAGAATCAGCTCACTATTGAGTTAGTCTTTCTACTAAAGGCAATTATCCAGTGGGTTTGACCTGTTTTAGAGCAACTTTAGGGAGGGATAGATTTGCCTATAACTAAAATAAAGTGACATCAATAGAAACTAGTATTTCATTTGTTACTGAAATTAGTTTAATTATATTTTGATGACTGGACTCTGAAACAGTCAGCAGATGTTCATGGTGGGAAGCCTTTTAAATGATTTCATACCATTTGGACATGCTCAGTTTCTCATGGCTTATAAAATGATAGTATCCTTTGCCTTTTAGTCTGTTTTCACTGAGCTATTTGTAATGTTACTTATTGGTAGTGTAGACTAACTAGAGAGTAACTCAGAAAGGTCAATTTATACACATGTACAAACAAATATATAAAGTAATGATTGATTTACTATGATACTGTGACATTGGCATTTAATGCCGAGTTCATTAGTAAGTGGTGAAGAATGGTGGCGACTCCAGTGGTTAGAGGAGTCAAGCCATTCTTCTTTTTTTATTTTTTTAAGATTTTATTTATTTATTTGACAGAGAGAGATCATAAGCAGGCAGAGGCAGGCAGAGGGAGAGGGAAGCAGACTCCCTGCTGAGCAGAGAGCCCAATGTGGGGCTTGTTCCCAGGACCCTGAGATCATGACCTGAGCCGAAGGCAGAGGCTTAACCTACTGAGCCACCAGGTGCCCGTCAAGCCATTCTTCTAAGGAATGCTAGATAAAACATTTGTTCACTTTCTTAGAGGACATTATCTAATATCATCTTTATAGTCAGGTAGTAGTAGTTATGGGATAAGTGTTCATCCTTCTTTTTGAAAATGATCAAACTGAGGGGTGCCTGGTTGGCTCAGTTGGGTGGATTGTGCAACTTTTGATTCTGAGGTTGTGAGTTCAGGCCCCATGTTGGGTGTAGAGATTACTTAAAAATAAAATCTTAAAAAAAATTATCAAACTGATATATTGACTTGGTGAATTCCACAGTCACTTGTGACTTAAGAGCCAAAGTTTTTTTTTTAAGATTTAATTAATTAATATATTTTAGAGAGAGAGTGTGTGAGTAGGAGGAGGAGCAGGAGGGAGAAAGAATCTCAAGCGGACTCTGTGCCAAGCGTGGAGCCCCACGCAGGGTGGGATCTCACGACCCTGAGATCATGACCTGAGCTGAAATCAAGAGTAAGACACTCAACTGACTGAGCCACCCAGGGGCCCCAAGAGCCAAACCTTTTACCTGAAAACAAAACGAAACCTCAAAATTTAGGCCTTTTGATAAGATAGCACAAAACCTTGTATTCCTGTGTTACATTTAATTTCATGGTGTCAGTGAAACTGTTAATTTCTGGTGGTCATTGCTTTACCGGTCACTTAATTTTTCCATCTATTCTCTTGAATAATACCTTTACCGAAACACCCTTTTCTGGGTACCTGGCTGGTGCAGTCAGTAGAGCATCCAACTCTTGATCTCAGGGTTGTAGGTTCAAGCCCCCTGTTGGGTATAGAGTTTACTTAAAAATAAAATCTTAAAAAAAAAGAAACACCCTTCTCTCCCCCGTCTGCCAACCTATTTATCTTTTTTTTTTTCTAGTTTTATTGAGAAATAACTGACATACTCCACTGTGTAAGTTTAAGGCGTAGCATATGATGGTGAAATTTACATATATTGTGAAATGATGACCACAGGAGTTTCAGCTAACATCCATCTTCTCATATATTATTTATTTTTCTAATTACAGTTCCCTGCTCTGAAGCTCTGCCACAACACACCCAACTCCTTACCTATTCTTGGTGTCTCTTTCTCAGTGTGGACTTTCCTCTGTCATAGCCATGATCACCCTATGTTGTCATTGTCTATTTACCTATTTTCCTGTTAGACTGTAACATCCGGGAGGGTAGGGGTTATATCTTTTCTCACTATGTCCTTGTATCCCCGCTTGTACCCTTACTATCCATTTAAACCTGGGATTTCTCCTTATTGTTCTGTAGGCCCTAATCCTAGCCTATATCCTATGCCTAGTGCGTGGCAGGTGGCAAATAAAGGTTTGCTAATGGAAAGAATGTTGCCTTAATCCTAAGATTTCTGTACTTCCAGACCCGTAAGAAACAAAAGGAAGAAGTGGATGTCGTAGGAATCAGTGATGGAGAAGGTGCCATTGGGCTCAGCAGTGACCCCAAGAGCCGGGAACAAATGATTAATGATCGAATTGGTTATAAACCCCAACCCAAACCCAATAATCGTTCATCTCAATTTGGAAGTTTCGAATTTTAGAGGCGGATTATCTTGCATGCCAGAGCCCTGGAATGGAGTAGAATGATGGCAGAAGTACAAACAAGATTTAGAGAACTGAGTGCTTACAGTCAAGCAGAATGTTTTACCTCCTGCAGAGAAGTATTTCTGCATGATTACTGATGCTTAACATTTGCTCTAAGTGGAAATCCAAACTCTAGTTTGTCTCTGGAAAATTTGACTCTGTAAAACTTGTCTGATTTTTGTTTTTAAAAATAAATATATTTTTGGAAAAGTGTGCAACACCCTTAATGAAGCATAATCATAGCACTGTTAACCTCCAAACTTTACAAGGTAATTGCTACAAGAGGTAACATCGTTCTTCTCACCTTTATTGAGAGACTTGAAGCACGGACAACTTCCAGTTGATCCCTGTCACTGACTTTCTTTCAACTCAATTATTCAGCAAGTGCCAGTCATGTGCCAGATACTGTTCTAGGCACTTAGTAACGTCAGTGAACAAAATCAAAGATCCTTGCCCTGTGGAGATTAGATTCTAGTGATTTTGTGTAAATGTGATCAAGCTGTGGGTTTCCAGAATCTGTTTACAGAATGGCTTTGTAGCTAGTCTGAGTGTAATTTGGGGGGTAGAGACAGTGGAGGGAAACAGAATAATAGGAATGTGCCTAAAAAGAATTACCATCATTACAATTTTCCTTCCTTTTCCAACTTGCCTAAGAATTTTTCCTATTTAAGAACCAATCTAGAGGGCGATTTAGAACCATGTCCAGGGCGCCTGGCTCACTCAGTTTGAGGAGCATGCGACTCGTGATCTTGGGGTCATGAGTTCGAAGCCCGCTTTGGGTGTAGGGATTACTAAAAAAAAAAAAAAGTTTAAACAAATCATGTCCTGTTATTTTTACCATTTAATTCAACTATAGGGAACTGCCAGCTGTGGTAGAAGGAGCTTCTGTAATCATCAGTTCTAAAGAGACCCCTTCGCAAGATTTTACCCAGTCTTTCTAAGGGTAGTTTAAGAATGGGTATTAAGAACGTGGAGGAAGGGCGGCTGGATGGCTCCGTTGGTTAAGTGTCTGACTTCAGCTAGGTCATGATGTCGGGGTCCTGGGGAGTCTGCTTCTCCTCCCTCTGTCCCTCTCCCTGCTCATGTACTCTCTTCCTCACTCTCTCTCGAAGATGGATAAAATCTTTAAAAAAAAGAATGTGGGAGAGGCAGGGAAAGGAGGAGATAATAGTTTCTCTTCTTCCTCCAACCATTCTTACAAAACCTTTATTCTTCCAGTCTGATCTAGGATCTTCGATTTTGTTATTTTACGGTCTTAAAGACACAGCAAGTCAGGCTTTAGATAGGAAAACTGAGTTACATCACCTTGAAACCCACAAAGGCCAGTATGGAAGGGCAAAAAAATGGGAGAAACGAGCCTCTGCCTTAAGCTCTCACTGGCTTCCCAGCACAAATGGGCACAGAAGCATGAGAACATTGTGCCTCCTGAATTTCTGCTTCCCTCATTAGCCAACACTCAGAGGGCTCTGTATGGAGGCACTATACTGAGTGCTTTCTGCTGATTATCTTAATCTTTAACTCCTATGAGGAGAGTACTAGATCCTAACTTGATAAAAGGTGAAACTAATGCTCAGCTAATTAAGGGGTAGAGCTGAGATTTGAACCCAAGCATACTGATCTCTGAACCCAAATTTCTAAACTTTATTGCTACACTGCTTTCTCAGTCTCCCCCTGCTGGGTCTAGAAGGTGGGGTTCACTGGGGTGGAGGGAGAGAATGCTGCTTCAGTTCTCAGAAAATTTTATCTTATGCTATTTTATCTATAAAGAATTGGACATTCACCAGATTAGATAAGGGCTTATTTATTGTCCTTATCTATTACCTATTACAGCTATAAATCCTTTCAGACACAACTAAAATTAGACGCATCAGTTCTTATTCCTTAGGTCATAGGGTGCATTTCTAGAAGATGGTCAAATGCTTGTGAAGTGGTACTAAACTCATCCAGAAGAGCTTACCTTTAATTTTCTGAAAGCTAGAGTAAAAATAATCAAAAAGTTACTATGGTTTGGTTGCCTGTTAAGTGCTAGGTGCTTTATATATATATTGCTCCTAAGTTAAAAACGGTACTATTATTGCCTTTTTATAAATGAGAACACTTAAGGTTTAGGGATTATTAAAATCACTTGCCTAAGGTTACACTTCTGGTAAGCACTGGAGCCAGGATTCAAATCCAGGTATTGCTTGACTCCAAAGTCCTTGCTCATCATACTTCACTATGGAGGAGACTAGGAATGGTACTGCATGGTAAGATGCCTTCTGGGGGACAGCAGGAGGGGCGAATAACACCAGCATTCTGGCATTACTGAAGGGACAGACAGCCAATGTTCATCTCAAGGTTTGGCAGTGAAGATCCCTGGAGGCCCAACTCAGGGCCTCTTGCCTGACAGCATAACCACAGAAGGAATACGATATGATGGGTTAGTTTGTAAATTCAGGAATCCTTGGTATACTGAGATATTTGCAGCTTCATGAAGACCCTTAATTCCTGTGTGAAAGGCCATGTAGCTCTTCTGACAGCACTAGCTTATTTTTTTTATTTTTTTATTTTTATTTTTTTAAGATTTTATTTGACAGAACAAGCAGGGGGAGGAGCAGAGGAAGAGGGAGAAGCAGGCTCTCTGCGGAGCAGGAAGCCTGATGCTGGGCTTGATCCCAGGACCCTGGAATCATGACCTGAGCTGAAGGCAGGTACTTAACAGACTGAGTCACCTAGGGCCCCCTAGCTTATCATTTTTATTATATATATATATATATATATAAATTAATTAGTTAATTTCTTTTTGGTGCAAAAAGGTGGTTTTATTAAAGCATGGGGACAGGACCTGTGGGCAGAAAGAGCTTCTGCTTGTCATTTTATTTTTATCTTTTTAAAGATTTATTTATTTGAAAGAGAAAGAGAGTGAACAGAGGGAGGGAGAATCTTCAAGCAGACTCCCTGCTGAGCACAGAACCCCACACTGGGCTTGATCCACGACCCCTAAGATCATGACCTGAGCTGAAACCAAAAGTCAGATGCTCAACCAACTGAGCCACCCAGGCACCCCAAGCTTGTCATTTTAAGTAGAATAAGAGAGAATGAGATGAAAACATAAAGGGATCTTGCCACTTAGAAGACTGACATCTTAAAAATTGATGGTTGGAGCACCTGGGTGGCTTAGCCGTTAAGCATCTGCCTTTGGCTCAGGTCAGGATCTCAGTGTTCTGGGATCGAGCCCCACACTGGGCTCCCTGCTTAGTGGACAGCCTGCTTTTTCCTCTTCCTCTGCTGCTCCCCCTGCTTGTGCTCTCTCTCTTGCTTGTTATCTCTCTCAAATCAATCAATCAATCAATCCTTTTTTTTTAGCTTTTTTTTTTAAAGATTTTATTTATTCATTTGACACAGAGAGAGAGATTACAAGTAGGCAGAGAGGCAGGCAGAGCGAGAGGAGAGAGGAGGAAGCAGGCTCCCTGCTGAGCAGAGAGCCCGATGCGGGCCTTGATCCCAGGACCCTGGGATCATGACCTGAGCCGAAGGCAGCAGCTTTAACCCACTGAGCCACCCAGGCGCCCTCAATCAATCAATCTTAAAAAATGAAAAAAATTGATGGTAATGGCCAATGAAGAGACCACTTATTCTGCTATCACTCTGGGTAGAAAGACATGCATAGAATCACAAAATCAAAATATTTATTTTGTTCTTTTACATATGACGCTGTTAAAATAATTCCTACTACAGCAATACTGCTCTCCAGGAGCTTACAATCTAAAACAGTCAACATTAATTGTAGACTCAGTGATTAAGGCATTATATCAAATGCAGACTTTGTATCTTAGATGTATCTTCTGAAAGAAGCAGCTGGAGAGAGCAGGATCAAAATGAAATGACATGAACGTGTATTCCCTGCTCCCTCCCCTTCCAGCTCCTTATAAGAAACCCCTTGTGGCTAGAGCCCAAGCCCAGAGCCTCACAGTCTGAAACAGAATTCCAGACAGTCCTACCCTAGAAGTAGTGAAGAAACCTTAATTTCTAATTCCCTGGTGGACACAGAGGATTCTCCATTTGCGGGCAATGAGGGGCTGAGTGTTCCTCCAACACAGATTGGAGACAGCACCTAAGATTCTGTGACTCTGCGGATGGTACCAGTAGGTAGCCCTTTACCCAGCCTTCTAGCAATTCCAACAGGACAATTTCTCCTCAAAGGGTTCATCGGGTCTCTACGAAGTTTTACAACTTCTGGTTGGTATCTATCTCCACTGCCTCAGGAGGGCTAGGGAGATTTCATAAACTAGACACATGGGATTAAAGACTGAAAGGGAAAGGAAAGAAGAATAAGGGGCCAAAGAAATGGGGAAACAGGCTTCTAAGAGATGTGAACAGGGAAGGAGGAAAAGAGAAGTTTGGATCCAAAAGAACAAAGAAGTCAGGCACTAAATTCCAAATCAAAAGGGATACAGAAACAAAAGTCAATGAGATCATCATCACAATCCAGGAGCTCAAGAAAGATGGAATTTAAGCTTTAAATTTTTTCTCCTTCACTAACTTCTTCCTTTGGCAACCTAATCTAATTGCTGGAAATCAGGTTTTTCCTGACACTCTATCTTGAATATGTGAAGACCTATCCCAGACTGATGTTTCTCCGTTGAGTTTCAAATTCACAGCATTTTGTCTTAACTGGCCTTGATTTTTCTTACCTTACTGATAAGGTCCTGTTTCTGAAAGGATATTTTATAGCAGCTCAGGCCAAGATTTCTAGAGAGCACCAGGGTCACTATTCTATCACGTCTTCTTTTATTTCACATGGTTTTATTATTCCTTGGCTTCTGAGATAATAACTGGCACTTTACACCTTCATGTTGGACTCTGTCACTACCTGTCGTTCACTGCACTCATGCGAAATAGCAGTACCACAAGGGGTTGGAATGAGAGAAAAGCACAAAACTCTAAAGGTTGGTTCTCAGATTTTACCCTCGATCCAGTAAGCTCATAACCTTCTCTTGGTTTAAAGCCACGGAAGTACACATTCCTTGCTCTCCAATATTTAACTGGCACCCACAGAGAACGTACAAATTCCAAAACCACAACAGAGGCCAACAGAATAGTTGTGTGTTGTCTCCTCCGCCCTGAGGCACGATTGGAGTCTAGCACCAAGGAGGGCAGGATTTAACAGACTAACATGGGAAGAGTCACTTCACGCAGGTAGTCTGGACTGGGAACCAGACTGTAGTGTAAACACACAACTGAACAGAATAAAAATCCAGTATGGTTCTTCACTGAGAAAAAGAGGTTTTGGCCACATGTGATCTATCGAAACCCCCAAGAGTAACAAAGACAGTCATGGAGAAGATGAAGATCTGCTCGGTGTGGACATGGATGTTGGGGGCTGAGGAAAATCTGGTCATTAGCAGACCATACCCTAAACCTCTCCAAAGAGAGGGCTGGGCTTCTGCCCTTCTGACCCATGACTGGCTGATTTTATACTGCAGAGCAAAGGTCCTTCTCAATCTTCCAGCTACTTCCAAGAAACCACAGACCTTTAAAAATAAAGACTAGTGATTTCACACATACTGATAAAAGTTACTTTGGCCACAGCCCTTGGGCACACGTACACACAGCTGGAGCCTAATACATGTTTGTGGAATGATTAAGTATTGACCAGCAGCATTTAGTACACGAGTTAAGCTTAGACATACCACCTACCAATCATCAATTCAAATTCCTGTGCCCAATACCGGGTAGCTCACCCCACCTGGTGACACTTCCTTAGTTTAAAGCAGAGATTCTCAAAGCGTGGACCCCTGACCATCAGCAGGAACATCACCTGGGAACTTGGTAGAAATGCCAGTTTTGGGGCTCTGGGTTGAGGCCCAGAAACTAGTGTTTTAACACTAGTTTTCACACTTGTTTTAACAAGCCCTCCAGGTGATTCTGATGCAGGCTAAAGTTTGAAAACCACTGGTTTAGAGGCCAGCACATGAAAACAGTAACAAAAGAAAATGATTCGCACCCTTTTGCTTCATTCAGCTGTGACAATCCAAGATACCAAAAGTAAAATATCAATGGTTTTATTTTAAAATATCTATTTCTATTTTTCTTAAATTGATTGTCATCATTTCTTTTTTTGATTGACAAGTTCATTCTGATCAAAACGTTAAGTAGGAACAAAAGCTGATGCGTCAGCCACCCAAGAACGCACACACACTTTTGCAAGCTCCAGGCCCCTATTTAGTCTCAAACCACCCTTCTGCAAACTACCAAGATTTCGGTGCCACACATCACACCGAAAGGCACAATGTACTTCATACTCCTCGAATCCAAAGACTGGGACTCACTTTTCAATGTTAAGTTTGGGTTCTGGGTTTAGTTGGGCAAGAATTTCCCTCAGGCAAGAATTTCAATCCTAGCTGAAGTGAATCTCTTTCCATCACCAGCCCAGGAAAAACCCACCAAATTCCCATACTATCTGTTCACCAAATAAAAACAGAAGACTAAAAAGGAAGCAGGTGATCAAGTGATTGAACAGAAAGCTACCTGGCTTGAACAAGAACATATAATTTGGATCTAGGATGATGGGGGAGGGAGGACATCCCCTGAGGGAATTCTGAGCTCATTAGAAAAAAACAGGGAGATTATCACTTTAGCTCAGAGACTGTGGGCTAAACCTCTGTTGAGCAGGGGTGTGTGTGTGTGTGTGTGTGTGTAAGGAGAAAAGGAGCAAGAAGGGAAGATTGGAGTAGGAATCATGTCTTTCAGTCTTGAACTGCTTCCCACTGCAATCGGTAAGGCCGCACCATGGAGTTTAACGTTAATGGCAATGCTCTGTGATGTCCACGACCACTGCCTTCTTCCAGCTGAAGAGGAAGTAACCAGTACCGGCCCCAGCTGCTACCGCAATGCAGAGGTAGCCATTGTAGGTCATGAAGATGAGCATGAGGAAGTAGCTGATGACCACTTGGATGATATGCAGCACTGTTTGCAGGAGGTGAGGAAAGCTCAGCATCTGTTGCCTGGAGAGTAAACAGGGACACAACCATCAGGGACCCTTAGGAGTGTTCGGGCAGCTGTGCAGATCGGAGAAAGGGGAGAAGCTGTGGTCAGGAGCTCAGCTTGAACTGGATTCCTTCACAGCCATCCCAGGAACTCATGGCTACTTGTGTGTTACGTATGTTGTTTACTGTCCCTGGAAATGAAACATGATAGAGGAACCCTGTTCGGGAGGAGAGGAAGGAGGACTAATCCCCTAACTTACCTCTTCCTAGGCTCCTAAAAGGAAAGCCCTAAACCCTCCCCTACTTATTTGAACATGTTCAGGACTTCCACCTTGGCAACGTTGCTTGGCAACGAGCATCTTCACATTCTAAAGGATGGAAATAGAATTGAGGGTTGGGTGGTATAGTACAAAGTACTTAACCAGGGGTCAGGAGGCTTGGCTAGCCCCTCTGTCACTCACTAGTTCTGTCACCTCGGTAAGTCACATGTTTGGGCCTCAATAAGCTCATGAGTTACAATGGGAATAACTAACACCGTGATTACTTGAAAGCAGCACACTGGTCCAGAAGATTCCTTGAACTACAATTCAGTTTAAGGCCTACATTTCTATTAAAACTCAACCGTCTCAAAAAGCATTTGCCAATCTGTGGGAAAACCAGTAGTCATCCAAATCCTTGCGTTGACAGAATACAGACATCTGTAGATCTTATACTGTAAACAAAATGAAAACAGAGCTGGGTGGGTGCAGTTTTTTATAGAAAAGAATCAATTGGATTCTGCCATTCTTTTATACCCTGACCTGAATTTCTTTTAATGTGCATATTATTATTCTGGTAAATTTTTTTTCCTTTTTCAATTTGGACAAGTATTTTAAAATATAAATTCCTTACCTTCTTCCACAGTGACCAAAGCTTACAATTCAGGATAAATGTTCATGCTCAGAAGGGTTCCTATCATTCCTCCTCTGGCCTGCTCAGGATTCACAACCCAAGCCTCCAGAGAGTTTTCACCGAGATCATACAGAATCACTGCTAACTCAACAAGAGGGCTGTTACCAATGAAATAGCTGCTTTGGTGCTTAACTCATCCAGCCCTCTGCAACTTCCGTCTGGACCTGTTCAGTCTTCTTACCCAACAGTTTTGTGTGTCTCCATGAGGATGGTTCCATTTGGTCCTGGGACAGGCATGGAATTGTAGCGGATGCTGACTTGTGACTTGCGTAGCAGGCTCTCTCGGGCTATCTTGAGTCCTTCATAGAACATGGCTAGTAAAAACACTGCCACGAAAGCTCCAGCCATTTCTAAGTAGGGAAGGAAAAGATGGTGATACGGTCACAGGTGCAAAGTCATTAGCTGTTGTGCTGTCCAAGCTAGAGAGACAACACGGAAGAGGGCTACTCAATTTCCAAATACATTATAATGCTACCTCTCTACTTGCACAGGCAGACAGACAGAGGAGAAGAGTGAAGATGGTGTTAGTGAAAACCATTGTCTCCAATGGAAAACATACTCATTTTCTGAATACAACACAAAAAATCAGCTGAACAACAATCACCTTCAGGTCTGGCTACCTGGTGTCATAAATTAGCTTGTTATGACACGATGTAGATTATGCAAAAGGAGACTAAACAACATTTTAAAGTGTTGACTATTTCCTTGAGCAAAGGGGGAAAAAAAGAGAGAGAAATCAAGAAACACTCTTAATTATAGAGAACACACTGATGGTCATGGCGGGGGTGAAATAGGTGATGGGGATTGAGGAGGGCACTTGTGATGAGCACTGGGTAATGTATGGAATTGTTAAATCACCACACTGTACACCTGAAATGAATACAACATTGTATGTTAACTAACTAGAATTTAAATAAAAACTTAAAAAAAAATAAAGTGCTATTTCTTGAACAGACATTTCAGTTCTTTTTTTTAATTTTAAGATTTATTTATTTTTATTTGAGAGTGAAAGAGCACGAGCGGGAGTGGGGAGTAGCCAGGGGGAAGGAGAGAGAATCTTCAAGCCCACTCCCTGCTGAGCGCACAGCCCAACGCACCACTCAATCCTAGGACCCTGAGATCACGACCTGAGCCCAAATCAAGAGCTGGACACTTAACCGACTGCACCACCCAGGCACCCCCAGACATTTCAGTTTTAAGTCTTTCACACTGTGAAGTGTTGGTAATGATACAAATATACTCAAACTACTGATTTAACACACTACCTGAAATAATGCCCCCCTCTTTCCCCAAATTGATTTTGTGGCTCCAAAGATACACCTGATATTTAAAACAGTCCAACTGACATTTGAGCTTGTGCAATTTGAATTTAAGGCATGCCTACTCAACATTACAGACACACAAAAATGGGTATTAGTTACCCCAAAAGTAGGCCTGACAGTAAGATGAGCCATGCCAAGAATCAGGAATGATGTAGATCAGTCTGGTATGCTAGAAAGAAGACTGAAGTAGGCAGGTCTAGAAAGACTGGGTCCCTGTCCAATCTCTGACACAGTAACACTGTCATTTAGGACTAATCATTTCAGTATTTGAGCCTTAATTTCTCCGTAAAATGGAAGGATTGTACTGGATCAATAGTTTCACACCCGGGGTTATTCTGTGGTCTGTTTACACAAAACGCTTCTTATGTCATTTTAACTTGACTATAGTCTTATGTCCAGGATCAATAACTTACCAAATAAGGAAGCACTCTGGAAAAGGATGAAAGGAAATGGCTTTAAAAGACTCCTATCTGGTATCTAAATTATTTTCCAGAAGCTCTAAAACACATGCAGGTTATTATTATCATTTTTAAAGTAGGCTCCACCCACAGCATGGAGCCAGTACAGGACTTGAAATCAAGGGTCAGATGCTTAACTGATTGAGCCACCCAGGCCCCCCATAACATACACATGCTATTTAAGGGAGGTTTACTGCAGAACTAAAATAAGCATTGTGTATCCTTACCTTCTGGGTAGTTAAGAGGAAGATGATTATGTATCATAACTATAACCATTCAGGACTTATGGCAGGAAGAGGTGCTGGGTTTCCAGACTCTTTCTCACTGTCTCTCATGTGAGTGTCACCTCTGAATACCACGTAATGAAGGTGGCTTACTCACCTCCAGCTGTATTGATGACCAAACCCGAAAACAATAGCTCCACATTCTTGAAGCCGAAGTAGAAGGTCATATGCTGCCGGTAAACCAAAATAAGTCAATTAGAGATGACTGAAGATTCTACATGAGAATTTCACATAAAGAAGCTGAGAGCATTTAAAAGTATCAGATCTGGATAAGAAGAGACATTCACTGAAGTGGGAGGCCTTCTCCTTCATTTTAGCATTACTACCACAGACAGTCTCCACAAGTACTCTCCCTTGCTTCCCCCCAACCTTTTCTCTCTCTCTTTTTAATTTTAATTCCAGTATAGTCGACATAAGTGTTAAGTAAGTTTCAGGGGCACAATCTAGTGATTCAACAATTCTATACATTCCTCAGCACTCATCACGGTAAGTGTACTATCTTTTTCTCTTTTCTATACAAAGCATGCATATCAGAACTTAATTCAGAAAAGGGTCAATTCTGAAAGGAAGAAATACAGAAGAGGCCTAGAAATCCTGGTTCTGGTGTGACTCTGAAATTAACCTGCCACATGATGTTGGGCAAATCACTTGTCTGAGTCTGTCTGTGCTTTTCCTCATGGGTAAACTGACCTTTAAAGATAACAATCTGCCAGTACTGAAACTCAATTATTTCTGGTACCCAAGTGGGCGTAAAAGGGCAGCTTCTCCTGTGGCACTCACCATCATCATGTTGCCCATTCCCCCGCCATGGGAGTGGGAGGCCGAAGTGGTTGGATGATGGTGAGAAGGTACTGTCGTACTGTTGTAAGCCATGTGGCTTATCTCTTTATGGTGGGAATGATCCAGGGTTCCAGGAAAAGTTGAGTCAGCAGAAGATTCTTTTAAGAAAAAGAATTACACATAATAACTTCATGATATAAAGCCTTGATTCTTTTTGAAAGAAAAATTTTAAGTAAGCTCTATGCCAAACATGGGGCTTGAACTCATGACCCCAAGATCAAGAGTCATGTGTTCTACCAACTGGGCCAGCCAGGAGCCTCTAAAATCTTGATTCTATTTTTTTTTTTTTTAAAGATTTTATTTATTTATTTGACAGAGAGAGATACAGCGAAAGAGGGAACACCAGCCGGGGGAGTGGGAGAGGGAGAAGCAGGCTTTCCCTGCAGAGCAGGTAGTCCGATGAGGGGCTTGACCCCAGAACCCTGGGATCATGACCCGAGCCGAAGGCAGATGCCTAACGACTGAGCTACCCAGGCACCCCTAAAATCTTAATTATTGATAATTATTTATTTATGTGGGATTTCATACAACAGGGATTACCTTTGGAGACCGTGGCACAAGGGATTTGCACCTAGGGTTTCAGAGACCTAAGCCTTATTCTGCAAAGTCGTTCATTTAATAGATATGGTCAATGTTCAAATTTAAATCTAAGATAAGAAGAAAAGTAGTTTCTTTGGATTGCAGGAAACAGACTATTTGTAATAGAGGACAAATCGATGCATTAATGAAATTTAACTGCTCTAAGGCTTTCTAATCATAACTGTCAGTAGATAAAAAGCAAGTACTTCAAATAATTCACCTAATTGGATGGCCTATGTTCAATCAAGATATTAAGAATACANTCTAATCATAACTGTCAGTAGATAAAAAGCAAGTACTTCAAATAATTCACCTAATTGGATGGCCTATGTTCAATCAAGATATTAAGAATACATTTCACATACAGGACAACCCACCTTTGGCTAATTTAAACTTGAAGAAAAGGTCTATTACTGCCCGGGGCAAGCAGTGTGCTCAGAAGATACAATTTCAATCCTAGCTCAGCATTAGAGCTAAGAACACTGAAAACAAGGTATAAATTGAATGTTCTCTATTAAATTAAGTCCAGACAACTGCATATTCAGCTTTGTGTCTTTACCACCACATCACTGCTTTCTTGCAAAAGTCCATTTGGGACATAAACCAAGGAGCAGAAACTCCTGTAGCTGGGGTGGGGAGTGGGAAGCTGAGAAGGGTGGAAAGGGGGGTGTTGGCGGATTCTCTTTATGTGTCCCTTGACTCCAGTTTGTGGAGGAAAGAGTGCTTTAGAAATTCCCAGGAGTGGGGGCGGGGGGGCGCCTGGGTGGCTCAGTTGGTTAAGCTTCTGACTCTTGATCTTAGCTCAGGTCTTGATCTCAGGGTTGTGAGTTCAAGCCCTAAGTTGGGCTCCATGCTGGGTGTAGAGTCCACTTAAAAAAAAAAAAGAAAGAAAGAAAAAGAAAAGAAAAAAGAAATTCCAAGTCAGTATTCATGTTCATGAGCCTGAGTGTGCCTCCCATTCAATCAATAAATATTTATCAAGCTCCTACTAGGTGCCAAACTCTTGAGTTAAGTGCTAGTAATTCAGTGAGTAAGACAAACAAGGTACCTCATGGAAAGAGAAATAAGAAAGTAAAGTAAACAGAACAATTTCATGGTGTGGTTACTGTGATGAAGGAAACAAACAGGGTAATATGGCAACATTACTAAGAGGTGGAGAAGAGGCATACCTTAGATAGGAAATCCAGGGAGTATAGATCCAGGGAGTCATGTACAACTTAAAAGCACAATTATTCAGCCATCTATCTCCCCCTGTCCAATCTCCCATCTCATGATTCTATGAGAGCAAGCTCAAGAAACAGGCTTGCATTTCCAGCAAAGGACAAGGCAAAACATTAGTAAGGGATAATCAAAGTTCAACTGTGAATGTAAATAACTTTCATGCCAGACACCATATTACTTCGTAATTACAGAGCTTGACAATCTGGTATTATTAATACCATGGACATGAAGGACATATATAATAGGTTCCTTGTCCATAAAGTTTTTATAGCAAAGAATAAAAAACAACACACAAAAATAATCAACATGACAGCACCCATAAAATTTCAATGATGGGAACAATGGTTAAGGGGGCAGCAGTTTTCATTTTCAGTTAAAGAAATCAGGGTAGAATGGAGAGATCCCTGGTATCTGAGTGATGACAGATTATGGTTTTTGAGCAAGTGCAGCAAAGTAAGAATAAAAAGACTTTTGCCAGCCAGGAAGACAGAACACATCCTCATGAAGAGATTCAAGTAGAAGTCACAATTTATTCTCTTCCAATAAGAGTTTGGAAAGTGATTATAGCAAAAGAAAACCATAAAGGATAACTTAATTTCACATTATCAACCTGAATCCTGGCCATCAATTCAGTGATTATTTGCAGTGTCTTCTGGTATAAAAGACTGAGGGAGATACAGAGATGACCCAGACATACAGTCTTTCCCCAAAGGAGCCTCAAGCCTAAAACCTAAAAGGTGGAACCGAACAGTTGTAATTTTTCATTTTGGGCATAAGAAGACATGTAAAGGTCAGTCAGTTAGTTAGTTAATTTATTTATTTATTAGATTCATTTATTCATTTGAGAGACAGAGAGAGTGAGCATGAGCTGGAGGAGCGGCAGAGGGAGAAGCAGACTCCCTGCTGAGCAGGGAGCCTGACATGGGGCTCGTCCCCAGGACTCTGAGATCATGACCTGAGCCAAAAGAAGGCTGATGCTTAACCGACTGAGCCACTGAGGCGCCTTTAAACATCAGTTTAAAAAGCAAGATCTTAGCACCGCAAACTACTTAAGATTTGTACCCTAGAGTATCCTTGATTTATTTTCACATATTCTTTCCACTGACAGCTTTTAAGACCCACAGTTTCCTAATTGTTCAGGTACCTCGTTACCAGTTAGAGACACCTGCTAAATGAAGGCATGTAATCAAATCTCTTCAGACATATCACTAGCCCAATAATTCATTTGTACAAATCTTAAGAACACCTTTCAAAGTATGCACCTGTTTTGAAGTGTCATCTTTATAGGATAAATTTCACATTCAAATATACTAGGAAATAGAGCAGGGATAGAATCTACTTGCTTTCATTGTGAGTGGACAATGGATTTCTTGTAATGGAATCCTACAAGGCTTGCCCAATAGTATATGAATAGGAAGGTACAAATCTTGTGGATTAATGTGCAAACATATACTGTAGGCACAATCTCAAACCAATTCTGGCAGGCCCTTCAGCTTACTAAAAGTCTGTTTCAGGAAAGATGCCATGGGAATATGCCAAACTCAAATGATTATATATACACATACATATATATACAACTTATTATTATTAAAGCATAAAAATAAAAGCAATTATATTCTTTTCTCTTTCTACTTGACTTTCCATTGATGTGCCTTATGTATTTGGATAAATGATCTTCTACAGCAATCAAACACCCCTAACTCATTCTCTCTAGAAGAGAAATTCTACTTACAGTAAGTAATCTGGCAGTTGGTTCGTATTAGTCTGCTTTCTTCAATAGCTTTAATCTAAGAAGATCCAAGCTCAGCTTCTTCCAGAATAAAAATGGGTACTGAAGTGAGAATGAATCAAAAACAGCAACACGGCAACACCATTTGCTGTTTTGATTTGTAATCTGAAAAAAAATGGTTTGATCACGAGCTGTGCTCTTTTGTCTTTGCTCTACTCAAGCTTCTCTAGACTCCACAGCCAACTTTAAGCACTTGCTGCTGTCCAAGAACAGTTTTTTCTAATGTAGCTCCACGTCATTGTCTCTAAGAAACGGGGTCAAGGTCTACAAAGTAGCTGTACTGTACTTTTTATGGAATCAAGTTTCTTGATTTGTAAAGCAATTGAAGTTAATGGAACTTGTGGATGGGTTAGTAATGATGAGTGACTGGTGAAACCTCAGCAAAATTTTTATATTAACTGATTCACTGGATTTCCAGTTTTAGGACAAACTATGTGCACATGTTAATTCCAGGCTAACCTTCCCGTTCTTGTTTAAAACCTCCACCATTCACTTCTCTTCTTATCCTTAGCCTTCTACTTCATCAAATTTACCAATTATTTATAAAGAAGAATACTAACAACAACAACAAAAATCTGAATATATCACTCAGGGATAAAACGGAAAAACAAACAAACAAAAATCTTCAGATTCCTGGGCGCCTGGGTGGCTCAGTGGGTTAAAGCCTCTGCTTTGGGCTCAGATCATGATCTCAGGGTCCTGGGATCCAGGCCCACATCCGGCTCTCTGCTCGGCAGGGAGCCTGCTTCCTCTTCTCTCTCTGCCTGCCTCTCTGCCTACTTGTGATCTCTCTCTGTGTGTGTCAAATAAATAAATAAAATCTTTAAAAAAAAAAAAAAGCTTCGGATTCCTGACTTCCAATCTACAATAAAATCCACCCCCCAATATTTAGTTACCAAGCTGAGTTTAGAGCCAGGTGGAAAAATCAGGGATACAGTACTTTCATTTACATTTTTGTCAGTTCAGGCAAACTCATTTTCTCTAACAGAATTTAAGAGGGATCCATACTGGCGAAGCACCTTTATACTGGAGAATGGAGTGAGGAGCTCAATGGCATAGCTGGAAAACATCTGTAGGGGACTTTTGAAGGTGTCCCGGTTACACAACCTGGGAAAGTCCCTCACCCTCT
Organism: Ailurus styani; assembly: GCA_002007465.1. Classification (NCBI taxonomy): domain Eukaryota; kingdom Metazoa; phylum Chordata; class Mammalia; order Carnivora; family Ailuridae; genus Ailurus; species Ailurus styani. The sequence goes on along the minus strand of LNAC01000567.1, from coordinate 125,206 downwards.
CTGGAGCTAGTAGATCATGGAGGATGCTGGGAACATGAACGAGATAAAAGGCTTAAGAAGCATCTAGGAGTACCTGACAAATAACAGTGTTATCATTATGTGGAATATGAGGGGCTAAAAGACTTTACCTAAGAAAACTCCAATGAATAAACCTTGTGGGAGAAGATATAATCAAAATATTAGCTGTTTGCTTCTCTCCCACAAAGTCTTCTAGCCAAGACCATTGTCAAGGCCCTTCCCACTTGTCGTGTCTCCTGAGACCACAAAATGGCTATCAACACTCACATGGATACTTCAGAACAGCTCTAGGTCAATATAGCTTCTTCTTCTAGCGTAGGAAGCTCCCTGGAAATTCGGGAGAGACAGTCTAGGAAATGACTACAGAAAAAAAATCAACGTGAGTTTCTATGGAACTTAGTTAACATAGAATAGCTAAGAAGTTGACTTCTCAGGAAGGCTTTACACTCTTTGGTTCCTTGGGAATATTTATTTCATTTTCAGTTGGGTACTTAAGTTGCCTACAGGACTTCCCTGTATTCAAGGGTCTAATTCCTTCTCCGTCTGCTTCAGAGGATCATCAAAAAAGAAGTATCCTCTATTCCTATCCACCTCCTACCTCCCAATAAGGGCACGCTGTAAAGCTTAATAGGGGGGCCAGACTGTTTGCAAAGTCTAGCATCTTTAGCAAAATAAACATGAATTTATGAACAGAAGTTAGGAAATTGGCAAGAAGGCTGAATGCTGATGCCCATCCTGAGTCTTAGCAGTGACCTTACTTTTAATAGATTTATTCTAAACTTCCAATTCTTTTTTATTTTCCTGGTATTGCACAATGGTGGATAAGAAACGGTAATCCACAGGGACTATGGAGATTAGATCCCCACAAAAAGACTACACACAAGTGGTCAGACATCTGCCACGTGGTCCCTCTTCTCCAGCACAACAGATAAAATCTGGAGCCTTACACAATTCTTTGGGAGACTACCAACAGCGTTTCCTGATAAGGAAGATTAGGAAGAAAGTTTTTCTTCTTACAACGATTAAGGTCAGTTCCTTTTTAGATGTGTAAAACCATTAAACAAAAACAAATCTGTCTGGTTGCTCTTCTGCTCTCTGCAGTCATTATTTTTATTGGTGACTTATAAGCTTTAGGCAGGCACAGGTAGGGAAAATTCAAGGTCACAGACAGTATACTACCATAATAGGGATTGATGCTTATGGACTATGTTCTCATGATCAAGCAACCAGTTCAACTGGACTAATCCTGCCTTTTGATGACCTGCACAGGGTCAGCAGATATTCTGAGAAATAGCTCTGGCCTTGTTTCAAGTGCCCCTGTAGGTGAACTTTATTTTATTTTTTTTTTTGTGGGTTTTTTTTTTTTAAAGATTTTATTTATTTATTTCACAGAGGGAGAGAGATCACAAGGAGGCAGAGAGGCAGGCAGGGGGGGCGGGAAGCAGGCTCCCCGCTGAGCAGGGAGCCCGATGCGGGCCTCGATCCCAGGACCCTGAGATCATGACCTGAGCCGAAAGCAGAGGCTTTAACCCACTGAGCCACCCAGGCGCCCTGTAGGTGAACTTTAAAATTCTCTTGATGGGTTTATGAATTCCACACTCACATTGTCCTTTTTGGAAGGGAGGCAGAAAAATAGATGTAGAAGTAAAGAGATATAAAGCATTAATAAAATAGGGCTTAGGTGTCCCTCCATCACTTGGCAATCCAACCCAATATACTGGAGTTGTTTTGAAAAAAAGCAGTAGCTCCCGGTAAATGGGAGGGGGAATATAACATGATGAATATATAGGGGAAAACCCTTCTCCTTGAAGGCTATGATGGTTGTTCCACTCAACCCCTCAGCCCTGGCATCACTCTGGTATTCCGAACTGACTAGCAGAACTTTGGTCATAATTGTATGAATGTAACCATACAACTTTGGATACTGTAGCTGTCTTTCTTTGGCCTGTGTCTTTCTTGACATACTGGGATCATAAAGATACTTAATGTTACCAATTGTATTTACAGAAGGTAGTAGGCTTGAGTAAATCATAGGCTTACACAGGTTCTCAGCCAGAATTGGCAAAAACTTACAAAGTTCTGCCCCACTGATGTACTAAACAGTAAAATGATGCAGTAGAGGTAGAGAGAAAAATAGGTCAGGTCAATAAGAAAAAGAAGTGTAAAAGACCCTAAAAAAACACACACACACACACACACACACACACACACACACACACACACACACACACAGTTTCCCCCCAGATTAACTCTGGCAGGTGATGGGAGATGACAGGGCACTTGCTATGACTGTACGTTTATAAAGAGAGTCAGAATTTAGGAGTGTAATCGCTAAAACCCCACCGCCATCACTACCACCACTACCTCGACAAAAACAAAAACACTTAGATTTGTATCCTTTTAAAAATTCTTCAGGGCACCTGGGTGGCTCAGTCAGTTAAGTGTTTGCCTTTGGCTCAGGTGATGATCCCAGAGTCCAGGATCGAGCCCCATGTCTGACTCCCTGCTCATTGGGAAGCCTGCTTCTCCCTCTCCCTCTGTCCCTCTCCCAGCACGTTCTCTCTCTCTCTCTCTCTCTCTCTCTCTCTCTCTCTTNTTGTATCCTTTTAAAAATTCTTCAGGGCACCTGGGTGGCTCAGTCAGTTAAGTGTTTGCCTTTGGCTCAGGTGATGATCCCAGAGTCCAGGATCGAGCCCCATGTCTGAAGCAGGGGAAGCCTGCTTCTCCCTCTCCCTCTGTCCCTCTCCCAGCACGTTCTCTCTCTCTCTCTCTCTCTCTCTCTCTCTCATAAATAAATAAAAATCTTAAAAAAAAATCTGCAGTAAAACAAAGGCCACTGTTTTCCCTTCTAACTTTTTGCCTTTGCTGATAATAAAAATAACTCCCAGAGATCATCCACATTGTTTTTCTTCACAGCCAGGTGGGGCTGATATGAGCAAATGTTGATAGAACTGGCAAAGAATTAATGTTGTGATTATTTGCTAGTTCAATATTATTTTCTTTTTCTTCACCATCTACCAAAGTGAGCTCTACTACTTTGGATGGTCTGAGCACGATTCCCTGAAAGCATTTTTCATGGAAAGAAACCAAACTAGGCACGGTCTCCACACTCAAATAATAGCAGAGTCTTCATGACTGAATTACTCATATATCAGACTGATGGGCTCCACCACAAGTAGCCAACAGCCAGAGTCATAAAGGAGAAAACTACTTCAAACAATTAAATTTAAAACTTAAAGAGCCTTTATTTATGAGTGGCCAGTGATCTAGGGAAACAAGAAATGTGGCATGGACTGACAAGTTTTTAGAAAAATAAAAGAGGAGCTATGAGTTAGTGAGAGTAGCTCTTTCACTGCGAAATTCCTGACTCAGAAGCTCTATGTCAGTAAAAAAGGATAGTAACTCAGGAGCCACCCTGCGCTCATTCTAACTATCCACAGAAAAGACAGACAGCAAACTTGTAATTTGATTCTAATCAGATTAAGACAAGCACTTTGTTTCCAGATACGGGTTCAAGGTCACCGCCGTCTATCATAAATTTCATCTTTCCATGTGTCCAGTCCACCTCATTAAGCTGCTCAGACTGAGCAAGGTAGATAAGAAGCCCAATGGGGCAAGACAGGTCCTGGAGGGACCCATGACATGGAGAATTATCCAGGCAGGGCGGCTTATCATTTTCAAGAGGAAGTATGCTAAAGACAAACTTAATTTTAATTTTTTTAAGGTTTCTTATTTATTTACTTGAGAGAGTAAGAGAGCACAAGCAGGGGGAGTGGCAGGCAGTAGAGTCCCCGCTGAGCAGGAAGCCCTGGATCGTGACCTGAGCCGAAGGCAGATGCTTAACTGACTGAGCCACCCAGGCGCCCCAACAAACTTAATTTTTAAAATGCCATTATCCAATCTCTAGATCACCTATGCCTTCTGGGCAAACATGAATGGGCCATGCTATTACCACGTAAGCAAGAAAATATAAAGGAAAGACAACAAGTTTAAACGTGAAAGGGATGCAGGTGATAAATGCTATATTAGGCAAGTAATTTTATATTTTATAGCTTAATTTTCCTTAACTGTAGAAACACTGAATTATATGATTAGTCAAGTTTCACCCAGAGCTAAAACTTAATTCTACATTTTTTCAGATCAGGTTCCAGGGGAATAGAATTCTTCTCTATCCCTATCCTTACTACTGGATTGTAAATTCTACTAAGTTTTAAGATTTTACTTATTCATTTGAGAGAGAGAACAAGAGCACAAGCTGAGGGGAGAGGCAGAGGGAGAGGGAGAAGCAGACTCCCCACTGAGCAGGGAGACCGAGGCGGGGCTCGATCCCAGGATCCTGAGATCATGATCTAAGCTGAAGGCAGATGCTTAGGCATCTGAGCCCCCCAGGCACCCTGACCCTGTCTTTTTTTTATCCACGAATCTCCTGCATTTTCCAACATCCTGAGCTGAAGGCAGATGCTTAACCGACCAAGCCACCCAGGTGCCCCTCAACTCTCTTATCTCATTTTATCCCACAATCTCTCCTCTCAGAAGCAGAGGCACAGGGATGCCTGGGTGGCTCAATGTTAAGCGTCTGCCTTCGGCTCAGGTCATGGTCCCAGGGTGCTGGGATCAAGCCCCACATCAGGCTCCCTGCTCAGTGGGAAGCCTGCTTCTCCCTCTCCCACTCCCCTTGCTTGTGTTCCCTCTTTCGCTGTGTCTCTGTCAAATAAATAAAATCTTAAAAAAAAAAAAAAAAAAAAAGAACCAGAGGCACAGGGAGCTTAAGCAATCTGTTCAATGTTATTCTAGAAAGCTGGGGAGGATGCTTCGCTAGAACTTACCTATCCTCACTCCCCGCCCAGGATGTATTCTGTTAAACCTGTCTTGCTATTTACCCAATGTCACAATTTGGTGTCCATTAAAGGTCACGGTTTTGATCACTTTTCCTACTAATCCCAAGTACATGAGAAGATTCACCCACTTTGCCTCTGGTTTTTGCCATCAGCAATTTTATTACAAACATGGGTTTTCCTTCTTTTTCCCCCCATAAAGATTTCACCTATTTATTTGTTAGAGAGAGAGAGAGAGAGAGAGAGAGCGTGAACACACGCAGAGGGAGAAGCAGGCTCCGCACTGAGCAAGGAGCCTGAATCGGGACTTGATCCCAGGTCCTGGGATCATGACCTGAGCCGAAGGCAGAGGTTTAACCGACTGAGCCACCCAGGCATCCCTACAAACATGGGTTTTCCTAACAGTACCCTCCACTCTGTTCATCCTATGTGATACGCAACAGCAAATTAATCTACCAAAGGCATGGCTCTACTTATCTGCTCAAAAAATACCGCTGCCTACCAACCTCTCCCTTGTCTATTAACTTCCTGGTTCTGAGATCACAGATGTCTAAAATAAAGGCCTCAACCTACCTTCCTGCCTGCACATACTTGGAGTTCCAGTCAAACGAGTTCAATGGCCAAAGCTTGGACAAACCCCACGCTTTTCTGTCCGCTATCTTTGCTCACATTTTTTCTTCAGTCTGGAATGCCCATTCTTACTATCTACAATGCAACAAACCCTCCTCATCTTCTGAGGTCTCCTGCTAAGCCCTCTGAACATTCAGAGCACATTGTGCCTTTCCCAATAACCCCAGCTTGGATTAGGTCTCACAAAATATCCTGAAATGTTGTTATGATCTTTTCATTCGGGGCCTATTTTGGTCATCATGTTGATAGAACGGTTCTGAGAAAAGGCAGGGGAAACACAATTAGGCCTGGAAAGAGATGCATGAGCCATTTCTTCAACTATCTGCAAACCATCTGAAACTGAAACCTGAGTGCACTGTCTCTTAATTGGTGGGTCACAGAAATCTCACTAAGAACTGGAAGGACCTCAGAAGGCACTGCATGGAGCTCTTCAGTGATACACAAATTCTGTCATAACTGAACATGCCTAGGGTTTGCCAGGTTAGTGTGTTGCTTTCTTCTAGAAGTAAGCAAACACTCTCTTTCCAGATAAGCCAAGTACAAAAGATGTTCCGCAGGAATCTGAATCTTGCTATTTGATGGTGATGATGTTGATAATGGAACCAGTGCTCAAAGCTATACCAGTATTTGTACTTCAGGTACTATTTACATATAGTTCTGAAGCTGTAATTTGCATTTTAGGTTCTACTCCCCTGAGCTAACAACTGTCTGCAGAGAGAAACCTAAGTATCTTAAAAAAAAAAAAAAAAGGTTTATTTACTTATCTTAGAGAATAAGTGAGCGAGTTGGAGGGGGGGTAGAGGGAGAGAATCTTCAAGCAGACTCCCCATAGAACATGGAGCCCGATGCAGGGCTCGATCCCACACCTATGAGATGATGATGTGAGCTGAAAACAGGAGTCGGACGCTCAACTGACTAAGCCACCCAGGTGCCCCAAGAAACCTATCTTTTTTCTTTTTCTTAAGAATTTTACTTATTTATTTGAGAGAGAGAACGCATGAGCAGGGGTAGAGGGAGTAGAAGAAGCAAACTCCCCACTGCGCAGGGAGGCTGACTCAGGGGGCCAGGACCCTGGGATCATGACCTGAGCCAAAGGCAGATGCTTAAACGACTGAGCCACGCAGGCCCCCATGAAACCTCAGTATCTCTATATTCAACTTTTGATATCGGTTATGCTAACTTTATGCTCACTATCTGGCATTTATGTCTTTCTATCTGTTACTGACTTACCTTCTAGCCTATTTCAAACTAATCCCTTTCTCAAATATTCCACCAAAATTGACCTACTCGTTTTTCCTGAATAAATTGAGCACTTTGACACCTGTATGCCTTTTTGGCTTGTGTCATTCCCTGTAATGCCTCCCTCTCCTGCAGCCCCCACCCCCCCGCCACCTCGCTTCCTGAATATGTGCAAATCCTCCCATTATTTAGTCAACATTTATCATGCACTTAAAATGTGTCAGAATTAGGGCGAAGTTAAAACATGGCCCTTGCTCTTTTGAGTTTACCATCTAGCTCCTTTACGGCTTACTTAATATGCCATCTCTTGGGGCGCCGGGGTGGCTCAGCGGTTTAAAGCCTCTGCCTTCGGCTCAGGTCATGATCTCAGGGTCCTGGGATCGAGGCCCACATCGGGCTCTCTGCTCGGCAGGGAGCCTGCTTCGTCCTCTCTCTCTGCCTGCCTCTCTGCCTACTTGTGATCTCTCTCTCTCTGTGTCAAATAAATAAATAAAATCTTTAAAAAAAAAATATGCCATCTCTTCCATTAGGTTTTCCTTGGATTCTTGACAGAAGAAATCTCTCTTTTCCAAATTTCCCTGGCAATTTTCTCTTATGGAAAATCTGACTTACAGTTCTTAAAATACACGATAAAAAATACCATTCTTACACAGCAAGTTCCTTGAGGACAAGTAAACTTTCTAATTTCTACCTCCTTACTGCATCTGGAAGAACATTTCATAAACATTCATTCATTTGAAAAGTATTTAATTCTTTTTAAAAATTTATTATTATTTTTAAAGATTTTATTTATTGGAGAGAGAGAGAGAGCACAAGCAGACAGAGGGGCAGAGGGAAAAGGAGAAGCAGACTCTCCGCTGAGCAGGGAGCCTAATGTGGGGCTAGATCCCAGGACCCCGAGATCATAACCTGAGCCAAAGGCAGATGCTTAACAACTGTGCTACAAGGCACCCGAAAAATATTTAATTCTTACAAAATCCATATAGGTTTCAATATCTACCTCCAAGGATCCAGGTGCAAAAAGGCAAGATTCTTGCCTTTGTGGGGCTTACTGTAGGAAGAGGAAGGCCTCATTACGTATGTAAACAATAAATACATATAAGGTATATACAATTACCAATCATGATAAGTGGTATGAAGGAACTAAACATGGTACTGTAGCAGAGAAAAAAAGAGAACAAACTAATTTACATGGGGGGGACAGGTAGAGAGAAGAGAGAAGCCCTCTCCAAGGAGGTAACATCAAACAGACTGATGAATTACTAGAGCTGGGCAGAAAGGTAAGGAACAGCATCCTTAGGCAAGAAAAGAACCAAGGGCAGTTAAGGTCAGTATGAATAAAACATATTGAGTCATTTTAAGAAGTCTAAATTTTATTCTAAGGGCAACTGGCAGCTATTTAAGGGTAAGAAGCAAGGAAGTGATATGATCAGATTTATCTTTTAATAGAGTACTTTTGCTGCTATGTTGAGTGGCCTTTATTTGCTCTTCTGCTCAAGTTCTTCTGTGAGGCATTCACAGGAAAAAAAAAAAAAAGTCCTTACGGAACCATGGGCTATAGTCCTTTAATTTGCCAGATACCATAAACCCATCTGTTAAAACTTCGGAAGGAAAAGAAGAACGCTCTAATTTCTGGGTCATAAAATGGCTTGGAGGGCAAAACTGAAGAATATTCTTTTCTATAGGGACTCTCTTGGATTGTAAGAGCTTTTCAAGTCCCACGCCACCCTTTGTCGGTGAGAGTTAAGCTTACAGAATATTGCTGAGCATGAGTTTGGAGTCAGATGGTATTCAAATCCCAGCTCTACTAATTTCCAGCTGAGTGTCCTGGTGATGTTTCTTATAAAAACTCTATGGGTCTTTAGGTTATCAGTAGGAACTGTGTACAGAGACTGCTAAAGGGGCTATGTCCAGATTTCAATAGTATCTGGATAAATGATTCAAATTTGGTATTTACTCAATAAATAGAAAAATATGATAAAGGTAGACTAAGATCCCTGCAGGACATGGACAGCAGGCTGTGAGGCACATGGTAGATTTTTATTGGATTATACAATCTGTACTATACGTGGAAACCTTCAACAGTGATGTAAACAAACCCCACTTCTCACTTGTACCTCCTCAAAACAGTACCAATAAATCCAGAATTTATGTGATTCTAGTTTTTAATGCTCAAATGTTTTGAGGACAGTGGAGAACACATTAGACTGAGTCTAAGATCTGGATTCTGGTCCACTCGACTCAAATGCTTTGTGTTCTTGTGGATAAAACACCTGTCTGAGAGTTTCTCAATTTTGGCATTGCTGACATTCGAAGCTGAATAATTTGTTGTCGTGTGAGCTGTCCTGTCCATTGTCATATGTTTACCAATACCCCTAGCCCCTTTACCTGCCAAATTCCAACAGCATTTAGTTGTGACAACTAAAAATGTCTCCAGACATTGCCCAAAGTCGCCTGGGGGGGCAAAAATCACCCTACCTCTTTGAGAACTACTTTTGCTCTTTGAATTTCAGTGTGTCATCCAAAACTCAGGGAAATAGATAACATCGGTCTTATCCTCCTTCAGGGTCATTACATGATTCACATGAAATAATGAATGCGAAGAAATAACTGAGAATAAAAAGACCATATAACATATGTAAAAGCATTATTACTCAGTGAGTATAAGATTTTATTTATTTGAGAAAGAGAGAGAGCAAGCACAAGCATGAATGGGAGTAGGCACAGGGAAAAGCAGACTCCCCGCTGTGCGCGGAGCCCGATGTGGGGCTCGATCCCAGGGTCCTGGGATCATGACCTGACCCAAAGGCAACCGCTCAACCAACTGAGCCACCCAGGCGCCCCTCACTGAGTTATTATTATTACTATTTAAAAATGCTTATTTATATGCCACTCAGTTAACGTACTGTGTAATACCAGTTTCAGATGCACAATTCAGTGACTCAACACCCACACATGACACCCGGTACTCATCACAGCAAGGGCCCCATCACCCATTCAACCCATCCTCCCACGTGCCTCCCCTCTGGCATCAGTGAGTTATTACTATGCTCTGTGAGTGCTCAATAAGGCGACTGAAGAAAACTCACATCTTGTTTACAGAATGCATCATAAACCTTAGGTTAAGGCTAAGTGCAGTCTAATATACCTTTCAGGCATTCAATATTTGTGATTCTAAGTCTGGGTCCAATAATTACCTCATCTACTTTTGTGGCATGTTCTCAGGCTATTCTCTGCTAAGCTACAACAATGTAGTGAGTTTCTAAACTTAATGGCACTTGAAAGATGGGCCTGGGTTAAACAGGAATGGCTACTCATTTTACAGACAGCAAACTGAGGTACACAAGGTTAACAGACTAGTTGAGGTCCTGGGGCAGTCCGTCTAGTGGCAGTCTGCAATTAGAATCCAGATTCTGACCTCAAGTCTAGTGCTCTATTACTTGTACCATGGTACTTTCATCCAACTACCTTGTGTCCCTGTCTCTTAGCACAAAGTCAGGTATTTTGCTTTCTGGGTGCATTCCGGGAAAACTGAGATAAGGAAATGGGAGAGTGGCTTAGAAAGAAATGTGGACCTATTTCTATGGGGAGACTATTACCTGCTTTCGGGGTAAACTGATGTCCCATTTGCCAACGGTCCTGCCAAATCCTGAAGTCTTTGCCCACTAAGCTGTCCAGGAGGAACTAAGTCTGGCCGTTACCTACCTGCAGAGCAGTTGTGTCTCGCAATGCTTTCTACCGTGAAAAATGAAAATTACAGACCCCACTCTGGACCAGTGAATCTCCTTGCAGAGAATGGGCCTCAGAATCTAGCTATTTATCAAGCTATGTAGACAATTCTTACACACTCTAAACTTTGAGAACCATAGTTCTGAATTACAGAGATGTACAACATAGATATACAGTACACAGAATCTAAGGACTTTATGTTTAGCAAGTGAGAGCTTAAAAAAAGAAAAAGAAAAAGAAAGTCAAGATTCAACCAGGAACTAAAATAAAGCATTTGTTTATTGTGATATTCCAAAAAGGCAGAGAGCTAACCTAGCCTCACTTAAAATTCTATCACCTGATAATCAAAGAACCTTCTGGGCTAACATTGAATTTAATACCAAACAGCTCATCTTTGGGATCTGAGAGAGGTTTTTTTGTTTTGTTTTGTTTTTTAACCTACAATGTGAATAAAATCTCTGAGTTCCAGATGAAGGGGAATGTATATATCTCCTGTAGTCTTACTTTTCTTTTTTTTTTTTTTAAGATTTTATTTATTCATTTGACACAGAGATTTTATTTATTCATTTGACACAGAGAGAGAGAGATTACAAGTAGGCAGAGAGGCAGGCAGAGAGAGAGGAGGAAGCAGAACTACCAGAAAGACCTCAAATAGGAAATGCACAAAAAAAACCCACCAAACTTCTGTATGAAGAAATTGTTGGATATATTTCCCAACATGATTTGTGAAAGTAACCATTAACTCTTGCATTTTTGAGATTGGAAGGTCTGTCTGAGATCCTGAATAGCCCACCAAAAGCAAACAAAAAGCCACAAGTAGGAAGCTGTGGGCAGAAAAGGTATTTTCCCTTTCTTTTTTATGGTGGCTCTCCAAGTACGCAAGGCAGTATATTCATTCTCTAACTGGTAAAACTGTACCTACTGGTTGTAGGCCCTTGGGCAAATTACTTAATATCTCTGTGTCTCAGCTCTAAAAATCAGAGTAATAAAAGCAGCTACCTCATAGGGTTGTTTTCAGGACTGTTATGGGGAGCTCACTAAGACGACAGCATAGTAGCTGAGAGGGCAAGTTAGTGTCGTCAAAGCTAGGGCTGCCTGTAGCAACAATCTCATGATGGTGTGTGCAAACACAGTGACCCTGGAATGCTGTTTCGCACTGTTACTTCATCTACTGTTCTCTCTAAACTTCAGTTCTTTGTCTTTGAATTGTCTTTCTCCCCCTGCTCCAGAGCTAACCTTTCTTTCTAACCTTTGCTGTTTTCATTTTGGGAGTGTTTGGGGTGAGCTAGTAAATCCCAGCCATTTAACGTCACCCGTGGGGACGTCCTTCACCCATGTTGAATTGGGTGGTCGGTAATTTGCTTTAACTGGATTCCGATCTGCATCCATATTCTTTGAGATGTCTCAAAGTTTCAGGCTTCTCTCTCCCTGTCTTCTAATTATAAAAGATATGTTTTATGCGTGGTTTCCACACCACGTAATTCGCCAACACCGGCTTGTTATCATACAATCCAACTGAATTCTGACACTGTCCAGAGACAGCATCAGATTCCACAGGTTAAGGGGCTGAGTCCTAGAAGACTGCCCTCCACTTCAGATGCTAATTACAGACTCAGGTTATTACCCGCACTTCTGACTGGATATAAAATGAGCAGTTTCCACGACCTCTTTTCTTTGGGTTCAAGTAATTTGTGAGAACAGCCCACAGAACTAAGGAAACCCATTTACTCAATAGATTACTGATTTATTACAAAGGATATTAAACAGTATGAATTAATAGCCTGACGAAGAGAGGGCAAGATCCTGAACAAAGGAGTTTCTGTCCTGGTGTTTGGGACCTGGCACAGTGGTATAATGCAAATATTCTGGTTCCCCAAGGTGAAAGCTTTTTTTTTTTTTTTAATGGAGGTACCATTACATAGGCATGATTGATTAAATTATTGGCTGTTGGTGACGGAACTCAATCTCCAGCCCCATTCTCCTCCTGGGAGGCTGGGGACTGAAAGTTCCAATTCTCCAATCACATTGGTTGGCTTTACTGGCAACCAACCTTAGAAGACCTTGGAGCTTTCTAAAAGTCACCTCATTATAGTTTGATAGAGGCCAGGGAGGAAAGGGCAGACAGGCTCACTGGATAGGATATGAAGGTAGAGAGACTATAATATGGTATTGGTGGATCATTGAGGCCCAGGTATATTTAATGTTTTGATTTCACAATCAAAGAAACACTAAATAAGATACCATAATTTACTATAAACGTTTTCAAATATTTACAAAAGTAGACCAAATGTACTCATTGCCCAACTTCTACAATTATCAGCTCAAGGCCAGCTTGGTCTTGTCTATACCCCATTCATTCCCATGGCCTGCATAATTTTAATGCAAATTTCAGATGTTACAACATTTTATTTGTATTCATTTCAATATCTTCTAAAAAAAGGGGACTTTAGAAGAAACAAAACAAAATACAATACCATTAACTCACCTGAAAAATTAACAATAATTCCTTACTATCTTCAAGTGTCCAGTTTGTGTTTGCATTTCCTTCGAGTGTCATATACATTTTTTAAGAACATAAACTTTACTTAGAAGGTTAATTGACTCAGGTTTATGTTCTTGACTTCCAACTAAATTATAAACTGCTAAAAAAAAGTCACCTCATTATAACATAACAAAGGACAGCTTTATAGCTCACATCACTTAGGAAATCTCAAAGGTTTTAGGAGTTCTATGCCAGAAACAGGATGCAGACCAAATATGTATTTCTTATTATAAATCACAATATCACACTTAAAAAAAATGTTTACGTTTCTATAGTCATTTTACTAGGATTGGGGGAAGGAAAAGGGATGTGCTCAAAATGCCATCTTGAGGGGCGCCTGGGTGGCTCGGTTGGTTAAGCATCTGTCTTTAGCTCCGATCATGAGCCCAGGGTCCTGGGATGGAGGCCTGAACCCAGCTCCCTGCTGGGCGGGAAGTGTGCTTCTCCCTCTCCCCTCACTCACGCCCGCTCTCTCTCTCTCTCTCTCAAATAAATAAATAAAATCTTAAAAAACCCCCGCCATCTTGAAGTAGAAATATGATACATTATGTTTTTGCCAATCCTACCTTTTCTACATCCTAGTTTATTAAGAGCAGGGAAGGGGCATTAATCCTGCCCCTTAATTCTAAGCTACAACATAGCACCCTACACCCTGTGGTATTTCTGAAACCATAAGAAAGGAAACTCTCTTCATGATTAGTTGCTAGAAAGCTTATGGCCCTTGTTGTCCAAATAATAGGCAGAAAGAAGCCTAATGAGGCATCTACCTTAAGCTACCCAAAAGTAATTTTCCTTGGGAGCCTGGCATGAAAGAAAGTTTATATTTGAAAAGATGGGATCGACCTGGGTAAGCTGCATGTGAGGCCCTGTCACCCCTTCACCTGTAACTGTAGGAGTTAGAGTGCACACGGGAGCCGAGCGATCTCCTATCCCAGAATGTCTAAGTACTTAAAGCATGGCCTAAAGATAAGTTTCTGTATTCTAAATTAGAAAAGTCAACATTAATCCAATTGTCTCTTCTAAATGTACAACTTTATTTATAAGCCAGAGTTTGTATTCATCTAGTATTCCCTTTTATCTTTATGATTTCATACACATGAGCTTTGTGGAATAAAAAGACACACGTTTATTTTGAGTTGAATATTCCTAGGTTATTCCTACTGAGTATGTCTAATTCCACAGCTACCACTAGCATGTAGGTAAGTAAGTGAGGTCCAAATTTTTAACTGCAGCACAAATAGCAGTGGGAGCCAAAAGGAAAGTGTGTGTACACTTACTTAAACATCCTTTTCAAACACACACACACACACATGCTTACACCCTTCTTTAAGATAGTTTACTTGGCCTTTTGTCCCTTCCTGAATCATGTTAGGTGTGCAGAGGGGTGGTTTGGAAGGTGTTCACACGATGCTGGGAAAAGGAAAGATATGGCACTTTGAGAGGGTAGCCAAATAGAGGCTAGATCACTCTGACATCTGCCCAACTCAATTCAGTGAGTATTTATTAAGTATCCTCTGCCCCAGGGGCTACAAGAAATATAGAGATGAAGAGGATAGAGGCTCTGATTGAAACCTACTTACAGAACAAATTTCACAAATGGCTTAAGGCACCTAGAGAATGATGGAAGTGAGAAATGGAAGGAAGGAAGGTTAATAGGTCTAGTGGAGCAGGTAGGAAGGGTGATAGAATTCTGATCTGCTTTGTGGCCCCTAGCTCCTTAGAAAGACAGGATTGTTATGGTACCACCCATTTCACAAAATTATCACATTCCACAATCATCAAAAACCTGGGAAGCCAGTGAAAAATACACACAAACAGACATCTCAGTTATGCTCTCCTTGATTTTTCCATTTTCATTCCCTACATGGATGGACTGTAATAAACAGCTAATTTTCTGAATTCTCTATGTGGTAATAAGTACTGGTAAAAGTAGTTAGAAGCTAGTCCCATTTTGTCCTGAGTTTATAACATTCACCTTATAAATTAACTCCTCGGTAATAGTACACTGAATAGCACTAGAAAAATCCATAGGATTGTGACATAATAGGTGACTTTGGTCAAATTTGTAATTTAACATTATTTTGCTGAGGTTGCCTGTACTTGGCCCTTCTTAGGATGTAGTTTCTGAATAACAAGAGATAAAAATTAAGATGTTTCAGAGGTGCCTGGGTGGCTCAGTTGGTTAAGTGTCTTACTCTTGATTTCACTTCAGGTTATGATCTCAGGGTAGTGGGATCAAGCCCTAATTGGGCTCTGCACTCAGCAGGGAGTCTGCTTGATATTCTCTTTCTCCTTCTCCCTCTGCTCCTCCCATACACTCTCTCTCTCAAATAAATTAATGAATTAAAAAAAATAAGATGTTTCAAGAAAATGATATCTTCTCATCTCTTTTGCTGTTCATTCAAAATTAAAATCTCATAGAATACCAAAACTAAAAGAGTGTTTAATATCTGTCTGACGTACATACACTTTGAGCCAGTAATTTCACCTCCAAATACAGTTGACCCTTGAACAACATGGGGGCTGGGGCACTGACCTCCAAGCAGTCAAAAATCTGTGTATAACTTTTTTTTTTTTTTTTAAAGATTTTATTTATTTATTTGACACAGAGAGAGAGATTACAAGTCGGCAGAGAGGCAGGCAGAGAGAGAGGAGAGAGGAGGAAGCAGGCTCCCTGCTGAGCAGAGAGCCCGATGTGGGCCTCGATCCCAGGACCCTGGGATCATGACCTGAGCCGAAGGCAGCGGCTTTAACCCACTGAGCCACCCAGGCGCCCTGTGTATAACTTTTGACTCCCCAAAACTAAACTACTAAGAGCCTGCTGTTGACTGGAAACCTTGCTGATGACACAGCTGATTAATATGCTTTGTACCTTATATATATTATATATTATATTCTTACAATAAAGTAAGCTAGAGGGATGCCTGGGTGGCTCCATCGGTTAAGCATCTGCCTTTAGCTCAGGTCATGGTCCTGGGGTCCTGGGATCGAGCCCCACATCGGGCTCCCTGCTCAGCGGGGAGCCTGCTTTTCCATCTACCCCTCCCCCTG
Source organism: Ailurus styani (assembly GCA_002007465.1). NCBI lineage: Eukaryota > Metazoa > Chordata > Mammalia > Carnivora > Ailuridae > Ailurus > Ailurus styani. The sequence continues at coordinate 109,162 of LNAC01000567.1, read as the reverse complement.
CTGGTGCTCTCTTTCTCTCTCTCAAAAATAAATAAATAAACTCTTTTAAAAAAAAGTAAGCCAGAGAAAATAAAGTTATTAAGAAGATCATAAATAAGAGAAAATACATTTAAGGTGCTGTACTGTAAAAAATCCACCTGTAAATAGAATCACAGTTCAAACCCATGTTGTTCAAGGATCAGACGTATCTATCCTAAAGATACACTGACATATGTATCAAATGTTATATTAACAAATTATTTGTCACAGGACTGTGATAGCAAAATATTGAAAATACAACATAAATATTCATTGATTGGGCATGGATTAAATTATCATATTTCCATAAAATGGTATACTTTGCAACCATAAATAAGAATGAGAAAACTCTTAATATACTTCAATAGAATGATCTCCAAGTTATGAGATGAAAAAAGGCAGGTGTACTGTATGCTAGCATTTGTAAAAAAAAATTCAATAGGGTTAAAAGCATATATCTACTATTTGTAGACATCTATACTATCTCTAGGGGTCAGGGCATAAGAAAGAGGTAACATTGTGATTCCTAGGAGGGAAACTGGTCAGATGTGGGTAGGAGTAGAAGGAACATTTTTCACTAAATATCCTTTTGTATCTTTTGAATTGTGAACCACGTGAATGTATTTCCTAGTTTTAAAAATTACATTATCAAGTACAACTCACCTATTTTACAGGTGAAGAAACTAAGGCCCATGTTATTAAACAATGACCCTAATATACTATTAAGTCACCGAACCCATAACATCTACTTTTCCTATAAGGCTTCTGTTAACAGTGGTCTAACCACTTACCCCAAACCTCCCGTTTCTCCAGATGGTTTGTCCGCAAGCAGCTAAGCAGGGGGGATTCCTGAGCTTTACATATCCTGTTTTAGTGACAAATAACATAGACATTCCTGTTTCTCTTGCCCACTCTCACCTTTCTGTACAAAGAAGATCAAATATACAACTACATTCTTCACAAAGGCCTTTAGCAAAGCTTTTATTTGCCTGGTTTGAATAGGACAACTCAAATTTGATATGTCAAGCAAACAAACTGAAAAGGTCTTTTAGTTATGCAATGATAGAAGGGCCTAAGTCCAATGGGGAGTGGATCTCCCAGCTACCATACTCCATTTCTCGGACACCCTTTGTTGTTGGCTAAGCCATATCCTGAAATCTGGCAATCACGAGATACACCCTTTCGTACCCTCTTACTGGATCCTTTTGTAGTCTTGATACATTTCCAACGTGCTAACCGCCAGTGCTTTAGTATGATTTATGTAGATTTCAGTGTTTTATAGACAGTGTGATAAGAGTAGAAAAAGCACTGGACTAGACAAGAGAGGATCTGAGCTATAGACACAAGTGTCATATATTAGCCACACGACACTAAGCAAATCACTTAAACTCAACAAGTGCTAGTTTCTTTACTGCAAAATGGACATAAAAATATCTGCACTCTTGTCAATCTCGTAGGGTTGTAAGGATCAAATATGTCAAAATACTTTCTAATTCTACGATACAGTTAGGATGGAATATAATTAGTAATAGTTTGCTTACTCATTAGATGACACAATTAATCTCTAAAAGGAGATGTCCAAGTCACACATAGGGCTCACTCTCATGTCACTTAAAGTATAGAGCCTCTTACAGTTTGATTTAAAGAACACAAGCTAATCAGATAAACATACATCGGCAAAGCACTGCTTTAACTGCCTTCCTGTTATAATCAAAGTCAGACAAAGGTTCCCCTTGCTTAAATTTTCCTTTTTTTTTTTTTTTGAAGTAGGCTCCACGCCAATGCAGGGTTTGAACTCATGACCCTGAGATCAAGAGTCGCATGCTCTACTGACTGAGCCAGCCAGTTGTCCCTAAATTCTCCTTCAGTTAACATTATACAGGATTTTAATCATCTAGATCATGTGTTATTGGTTTGCCTGTGAATACTGGGAATTAATTTGGCATGAGGCAGAAACTAGAAAACATTTTAACTGCTCCTATTTTACTCCTCCCTCCCCCATTTTTAAAAAAGATTTATTTATTTATTGAGGGTGTGCACACACAGGTGGAGGGACAGAGGAAGAGGGAGAGAGAGAATCTTACGCAGACTCCCCGCCCAGCTTGGGCACAAGGTTGGGCTCGATCTCATAACCCTGAGATCATGACCTCAGCCAAAATCAAGAGTCTGGTGCTTAACTGACTGAACCACCCAGGCGCCCCTCAACTCTCCCTTTAATTAATAAAGGATGATTTAATGAAAGCGCACTGAAAGAATGTACATAAAAATGAAAAAAGTTGTTTAATACCTCAAATTGAGGATGCACGGTGTAGTGGAAAAGTACTGGGCTAAGAATGAGAAGCCCTGGGTTCTAGATCTGGCTCTTGGGACTTATCTGTGTGACCCTGAGGAACTCACTCTCTTTATTCATTCACTCAAATGTATTGTGTACCTATGGAGTGATGGAACTATGATGAACCCCTATTCTCAAGAAGCCGAGTCTGGAGAAGGGATACATACAAATAATGAAAACCAGTATATGATGTACTAAGATACAGATCATGCACAGGGTTGTGTGGGAGCAGATAAAAAGTCATCAGAAAAGGTGCGGGGGGGGGGGG
>LNAC01000567.1:24782-106535 GCA_002007465.1 Ailurus styani | reverse complement strand
GGGGGGGGGGGGGGGGGGAAGGTAGCAGAGAGGAATAGGGGCCTCCGGGTACATAGCAGCATGCCTTTAACTTTGATTTTGAAAACCAAAAGACTGAGTTCTAGGTGCTCTAAACTGCTTCAAAATTGTGTCAACACTCAGCACAGTGTCATTAACACCTCTACTACCTATTTAGAGACTCTAAAGAACCTGGTTGAAAAGGTCCTCTAACATTTCACTGGTTGCTAGATTTGCTCTCTATAATGTATAGATTTCCTCCAAATCATTTCTCCTGTTTGCTTTTGTAATGCAGTTTCCATCTCCTTATGCTGTACCGCCTGAAGTTCTCAACCTACAAAAGCAGGTTGTATACAAAAGCCTAAGGCCTTTGTGTAAAGGAAATGAGGTAGGGTGGACCCTTCTCAACCCTTTCCTTTTCCGCAGGGCTTTGCATTCCTAAGGATGGGCCCCTCCTCTGCTTGGGGATGTTACCTAAAGCTGCAATAAATATCACTCAAAGCCGTGGAACTTCAAAAGCATTTCCTTTCCAGTCCCTACTGTAAGCTTTCTTTTGGCATAAATGTTTCATTTTAATGTATTAAGTATCAGACTCTTGATGACTTCTCATAGCAAACTACAGAAAACTTTGGATTTTCTAAATGGCTTTATTATGCTAAAAGCTGTTTGTGGGACTGCCAGTATCATCAACCTGCCCTGTCTTCTCCCTTCCCTTTCCCCCAGTCAGGCCTGGCTTGCCAACTTTTTTTTTTCTTTTTTTTTTTTAAGTGGGCTCAAACTCAGGACCCTGAGATCAAGATCTACACTGCTTCATTTGCTGAGCCACCCAGGCACCCCCTGGCTTTCCAACTTTAAATGGCAGAGTTATCTGGGGGACGTCTGGTCACTAACTTATCTGGCATCTTCCACTAGTTAAAGTTGTCTTGTCATTGTAAACACTTGCTTTTCAAGTGATAATTATGCCATCTTCTCTTTTGTAGCCCTTCTGGTGAGGAAGGCACAAAGGAATCCACAGCAGAGCCAAACTGGAAGTAGAGGGGTAAAGACTCAAGGTTCAGAGACTCCTCAGAGTATGGCATAAATTGTTTTCCTTACATTCAACCTAGAACCTTTATTTTTTTTTCAACTCAAAACTGTGATTATAATCCAAAGAAAAACTGGATTGCAGCTTTTAAGGCTAATACCTGTTTCCCAAGTAGTGTTTACCACGTCTTCTCTCATTCAATCCTCACAACCACTCCACATTCTAAGGGCTATTAGAAAAATGAAGTGGAGGTGTGCCTGGCTGGCTCAGTCAGTGGAGCATGGGACTCTTGGTCTTGGGCTGTGAGTTTGAGCCCCACACTGGGTGTGAAGATTACTTGAAAATAAAATCTTAAAAAAAAAAAAAGAAAAGAAAAGAAAAGAAAAATGAAGCAGATACTTACATGGGAAACTTACTTTCTATGTCATATACGCCTAAACCACCTGAATTTTTTCGTATCAATCATGTCATTTAGAACAAATAATCCCATTTCCTACATGGCTAAGTACAAACTTACTCCCTTGGCTTTCAAGCTGTTAGACAAATATGGCCCTGGTCTCCTTTTCAGTTTTAATCCATTACTTCCCTATGTGTTCTGTTGTCTTATACTCTTAGCGAATGATCCCATAGAAATCTCTTAACTGGTTTAAATGATAACACCCTAACCAGGCTAGTCTCTAATATCATGGGATCAACACTTCTTTCTCTCAATCAGTGGAGCTGTGTCCTTATCAAGTGTCAGGTAGGTCTGTTCAGAAGTCAACTTATGCCAGTTAAGCTTATTAATGTAAGAATATAATTTAATAAAGTATTACATAAAGCAATTAAGTGTAAGTGACAAGAGGAAAACAGCAGTTAATACTTGCTACCTGCCAGACACTGTTCTAAGTACTTTACATGAATGGACTCCTATAACCTTCACAAGAACCCTAGAAACTAGATACTATCATTGTCCCTATTTTTCAAAGGAGAAAACTGAGCAACATGCCCAAAACCTGTATAACTAATAAATGGCAAAACAATTTGGCTCCAGAGCTTAAGAATTTAGCTACTATACTACGTGGACTGTCTGATAGTTATTTCTATGAAAACCAAGTTGAAAGCTTTGGAAAGACTAGATAAAGATGAGTCACACAGATACATACAACTACTCAATTCTACCTTGTACGTCAAAGTAGCCATAGATAATATGTCAACAAATGAGCATGGCTGTGTTCCAATAAAACTGTTTACAGAAACAGGCAGAAGGCTAGGACAAGGTTTGGCCCCCATGCTATAGTTCACAGATCCTTGGGGCCCACAACCTACAAAAAGGCTTATTTAAAGAATGGCAAAAAGATGTTTACGCTTTAAGTTAAAATCAAATGGCTAAGGTCTGTGTATAACTAATATCTGTATGATTCCCTATTTTAACTTATTTTTTTAGTTGGCCACTATTGGCCCTAATTGCATCAAATTAGAGGGCAACTCTGGTCTTGTAAGAAATTTGTGCCTTCTCTCCTGCCTTTGTGCTTTTGCCAAAGCCACCCCCTCAACCTGGAGAACCATACTTCCTCATTTCCATTTGGAATCCCACTCATCTTCAAAGCCCATTATCTAACCACACATACTCCTCCCAACTAGATATAATCTCTTCTTCCTTTGAAAACCTATAATAATTAATTTCTACTTAAGGGACTTATTTTGCTATGTCTTCTAGTACAATTATTTGTATATTTCAACTATCCCCACTGTTCAACTATAAGCACTTTGAGGACAACAATGACTTACTCATTTTCCTATTCCAGGCAACACCTGGACAGTGCTTTACAAGTAGGAGGTTTTCAGATATTTCTTGAATTGTGTTCTGACACTCTTCTGTTTTTAGTGACTGGACAGAAAGAACACTATACCAATTCTCCCAAAACTGTATCCAGTTCATATTACTACCACCACACCTATCGTTTAACCTGTTTATAACTTTAAACTTTAATAATTTTTATAGTTTAATATTTACAACGCATTCACTAGTATAGATTAGTACGGGTGTACCTGGATATAAAAATTATCATCTCGGGGCGCCTGGGTAGCTCAGTGGGTTAAAGCCTCTGCCTTCAGCTCAGGTCATGATCTCAGGGTCCTGGAACAGAGCCTGCTCAGCAGGGAGCCTGCTTCCTCCTCTCTCTCTGCCTGCCTCTCTGCCTACTTGTGATCTCTCTCTCTCTGTAAAATAAATAAATAAAAATCTTTAAAAAAATTATCATCTCTATAGCAAAACTGCTGATAACTTGTATTTTTTAAAAAGATTTTATTTATTTATTTGACACACAGAGGGAGAGAAAGAGAGCAATGCAGGTGCACAAGCAGGGGGAGTGGCAGGCAGAGGAGACAGAGAAGCAGGCTCCCCCTTGGAGCAAGGAGCCAGATGCGGGGCTCTATCCCAGGACCCTGTGATCACAACCTGAGCCAAAGGCAGTAGTTTAACCAACTGAGCCACCCAGCACCCCCAAAATTGCTGATAATTTGAAAGGAATTGTTAAAATTGCCACTTCCTGGTTAATCTTTTGGGGGGAAGGGTCAATATATTTTATAAATACATCTAAAAACTGTGTATTTAAGCAAAACAAACAAAAATGCTTAATTCAAACTTGAGATCAGGGTTGTGCTTTCTTTATCTCTGTATCTCCAGCAGTACTTAACAGATATCTGGGTTTAAACCACTCCTTTTACAAAGTGTTTAGGGAGTCTGGCCCAAGCTCAGAGCGAATTAGAAGGGCTGGGATGGGAATTCAGATTTCTTAATTCCTGGTCCAATATTCTAATTCAGGAAGATAGTGCCTTTTCATTAAATTTGTTAAAAACTGTTTTTCATTAAAAAAAAAAAGATTTTATTTATTTATTTATTTACTTACTTACTTACTTCTTAGATAGAGAGAGAGCACAAGTGGAGAAAGGGGCAGAGGGAGAATCTCAAGCAGGCTCCCCCGAGCATGGAACTTGATGTAGGATCAATTTTACGATCCTGATATCATGACCTGAGCTGTAATCTAGAATCAGACGCTTAACAAACCAAGCCACACAGATGCTCTGACAGTGGCTTTTTAGGTATACCTAATCCTGAAGTTCAAGTACTGCAAGACTGAGGAAACCTCACCACTATCTTCCCCTTTCTCAGACTGCCGATCAGAACTAGCAGCTGTGTTCCCACAGTGGTGACCTGGGCATGCATATTTGTGGTGTCCCAATTGCCAAAAACACTGATCCAGATTTTACATGCCTGCCTATCTAAAAAGGCTACTTAAATACCCTAGGTGAAAACATCCCCAACTCAAGAATTCAGGATAAGCATTCAAATGATCTTTCAGCATTTTTTTTAAAGATGTTTTTTGTTTATTTATTTGACAGAGAGATTACAAGTAGGCAGAGAGGCAGGCAGAGAGAGGAGGAAGCAGGCTCCCTGCCGAGCAGAGCCCGATATGGGCCTTGATCCCAGGACCCTGAGATCACGACCTGAGCCGAAGGCAGAGGCTTTAACCCACTGAGCCACCCAGGCGCCCCATTTTTTTTTTAAAGCACTATTCCGATGTTTCAGTTCTGGAATAACGATGACCAGTACTGGGGAAAGGGGTTAGAAGAAGTGATGTCACTTAGGCAATTCTTTCTCCCTCTCCCTGAGAGGTAACCAAGTTCATATTCTAAACAGAGCTACTGCAAAGCGTTCTAGTTCTAATGCTTAGATTCCAGTTGCATCACTGTTTTCACACTGTCAGACTTCACTGCTTTAACCATCTTAATCTGTAAAATGGACACAGGAAGCAGACAACAGCCCTGTCTCTCAGTTTAACAGAGGAATCTTTTACTAACAAAAATCAAAGCTACACATACTATTTCTAGCTATTCTATCCCCCATTTACCCTTCCCCTAGAGCTTTAAACAATAGTAAAATCATCTTCAACTAGCAAAAGAGAGTTCACAACTAGTACAGCATTTTCATCTTTCTGGAAGGCAAGAGCCATTGCATGGCTCTCTGGGTCACAGGTGAAAAAAATCCTAAGAGCATAATTAAGGAATGGGAATAAGGATGAATTCCATTACTCAGTCTAACAAAGAATAAGAATCCATTATGGTCAAGAAGGCACAGTGCTCTGTGACACAGGTGACAACAAGATGAATAAAACTGTCCCTGTCCTTGAGGGGTTTACAATTTAGTACAAGTACACAAACTAGAATAAAAATCAGAGCAAGCGAAGTACTAAGAAGTACGAAGTTCTCTAGGAGGTGAATCACTACCAGTCACTTCACTTCAATTTCATTTTAATAGACTAAAACACCCAGGTAAGGGACACCTGTTGTACTAACCTGATCAAGAGAAGCCTCGAATGAAAACAGCTCCAGTTGAGATCTATGGAAACGGATGCTACAGTGATACATTATCTGCTTACCCCCACCTTGGCTAAACCAGGCTTATTTGGAGATTGTTTCAAGAATTATACCGGGTTAACCAAAGGATACTTAAATAAGATACAGAGAAGGTGGAAACAAGAGACAGAGAAGTCCCCAACAACTGATGTTGACTTAGGTCTGTGGCAAAAAGACTAAGCAAAACGCAGACCAAAATTGGGACTGGCGATTTTTCGCTTCTAAAGTTTTCTCTCTTCCATCACTCAGTCCCAGGATATCCCTGCTCTTCTGCACCTCACCTGCATTGAGAGGGAATTCTCTCCAGAGGTATGCCACAGTCTAGCCATAACCACTCTGTACGGGCGCACAGTACTTAAGAGTTGATAAGATTCTTGTTCACCCATCAGCTTACTACGTCCTGAATCAAGAGACTAGGGATCCAGCCCCGGTCTGCCCTTTACTCTGTGTGACCTCGGACTAGTCCTCCAAGCGCTTACTACTTCGTTTCCCTATTGCAAATTCTGGGATTATGAAGAGACTGGGATTGAATTCGATGACCTCTGAGGTCTAAAAGCTTCTTGACCAGCCGGCACATAGAAACACTGGACAAAGAGCCCGTTGAATAAATAGAGAGGTCGGCCACAGGGGACAAGCGAGAGGGACGAGAGGCCCGTTTTATAGACGGGGAAAGTGAGGCACCGAGCACCCAGCCCCAAGGTCACTCTAGCTATATGTCAGAGTAGGGGCCCGGCAGAAAGCTCAGTCTCCAGACTGCCAGTCCCGGGCCCTTTCTCCTTTCTCAGAGCGGAGGAGTGGCGCGGAGGGTCCTTGTCCCCGGGGAGAAAGGACTGTGCCCGTGCCAGGGGTGGGAGAGCGGCGGTGGTGCTTACCTTCCGGATCGACTCTCGCCACCGGCCCCTGCCTCTTAGAACCTTAACCCGTCAGCACCCTCGCGACTCTTCAGAAGCCCCCACCACTTCTGCCGGGCTCGACGTGTCCACGACCGCCACCGAGGCCGCTGATTCCCGCCCCTGCCCCGCCCCCGGCCTCGTCAGCCAATCCGTGCGCAGGATTTCGGAGCTCCCGCGGATTTCACCGCCTCTGCAGGCTGGAGAAGCCTTACGTCATGCGCGCGCGTGCCCGCGAGGTCCTCCCATTTGCCTTTCCCCCACCTTCTCCGGAGCCTAGACCCCTCCCGGCCGAGCCACCGTGCGAGAGAGTTCGTCCTGCCGGAAAGCAGCACGCCACCGCGGCATTTCACGACGTCGGCGGTGAAAGGCCCGAAAACACTCTTGCTTCCCACCTACCGCTGGGCGAAGGGCATCGCGATGTTCGGTGCGGGAGACGAAGACGACACCGACTTTCTCTCTCCTAGCGGCGGGTGAGTGACTGAGAAGCGTGGGACAGAGGGCGTAGCTGAGAGAACTGGGCACATGGTTGGAGGGGTCGCACTCTTACCAGACTTCTTCTCAACTTCCGGGTCCAGACCCCTGCCACATTCCGGTGCTCTACAGGTTTCAGAATCCGGGCAGAGCTCGAAACTGTGCCGCGTCTGTCCACCTCTGTTCTGCACCTGGCATGTCCCCTGTCACTCAGTATGGCTCTGGGGTTCGCCTTTTGCTTTGTGGGTCAGTTTCTCCTTCTGTGGAATGGAGGTGATTACTGATGACAGCATCTGCCTCAGAGTTTTTACAGGAGTCAGCTGGGGACGATGTGAGACTTTCTCTTCCCCGTGGACAAAGCAGTGACACTTCAGAATTGGCCCTTGTGGGTCAGCTCCAGCATCCTTCAAGGCCCAACCCGGATGACACCTTTCGGTGCTTTCCCTTCTCTCGCAGACCCAGGCAGAATGCATTGCTTTCTCTTCCTTATTCCCACATCTAGGCTGATTACCTCTATCCTTGCAACACCGAACGTATTAGATTATGAACCCTGACAGAACAGGGACTGCTTTTGCTGTTCACCTGTGTCTAGCGCTTAACACAGGACGTTGTGTGCTCCAGAAGTCCCTGTGAAATTGCACTTTAAAGCATAAAACCAATGTAAGAGACTGCAGTTGCTGTCCCCTGCTCCAGTCATTATATATACTAGCCTGGAATGCAAGATTTCAGGAGGCAGGGTCTTGTCTTTTCCCATAATCAGTTTAGACTTTTCCCTCATGTTGTGTCAGTAGACAGCTTGACTCCTTTGAAAATGAGCTGCCAATCCTGATCCTTGCAGAGCCCTTTCTCTGAACATATATTTAACAAATTTAAGAATGTACAGAAGAATGATGAATATACCAACATACACACACTCCTCATCTTATTGCTAAGAGGTTACAAAAATGATTAAGCTACTGTGCCTCCTCTCAAGTTACTTCTGTTGGAGGTTCAGTATAAGAATGATCATAAAATGACATAGTCTCTCTTTTGGACTTGAACAGGATCTTTTGACATACACTGTGACTGGCTATATATTACCTACCCTTAAGTCCTTTTTTCACCCTTACCACCCTGTTCCACCCCTGCTCTCACTTTAGATGGTCTGCGTCCACTGAGTTCCGCTTTGGGTTCTTTCAGTTGCTCGGTTATTTTAGACTTAAGCTGTGCTTTGGTTCCTTTTCCCATGTTCCATCCAAAACACTCACTAAAATTTCCAGATAGTCCAGCCTGCTGCTGTTGTATGTGTAGTCACCTTTTTGATTTAGGCTTAACTCACCTATTGAAAAAAAAAATCTGATGAGCTAGCAAATAGATTCAGGTAAAAAATAAAGAGATGAGCCCAATTTAAAATGAGCAAAAGTAAAAAAATAAAATAAAAAGTAAATGAGCAAAAGATTTAAATAGACATTTCTCCAAAGAAGATGTACAAATTGCCAATATACATAAGATGCTCAACATCATTAGTTATTAGGGAAATTCAAATCAAACCAAAGAGATACCATTTCACACTCACTAGAATGGCTTTTATGAAAAAGACAATAATGTGCTGGTAAGGATGTAGAGAAATCAGAACCAAATACAGGCAGAACTCACTGTATGGTAATGAGTTTGCAAATATGGCCATGCAAGCTGAAACTGTACAAAGCAAGCTTAATAATCAATGGGAAAGATTACAGTTGTTTCATGGTCTTTAGAAATTTTGGTTGAGGGGTGCCTCGGTGGCTCAGTTGTTGAGCGTCTGCCTTCGGCTCAGGTCCTGACCCCAGGGTCCTGGGTTCAAGCTCCGCATCGGGCTCCCTGCTCAGCGAGAAGCCTGCTTCTCTCTCTCCTACTCCCCCTGCTTGTGTTCCCTCTCTCACTGTCTCTCTCTCTCTCTCTGTCAAATGGATAAAATCTTTANGCAGGCAGAGAGAGAGGAGAGAGGAGGAAGCAGGCTCCCTGCTGAGCAGAGAGCCCGATGTGGGCCTCGATCCCAGGACCCTGGGACCATGACCTGAGCCGAAGGCAGCGGCTTTAACCCACTGAGCCACCCAGGCGCCCTCTCCTACTCCCCCTGCTTGTGTTCCCTCTCTCGCTGTCTCTCTCTCTCTCTGTCAAATGGATAAAATCTTTAAAAAAAAAAAAAGAAAGAAAGAAAGAAAATTTTTGGTTGAAACGAACAGTTGGCACCTTGAGAATTAGTATTTTATTTCTATTTTTAAAAACTTATCAAGAGGGGGCACCTGGGTGGCTCAGTTAAGCATCTGCCTTCACCTCCTGTCCTGATCTCTGGGTCCTGTGAGCTCTTTGTTAGGGTTCCTGCTCAGTGGGGAGTCTGCTTCTCCCTCTACCTCTGCCCCTCCCCCTGGCTCCTGTGCACACGTGGTCTCTCTGTCTCTCTAATAATAAAAATAAAATCTTAAAAAAGAACTTATCAAGTAAAAAAAGTCAAGAGTGCTTGCCTTCTCTTTGTACAGCTTATAATACCGAGTGAGCATTTCCATATACCTTGGCAAATATGCCAAAGTATAGAAGAGTAAGTATTTCTTCTGCACCTTGGCACCGCACAGGTGCCCCTATAAGAGATACATACTGTAAATTCACATTCTTCCCTAGGTGAAACTATCTAGAAGAAGTCTGTAAACGAATGTTAAAGCTCCAGACTTCTATGCAACAAGCAGTCTGCTACTGACTGCAAATGACAGGGTAGATAACACCAGTCATGTGTTCTTTTCCAGGTTCCCGGCCTGTGATAGTTCTTGGTGGCTCAGCTAGCCTGCTTTTCTGAGCAGGCCCATCAGGGACATGAAACATTTTAGTTCTAGGTGTTTAACTGTGCACCTAGGATGTCTAGGTGGCTCCGTTGGTTAAGCGTCTGCCTTTGGCTCAGGTCATGATCCCAGGGTTCTGGGATCGAGTTCCACATTGGGCTTCCTGCTCAGCGGGGAGTCTCCTTCTCTCTCTGACCTTCCCCCCCACTTGTTCCCTTTCTCTCTCTCAAATAAATAAAATCTTTATTTTATTTTATTTTTTTTAAGATTGTATTTATTTATTTGACAGAGAGAGACATCGAGAGAGGGAACACAAGCATGGGAGGAGTGGGAGAGGGAGAAGCAGGCCTCCCACTGAGCAGGGAGCCCAGTGCCAGGCTCCATCGCAGCACCCTGGGATCATGACCTGAGCCGATAATGACTGAGCTACCCAGGTGCCCCTTAAAACTTTTTTTTTTTTTAAACTGTGCTCCTAAACACAGACAGCAGCTAATTGAATGATAAAAGGCTTAGTAAACAAAATTGTACAGATCACTTATTTTCATTCTCAGTAATAACCAGAGAAACCAAATAAAATTTAAGATTGAGAATATTGAAAGTTTTACCAATGGTCTCTGATTCAGCTATTCCTTCTTTGTTTTTTCCTGAGGAAGTAGAACATATGACAGTAAGTATTACAGCTGCTTTCCACTTCCTCTTATAACTGTAGTTTGCTGTAAATATATACTTGCTTATTAATTTTCAAGTGTTTTGATTCCATTTAGGATATTCAACCCTGGTAGAAGTGGGAGTATTAGTGCCTGGGATGGCTGTTGAGATGATCGATAATCTGTGTACCAAGTTTCCAGGCCTTTTCACATCCATGTTTAACCTAGAAGTAGTAATCAGAAGGATTGCTTTTTTTCTTTTTTTGCCTTAGCTCTTTTCCTGCCATCATGACTTTGAATTGAAGAAATCTGTGAATGTCCGCCAAATGTATGGCACTTTGTTTCAGCTGATAGCATTTTATAGTTGCAGGTCAGTTTGTGCATTGATTGATCATGCTTTCTCCCTTACAGGGGTATCTGAGTTCAAGGGACATTTCAAGATAATAGGATATGTGCACACGTATATAAAACATGTATTGTTTACTTACTCTGTGCCAGGTACCGTACCAAGTAATAAATATACATTATCATGTTTTCTTTTCCCTACTACTTTATTAGGTAGTTTTTACTATCATACCCATTTTGCACATGGGAAAATAAAAGAGAGGTTAGTTGTTCAGGGTCACACAGCTAAAAGTGAAAGAGCCTGAATTTGAAATCAGGCAAGCAGATTTTCACTAGATGGCCATATGCCTGTTATTATTATTGTAGAAGTAGGTGTTTGATGCCATAGTTTATAAAAGAAATACTTTAACAGCAAAAAGAACCCCTGTTTTTAAAAATACATGAAAATAGTATAACTGCTATGTGTTACCTTTTTTTTTTAAGATTATTTATTTATTTATTAGAGAGAGAGAGAGAGAGAGAGAGAGAGAGCACAAACAGGGGAAGCAGCAGATAGAGGGAGATGGAGAAGCAGGCCTCCCACCGAACGGGGAGCCTGGCCTGGGGCTTGATCCCAAGACCTTGGGATCATGACGTGAGCTGAAGGCAGATGCCTAACTGACTGAGCCACCAGGTGCCCCTGTGTTACCGTTTTTGATGAGAAAAGAAAAGGAGTATAAAGCTAAGGTTAGGTAAAGACTTTGGCAACTAAATGCATTGGCTGACATTTTTAAAATGAATTAATGCCATAATGACTTTTTCTGTGAATTATAGAGACTCAAGTCCAGAGTTAGCAAGCCCATTCTTGCTAACATAGAGAAATGTGTACATTTGAAAATACTTTAGAAGTGGGAAAAATAATAATTTACAAGAAACTTATGCCCCTAAGCATATATAGAGTTCATTTAAAAATATTAATAGAAATTAAAATGGAGGGCACCTGGGTGACTCAGTCAGCTAAGTGTCTGCCTAGACTCCCTGCTCAGTGGGAACCTGCTTCTCCTCCCTTTGCCCCCTCCCTTCGCATGCACACCCATGCGCTCTCGCTCTCTCAAAACTAAATAAATAAATCTTAAAAAAAAAAAAGAGAAAGAATGAAAATAGAATGGATCTGAAAGACAATTGGATTGACCTGGCTTTTGGATTGATTTTGTAGTCATCAACTGGCTGGCCTTTAGAGCAACTATGGAAACATAGTTTATATATGATACTTTTATTTTTCCCTTAAAAAAAAACATAGTAGTAAAATGAAAACAGCAAATCCAATACCCATATCCATACTGAAGCTAACAAGGACATTCTTTCCTTATCAATTATGCGTGAACTATTATGTCTTAACTAGGTTCTAAGTTTTGTAAATTTTTCACTGTGTTAAAGGCATTGCCCAACTCTTCCAGAATCTTCTTATTTTTTTAAAAAAATATCTGAGAGAGAGAGAGATCATGAGCAGGGGGGAGGGATAGAGGGAGAAGCAGACTCCCTGCCAAGCAGGGAACCTGATGTGGGACTTGATCCCAGGGCTCTGGGATCATGACCTGAGCCGAAGGCAGATGCTTAACCAACTGAGGCACCCAAGTGCCCTCAGAATCTTATTCTTTTAGGGACTTTTCCCAGATTGCCTTGGTTAAAGGGGAAATCTCGGTTTCTTCTTAATTTTATTAGCATTTGTTCAGTCTTATTTAGGATAGCACTGCTCCGTACACTAGTAATCTCACTTAACCTCTTAGTCCTTTAGGGGAGGCATTGTTGACCCCATTTACAGGAAACTTAACGGAAATTGATACTACATTACCTTGAGAAAACAGGGTAATAGTTTCAAGTCATATTCAACTTACTTTGCAAAATGTTAGTATGTATTATACATTAAAATTATTGGGGGGACAGGCCCCCAAAAGTTATGAAGTCTCAATATGTTTTTTAAGGGTTTTGTTTGTTTGTTTGTTTGTTTTTAAAGTAATCTCTGTGCCCAGTGTGGGGCTTGAACTCACAATCCCGAGATCAAAGATGCAGTGCTTTACTGACTGAGCCGTACAGGCACCCCTCAATATTTATATTACCTAAACCAGAGATGCCTTTGGAGAAGAGGAGCTCAGAGCTAGACGAGACTTTGAGTTCATTTATTGAGCCTGTTTTATACCAGACCCCAGGCAAAATATAGTCAAGTGGTGATTATAATAGTTATCATGTTACATAATAACTGATTGAATAACTTTTATTAATCTATATGGAGTATAATTCCATGTAACAGCTACTCATTATATATCTTATATTACAGTTTGCACTTATTTATTATGTAATACTTAATTTTCTTGTTAGCGTATATAAGGTCCTTGAAAATAGAACTCAGCTTTGCTCATCAATATATACTCAGCATTTAGCACAGTCTCAGATATATATTTCTTGAGCGAATGAAGTAGACTCCTGTGGGAGCCCCTAAGAAGATCATCTAATCTAGATTTTGAGATTAGGGGCAACTTCCAGGGGAGAGAAGGAACAGGAAGGATGTTTTAGGCAGAGGGAATAGGATATCCAAAGGTTGGAGATTAGAAAGATCTTGCCTTACTTGAGAAACTAAAAGTTCTGTGGAGCACACATTTGGAGTTGAGAAATGGCCAGTTAGGAGCCTGGAGAAGTATGGAGAGGTGAGGTCTTGAAGGACTTTGTAAAGCTGTCTTGTGGAGTTTGGATTTTTATCTTGGTAATATCGAGGTGTTATTGAGGGTTTTAAGGAGGAAAGAGACTTCATCAAGTTTGGTTTTTAGAAAGATCACTGTGGACGCAGTGTGGAGAATGGATAAGAAGCAGGCAAGACCAGGACAGGGAGATAAATCAGGAGATTGTCAGAATAACTCTAGTTAGAGAAATATGATGGTGCCCTGAGCTAGGGAAGTGGCAGTGAGGATGGGAAGAAATGGATGGGTTCAAGAAGTATTGAGCAAGTAAAATCAAATGGATTCAGGGATTGGTCATGAGCACCGGTGGCGGGGGGGAGGGAGGGGAGCCAAGGGTGATACCCAGATTTCAGTTTTGGTTGTGTATGTTTGCAGAAAAGAGTTAACTCGGGAGACGTGACAACATCATCTTTAGAAAGTCCTGTTTACAAGGTTGGCACTTGGCTGGCGTATGGGAACTTGATTGGTAACAGTTCCCCACAGTGATACAAAGCTTTCCATAAATGATGCGTGGCTCACTGTGCCTAAGCTGTACAAACAATAGGTTTATATTGAACCGAACCTTCTCTCTGGGAGTGTAGAGTTTTGGTTCATGCTAGAGGGTTTCTGTGTGACCAACCCCCAATAAAAAACCTGGGGCACTGAGTCTCTAATGAGCTTCCTTGGGAGACCGTACTTTATATATCTTGTTACAACTCTTTGCTGGAGGAATTAAATGTGTCCAGTGTCACTCCACTGGAAAAGGACTCTTGGATGCTCCTCATTTCCTCTGGACTTTGCCCCCATGTGCCTTTTTCCTTTGCCAGTTTTGCTGTGTTATCTTTTTTGTTGTAATACATCTTAGCCATGAGTATGACTATATGCTGTGTCCAGTGAGTCCTGCCAAATCACTGAACCTGGTGGTGGTGTTGGGGACCCTGATACAAAAAGTATTTTCACCAAGAGAAAAGAACACAAGAGTGAGAGCAGGTTTTGCTGGGGCAGTGGGGATTGAAAGATAGGAGTTCTAGTGGACATGTTGCATTTGTGTGGCTGGTGGGATATCTGTATTTTCTGACCCCAGGAGCAAATTCTGGGTTGGGGATACAGATTTGAACATTGTCAGTGTCTGGGTAGCACTTGATACCAACATAAATGAATTAGATTGCCAAGAGAGGGGGAGAGTGAAATCTGGGTGCGTGGGCATTTAAAAGGTTGGGCAAGGGGCATCTGGGTGCCTCACTTGGTTGAACGTCCAACTCTTGGTTTCAGCTCAGGTCCTCAGGTTGTGATCTTAAGGGTCATGAGAGCAAGCTCCGTGCTCAGCAGTGGGTCTGCTTAAAGTTTCTCCCTTCTTCCCTCCCTTTCTCTCAAATAAATAAATCTTAAAAAAAAAAAAAAAAAAGGAAAAAAGAAAAGAAAAGGCTGGGCAAAGAAAGAAGAGGCCCAGGAGTTAAACAAGGAGCCAGAGACATGGGAAGACAACAAGAGAGGGATCCCATTAGCATTTATTGATGTCTTACTTGGGCCAGTCCCTCCCACCCCTGCAAATATCCTCACAGAAGTCAAGGGAAAAGTTTGTTTGAAGAAAAACAAATTAGTTGACAGTGTAAAAAAGCATCATGAAAGCCAAATAAGATAAGGACTGATAAACTGAGTTTAGTAACGAAGAGGTTGTTGGTGACCTTAGCAAGAGCAGTTCTCTTTGCAATGGTTGGGGCATAAGATTCATTGCAAGGGATGGGAAAGAAGCTGTCTTCCTGTTAAATGAAATGATAGGACCATGTGTGTTGGAGTAAATTTGAAGTACAGTTCTATTTCAGTGTAATAAATGAGTAAAAGGTAGGAAACTATGACTTGCTCAAGGCAAGAATTTACAGTTGAAAGAGACCACAGAGAGTGTCTGCTCAATTTACCAATCACCTCAATTTACATACACAGAAACTGAGGTCCAAAATAAATGCCTTGACCAAAGTCTTGTGGACAGGCAAGTTCAGCTGTTGGTGTTTAGATCAGAAATACAGTTTTGTTTTGTTTTGTTTTTTAAAGATTTTATTAATTTATTTGGCAGAGAGAGAGAGAGCCCAAGCAGGGGACTCAGCAGGTAGAGGGAGAAGCAGGCTCCCTGCTGAACAAGGAGCCTGATGCGGAACTAGATCTTAGGACCCTGGAACCATGACCTGAGCCGATGGCAAATGCTTCACTGACTAGGCCACCCAGGCATCCCCAGAAATACAACCTTGATTTCAAAGACAGTTTCCAGTATGATGGGATATGCGATCAAGGTTGGAGGTGAGCAGCTTTTACAATGATTCCAGGTTTGAGATATGTCAAGTGAAATGTCATTTTCATTTTCTACTAACAGTGCCAGATTGGCCTCTCTTTTTGGACTGGATCAGGCATCTGCTGGCCACGGGAATGAATTCTTCCAGTACACAGCCCCAAAGCAGCCTAAAAAAGGTCCAGGAGCAGCAGCAACAGGTAAGTGAAGAGGTTAGGATCGGTCCCTAACAGGTTAGTTGAAAGGATAAGCAGGCTTCCAAAAGTGACATGCCAGGTTGTCCATCCTCAATCAGTCTGGCCAAGTTCACTGCCAGTAGCACATTCCTCTCTAAGCTCCGATAACCCGAATTCCAGCACCTAGATAGTGTACCCTTTGTTGGAAGCTGGCGGAGAAAGGTCTCAGGCAAACTCTTTTGCCTCATGTGAACAGCACTCTTCATTGCTGCCTGAGGCACTGTCCAATCTTCCTTGGCGGGAAGGAAGAGCTGCTTTTCACTTCTTTTACCTCGACAGGTTAGATGTATGCTGACAATGACTTTTTCCCAATTGGACAGTGATGCTCAGTGCTATTTCTCCTGTACCTTTCATCATGATGGAGACACATTGAATGAACATTTGTTGAATAGAGGAGCGAAAGGGGCAACTATTATTTCTAAAATGCCTGCTTTCGGTTTGGTCTCAGGTGCTTTACATAAATTGCCTTATTTAGTTGTCTCAGTGGTGTGCTGTGAAATAGGGAAGACTACCACCAGTTTAGAGGCTGAGAGAGTTTTAGGGACTTAATCAAGGTCATACAGCAGTAAGTGACATAGTTGAAATTTGAACCCTGACCTGACTCACGCCAAAGCTCTTTCCTCTACACTTTGTAATCTTTGTGTAAGAAACTGAAGAGGGGTGGGGGACTGATAGAAATAGTCCTGAGCAGAACAGGTGGTAAGGGACATTAAATTGTTTGTTGAATGAAGATGAAAGTATTGAGTCCCTTTTACATGTTGGGCACAATGGTAGCCCTGAGGATATAGTTAGATTATTGAGAGTTGAAGAGTTGCAACAGATACCATATGGCCCATAAGCCTAAAATATTTACTCTTTGGCCCTGTACAGAAAATGTTTGCTGCTCCCTGCTCTAAATCTTACCTGTCACTTTTGGCAGCTTTGCCATACGTTGCTGGCCCTGTTCTCTAAGTCACGACTGGGCCAGATTTCTAGTAGGCCCTGCCTTTACATTTCCTCTGGCACAGCTCTTCATCAGCAGTGTGTTTCTGACTCAGTTTAAAGTGGTTGAGTTAATGGATGTGGGTAAAAATAAACAACCTCAGTACCCAGCCAATGATGTAACTTGATTTTGTTTTAATTGGAAAACAGCAACTATGAGTTAATTATACTTTTAAAGGGGAATTACAGAGGTGTTTCAACTTAAAAATTACCGATACAATCTTATGTAGGCATTTACAAAGAAAAAGTAGCAAGGTAGGAGATCCTCTCTGTTCAAGGGGTATTTGTGTAAGAAGTCTTTGCAGGGAAAGTGGCTGCAGCATAATTCTTGAATCTCTTCAGATCTCAATATAAAAATAGAGCAGATATAAAAGACAAGCCTATGGATATTATTTACAACAAATCCAGTTGAAAAAGTGTCTTCATGAATATTCCAAAATACAAGCAGGTCTGGACAGACCACTAACAGCTCCAAGGCTTGTGTAGTATCAGCATTTGCATGGGAGAAAATGGGGTAGCAATGGGATATCTAAATCTGAGCATGGAAGAACCCCAAAACAGCCACCAGGTGTTCATGGAAAATATGGGAGGTGAAGCTGAAACTGAAAGTGTTTTGCCCACTCTGGTTGTGGGTAGGTACAAGGAGTTGATAATGGGGGCTGAAAGAACTAGAGCAGTCTTGCTCCTGTGAACTTTTTTTTTTTTTAAGTAGGCTCCATGCCCAACGTGGGGTTTGAACTCATGACCCTGAGGTCAAGAGTCGCATGCTCCACCAATGGAGCCAGCCAGGCGTCCTGCTTCTATGAACTTTTGAAACTCATCCCCCAGGGTGACCTTTCAGGACAGGTCCCCACACTGAGAAGAACCAGCTGGGAATGAAGTTAAAATTGAGGAGGATAGGGATATAATAGAAGTGAAGGAGAAAAGATACAGATAAAAGTAGGGATAGAAATAGAATCAAGAAATCTCAGGAGGAAGCCACCGTATTTTTGAGCTCTATTCAAAAGCAACAGAAGAGGGAGCTCTATGAAGTTAAGAAAGCCACTTCGAACCCTCCCTCCTTCTAGAAGTTCAGAAAAGCAAATTTTGCATTAAAATGAGCAATAGGAACTTAGCAGACTCCAACTCCATGTCAAGTTTTAAGAACAGAGAGAGCAAAAAGCAGAATAATATCCTTATAGACAATGAGATCTCTTTTCTGTGAGAATGTTTCTTACTGAATAAATCAAAAACTACAACCACCTGTTAACATTAGGAAAATAATATAAGACATGAAATGAGAACATAAATGAGGTTAGAAAGTCTCAGAAGTAAGTGACAAGACTCAGGAAAAAATTAGAGAGGGAAGAGAAATTACAGAAATGAAGGCTAAACGAGAAGGAACACAAGAATGAATAAAAACAGCAGATTATACCTGAAGAGAAATAGAAGGTTAACAGGAGGAAATTGTTAAAAAAATAAAAAATTTAAGAGATAAAAATGTTCCAAAAGAAAGTGTGACAAGGGCGCCTGGGTGACTCAGTGGGTTAAAGCCTCTGCCTTCGGCTCAGGTCATGATCTCAGGGTCCTGGGATCGAGGCCCGTATGGGGCTCCCTGCTCGGCGGGGAGCCTGCGTCCTCCTCTCTCTCTCTACCTGCCTCTCTGCCTACTTGTGATCTCTGTCTGTCAAATAAATAAATAAATAAAATCTTTAAAAATAAATGTTTTACACTCCTTCACCCCATAATTCCAGTTTTAGGAGTTTATTTTAAGAATGTTAGAGGTACATATGAAAATTTATGTTTTCAGGAAGTTCACCACAGCATTGTTTATAATAGAGGAGAATTGGAAACTGTCCAAAGAAATGTCAAATAATAAAGACATTGGATAAATCCTGGCTGAGTCATAATACAGTATTTTATGTAACCACCAAAAAGCATTTTTAGGGTTATTTTATCTTTGTCTTCGAGACTGTTTTAAAAGAACTGCTAGTACAGTTCTTATTTTTTATTTTATTTTATTTCTTATTTTCTAAATAAGAAAAGGAGGTTATCAAATTATATCATAAAATTTGTTTTAAAAAATGTAAGAAAAAGCTGTGAAGTTTATGTGTATTGAAAAAGGACCAGGAATAAATATATCAAATTATTAACATTTATTTTTAATTGGTGAGACTACAGGTCATTTTTATTTTCTTTATCTGTTTCTGCATTTGGTAAGTTTTGCATATTATAGAGTACATGTACTCAATAATCAGAAAAAAAGATGTGTCAATGTTGTTAAAAAACAAAATTCAACTGCGCAAGTTTTAAATATCTTACTGGCTTTATTCAGTGACTCATGAATTGGGCAGCATCCCATCTAGCAGATAGAAAGGAGCTCTGAGGAGTTGAACAAAATGACTTTTATAGGCAGAAGGGAGCAAGAACAAGGAAGTTACAGTAGGCAAAAAAGCTAGATAGTTGTTGCAAGATTACTTTCCTTCAGGGGATGGCAGGGGTCTGTCATGCAGATGACCTAACCAGTGCCGAGCAGGGAATTCCTGATTGACTGGTTTCAGATTCCATTTCAGGGAGAGCCGAAACTGTTAAGTAAGTTTCAGTTTAGTGGCAACTGTCAGTAGGTCTCAATTTGGTGACTGGGACTTAGCATGTGACTCCATTTTAAGCCTGTCATCTTGTTTTTAAAATACAAAAAAAAAAAAAAAAAAAAGAAAACTCAAACAAGGATACTTTTGAAAGTAAGTTCTTGGTTTCCATGTCTATGCCAGTGTTCTCACTATTCTTCCATCAACACATTGTGTGGTGAATATAAATATGGAGTTTTCTCTAAATACTTGGATTTATTTATTTATTTAAAAGATTTTATTTATTTGACAGGGAGAGACAGCGAGAACAGGAACACAGGCAGGGGGAGTGGGAGAGGGAGCCTGATGTGGGGCTTGATCCCAGGACCCTGGGATCAGGACCTGAGCCGAAGGCAGATATTTAACGACTGAGCCACCTGGGCGCCCCAGAATACACGATTTTAAAACATTAGTGTTAATGCAAATCACTGGAAAAGTGAAGTAGTGGATGTAATCTGAATATCATCATTCATTTTCTAGCCCGAAGTAAGGGAAGGAGAAGTAATTTTATTTATATTAGAGCTGGCCAAATATTGGAAAAAGAAAATATAGATGGAACATGACCTCGCTTTCTGGGCAGGGCCTCTCATCCAGCCTTGAGACTTGTTTGGAGTGGAATTGGAGTTGGATTCTAGTCCTAGGCTCGCTGCTATCATGTGTCATCACACTTGGGCGCTTAGAGCCTCTGTGTCCTTATCCTCAGATGAGGTCATAAGGCTGTTCTGTGGGTCAGATAAGGATAATGGCCCTGAAAACATTGTACCACTTAACTGTAAGATATAAAGGAAAATTCTGAAGTTGCTTCAGTGGTGAAAAATTAGTTTTAAGAAAGACATGAATGACATCTTTGTTTTCATCTTCAGGAAATCCGGTACCAACAAAAGCAGCCCCCACTCCAACAGGCACCTCCACCGTATTGGTTGCAACTGCAGTTCATGCGTATCGATAGTAAGTAGCTGAGAAAGAATGCTTTCTGAAGTTGGGTGTGGGATACTGGGTTCAGCTCCTGTCTTTTCTCAATAAGCCTCTCTTGGTGGCCAAATGAGCTACATAGATAGGCTGCACAGTCCTTCCATAGGCAGAGGATCAGTAATGCTTTTTAATATTTCAGTTAGAGAATTCTGCACATAAAACTTTGAAGAGCCGTTGTCTTGTTTACTCTCTCTAGGAAGTGCTTGTACCTCAACATCTGCCTCCTTAAGTGCTCACTCCACTGAGATATTGTGAATAGATATTTAGAGAGTAAAGAAGTTGTATAAGAGCTTTAAATTATAAACTGTTCACCTCTATCCTTTTCTTGAGGCCGAATGACTAGATTGCCCACTTCTATGTGGCAGAAGACAAAGCTGGTTCTACTTAGTTTAAGGAAGTATTAATACCTATTATTTTTCTTGCTTCTGTAGCACAAATGGTCAGTATGTAAAGCAGGGCAAGTTTGGTGCTGCAGTCCTGGGGAATCACGCGGCCAGAGAGGTGAGAATGCCCCTGTGTCTGGTGTACAGTCAGGTGTCCCAGGTCCCACTGATGAGCTAGTTTTTACCTAGACTCACCCAGTGTCTCTTGTGTCAGAGGATTAGAATGATTGTTCATGTTGAATGTGAATTTTTAATATGAGGTACATAGTAACATTTATAGTCACATCTTGCTTACTACTGTGCATTAAAACAAATCCAAACATGCAAAATCTTTCAAGTTTGACCTTTGTGATACGGTACTAAAGACTTTGGAGAGTTTTAGAGTAAACCATTTACCAAGGACATCCTTTGTTAGGTAATGAGAAACACTTAGTGTTCTACTTAGAGTATCCTGTCTTTATGCCTGAATCAATGACTAGTGTTTATCCTTTGAAAGTTTGACAGTGCGGTAGGCAGTGGTTCACACAGCATATTATTGGTTTGGTCAAAAAGAAATGTGGCTAGAAGCCCCAAGGCTTGATTTCCTTATGTGTCTAGCTTCAAATTCTGCTCCAGAATGTATTAAACATTGTTGAAAGAAGCATAAGAAATTCTGGCATTTCAAAGGTCCAGCGAACTAAGGGCCATGCTTCTAAGACACTCTGAGACACAGATAAGATGACCTGTTAGGGTAACTAATAGACAACACTCATTTGTATTAAAAACAAAAAACTTAACTCTGGAAACTTGGAAACACATATAGAAACTGTGGGACTTGAATAATGAACCCCCAGAAGCCCATTCCTAGGCTCTAAGAGTTATTAATCTTATTTCGTTTTAATTCTAGGCTATCTTCTTTCTGCTCAGATTTTTTTTGCCTGTATCTCCAGCATGCAGTTTTAGATGTAAATACTTTAGCATATATCCCAAGGGTTTTTTTTTTTTTTTTTTGCTAACATAACCATTATGTAATTACCACCTAAAAAACCCCACAATAATTTTTTGATCACATTCACTACCAGCTAGTGTTCAGATTTACCTGATTGTCTCCCTCTCTCTCTTTTTTTTTAATAGTTTTAATCTGGTCTAATTAGGTCTATACATTGTAATTGGTTGCTGTGTCCCTTAAATCTTTCATTCTCCCACCCAGAGGTAAATAATGTCTAGTTGTCCCTGATTTTGTCATGTAGTAGCCATCCATGATTATTATCTTGGATAATATGAGTTGCCATTTGGATTTAAAAAATCTGGTATCGGGACTTCCCCCCCTTCACCACCAGTAGGAGGTAGTAGATTGTGACAGGCAGCAGTTGCCACTGCAACAATTATAAAAAAGATAAATTGCAGAAATTGTATTTTAAAATTCACTGGAGAACTTTGGAAATGATGAGGACTAGATGAACTAAATTTCAGAGAGGGAATAGCCATTGAGCTGACTATTTCCTTCCCTTGGTTCTTTTGCTGATATGATGCCTAGGAGGGAACTAAGAGTCAGGTATGGCCCAATGAAAGAGGCTGCTGGGTAAAAGAGATACCGGCAGAGACTAGAGGAACTCTAAACATGAGATTGGTTTTTCCCAATGGGACATTTGCAGAGTTCTGGGATGGTGCAGAAGTCTAGGGGCTATGTCAGAAAGGCAGAGGGAAACTTCTGTCATCTTGTGGTGCACAGGAGATAAAGTCCTACTGTAGGGCTAGTATGTGTAATAAGAAACAGCAATAACTTTCCTCTCAATACATTTGCTAGATTTTGAACTTCATAGGGAGGAGGCTAAAGAACTCAGCTCAGAGGGGCACCTTGATGGCTCTTTTGGTTAAGCATCTGACTTCGGCTCAAGTCACAATCTCAGGGTCCTGGGATCAAGCCCTGCATCAGTCTGTGCTCAGTGGGGAGTCTGCTTGTCTCTCTGCCCCTTGCCCCACTCCTGGTCACTCTCATGCACTCTCTGTCTCAAATAGCTATAGATAAAATCTTAAAAAAAAAAGAAAAGAATTCAGCTCAGATCTCTATGAGCAGAACTTTCAGAACCGAGGAGTAAGAGAACTAATAGGCTCTCAACCAAAAGCCAGGGAAGATAATAAATACTTAAGAATAGGGACAGCTCATAAGTGGACCAACTCTTGATAAATCTGTGATTCTTCCCTGAGCAGTTCAGTCTATGATCAGATCGAATTGAGGTTTCAGCCCCTCATTCTATGTCCCTAACATAGGATAAGGAAGTCTTTTCTGGTGCAAGATTGTATATGAGCCGCCATCTTCCTTCCTTCCCTCTGGAATTGAATTTTGATCATTTGCTTAACTATGATTGTGTGTGTGTGTGTGCATGTGTGTGTGTGTGTAGTCAATGTATATGAAACAAAGCACTCAGTTCAGTAGCATTAATTGCATTCAAGATATTGAGCAATGATCACCACTGTCTATTTCCACTTTTCCATCACTCCAAACAAAAAAAAAATCTGTAACCTTTAAGCAATAACTTCCCATCCTGCATTCCCTTATCTCCTGGTAATGTCTAATTTGCTTTCAGTCTCTATAAATTTGTCTATTGTAGATATTTCATATAAGTGGAATCACAGTATTTGTCCTTTTGTGCTAGCTTATTTCAGTTAGCATAATGTTCTCAAGATTTCTCCATGTTACTGCATATATCAGAACTTCATTCCTTTTTAGGGCTGATAATATTCTACTGTGTGTATGTAACACCTTTTATGTGTCCATTCATCAGCTGATGGACGCTTCTGGTTGTCTCCACCTTTCAGCCATTGTAAGTAATGGTACAGTGAACCTTGACATAACAAGTATGTTTGAGTACCTATCTTGAATTCTTTTGGGTATATACTAGAAGTGAAATTGCTTTGTTATATGGTAATTCTATGTTTAGCTTTTTTTTTCTTTTTTTTTAGATTTTTATTTATTTGTCAGAGAGAGAGCACACAAGCACAAGCAGGGGAGTGGCAGACAGGGGGAGAAGCAGGCTCTCTGCTGAGTAGGGAACCCCATGTGGGCCCCAATCCCAGGACTCTGGGATCATGACGTGAGCCGAAGGCAGAAGCTACACCAACTGAGCCACCCAGGCGCCCCTGTGTTTAGCTTTTTGAGGAACTGCCAGACTGTGTCCACAGTGGCTATACTGTTGTATGTTTTCACAAGCAGTAGATGTGGGTTCTGATTTATCCACTGCCTTGCCAGTGCTTCATTATTTTTCCTTTTTTAAAAATGGCCATTCCAGTCAGTATGAAGTGGTACTTTCTTGTGGTTTTAATGTACATTTCCCTTAGGACTAATGATGTTGAGTATCTTTTCATGTATATGTTGGCCGTTTGCAGACCTCTTGTCACCCTCATAGCAGTGAAAACACCAACAAAATAATCGCAAATTACAGTAAAAGAGTAAGTAAGACCAAGATGAGAGAAGATGAAAATGGATAGTGAGAAGATAGAATTTAAAACCTAGGGCGCCTGGGTGGCTCAGTGGGTTGGGGCCTCTGCCTTCGGCTCGAGTCATGATCTCAGGGTCCTGGGATCGAGGCCCATATCGGGCTCCCTGCTCGGCGGGGAGCCTGCTTCCCCCTCTCTCTCTGCCTGCCTCTGCCTGCTTGTGATCTCTCTCTCTGTCAAATAAATAGATAAAATCTTAAAAAAAAAAAAATTTAAAACCTAAGGTTTAAGAGATCAACTGAGTTTTGAGTTTTATGCCTCTTGGAAGCATAACCCCTGACATCTTGCTGCTGATTTTGTATTTCCTTTTAACTTTTGTTTTCTTTTTTTTTTCTGGCCCATTTTTACTTGAGTACAGTATAGGATTCTTCTTTATATCAGTCAACAGCAGTCAGTTACTGTTGCCAGGATTCATCTGAACTTTGAGCTACTGGTAAGACTTCCTGCGTTGGAATCATCAGCTCCTTTGGGATGGGTTTATAGGAGAAATTGGTCTGTCTGTACCTGGTGGGAATTAGATCTACTGCTTCAGCCCCTGGACATCAGAGTGGATGTCTAACAGAGCCTCTCAAAAAGGTCTCTTGGCAGCATTCTGGGAAATGGACCAAGGGAGGGTTGTTAGAGGGCAGGAGGGAAGGAGAAAATTCCCTCTCTCTCTGGGTCCACCTGAGTCAAGTCCCTTCTCTGAGTTTAAACAGTCAGCTTTTTGTGCTCTGCTGCCTGTGGCTGAGTTATCCCAACATTTTTCCTTTCCCCAGGTTCGGCCCAATAACTATAGCACCTTTTATGATGACCAGAGACAAAACTGGTCCATCATGTTTGAGTCTGAAAAGGCTGCTGTGGAGTTCAATAAACAGGTAATACCATCTTATTTTTCCTGTGAAAAGCCAGACACTAGCCTGGGTTTCCCTTGATTTTAGGAAACTATGGAAAATTTGTAACCTGCTGTCTTTTGTTAGTGACATTAAAAACCCACTAAATTTGTCACTTGAGCTTATTGTATTTCAAGGAAATAGAAGGAATACTTACTGAAATTGCTTGAAAATGAGACTTTAAGAGAAAAAAGGCTTAATGCCAACTTCTTTAAAACATTTTCCACTTTATAAATTATTTTAAGGAATAAATAAAACTATCTTTTAAAAATAGTGTTTTAAGAGAATTTTACAAAGTTAAATGATCCTTGTAGAACATTTAGAAAAGCATTTTTTATAAAAATCACTTGTAATCTTACTGCCCAAATTAACCACTATTAATATGTTTTTCTTTTTTCTATGTGTAGTGTACATAAGTAGGTATACCCCTTTAAGAGTTCAATATCTTGCTATATATATATATATTTTTAACAATGTATAAATGTCATTCCCCACCTCATGAAAAGTTATTTGGAAACATTTTTGAAACTCACATATGTGAATGTTCTTTAATTTATTTAGCCATTCCCTTACTTTTAGACTTTTAGATTGCTTTCCATCTGAAATAAATGATACTATAGCAAGCATTGTTGTGTATAATTCTGTGTCCTTTTTATCTCCCTGATCATTTCCTCGGGCTAAATTTCTAGAAGTGGAAGATAGGGTCAAAGAGTCCAAATATTTCTTGGTTCTGTAGACAGTTTGGCGTACGGCTTTTCAGAGAGATTTTACTATTTCATATTCATATCTTTTCTCTCACTATACCTTTTACAACATTTAGAATTACCTTTTTTTTTTAAGGCTTATTTGCTTGGTAAAAAAAATGACATCTCATTTTTTAGGTAGCATTTATTTGATTACAGTAATGAAACCTTTCTTTTAAGAAAATGAGTAGCAAATTTGTAATGTAGACCATGTTAAAAAATTGACAGTAAAGTAAGAATTCTCGAAGATGTGTTTGACTCTCTTGTCTAAGATTTCTGCTAAGATGATATGACTAAGTCTGTAGGTGGTGGACGTGCAAATCTGTGAATGTAGTGTGGTTTTATAAAGGGCCTTTTTTCTAGTTTATTGTCTTTAGAAGTGACTTTTGAAATTGTTCTAGAAGTTCTCCTTTCTTTTATGGGTTCCCAAACAATGAAAGGTAAAATCCTTATCGTAATGCTAGCTAATGGTTGTTGTGTACTTACTGTTATTTGCCAGGCACTATGCCAAGGAGTCTATTTGTATTAGCTCAATCTTCATAACTACCCTAGGAAATGTGCAGAGTTTTTAATCTCCATTTTACAAAATACCGATATGAAATAAGGTTCACAGAAGCTAAGTTATTTGGCCAAGGCCACAAGTTAATAAGTGGCAGTGCCCAGATCTATACCCAGACAGCCTGACTCCAAAGCCTTACTCGTAGGCACTTTGATTCCTGGCAAGATTATTGACTTTGGAATGGCTTACTTCTAAACATGTAATCACTTTTGTTAGTGGTTACCACTGTTTGGAAAAGAGCATTAGCAACAATGGGGTGAATATTACTGAGCTTAAACTAAGTTTATGGTGCATTGATTTCATCTCGCAGGTGTGCATTGCCAAGTGCAACAGCACCCCCTCCCTAGATGCAGTGCTCTCCCAGGACCTCACTGTAACAGAGGGCCCTGCTGTAGAAGTTGGAGATTCTTTGGAAGTGGCCTATACCAGCTGGCTCTTTCAGAATCATGTGCTAGGCCAGGTAAGGAAATGCAGCCTGCAAGTTCATTTGTAGTTGAAATAGCACAAGGACTATTCATACATAAGGTGTTATTACCATGAATAGCTGGTGTTCGCAAATAGAAATCTTTTAGAAACCCTGCTTTGACTGCTTTTGGGGCATAGTCATGAAATGCTAACAGGTGAAATCTGCTCAGTGCCACTTTGCCTCTTCTATTTAGAATGGAAATCAGTTTCCTAAGTATCATTTTTGGTAATTGTTCATTTATATGTCTTGTCCTGCTATATCAGTTTTAAACTTAAATTTATTCTTATGGGATTAGGTCTTAAAACTTCCTTTTAGAACTTCCTCACAGCTATTTGTTTTTTGTATAATAGATACTATAGAGTGGACTTGTGTTTTAATATCCTTAAGCTGTCAAAAGCAGTATGATATAGAAAAAGCTTTAGACTCTGAGTCATAAAAATGTGCATTCAAGTCCCAATTTAGCCATGATGTGAGTGAGCCTTTCTCTTTAGGTATTTTAAGAACTCCCTTCCCCCCACAGTATTTTGACATTCCTTATTCTAGGAATACTATGCTAATCTGATATTAATACTGTACTAATCTATATTGAGTATTACATGATTCTATTATTTTTGAATTTGGCTGACCTCATTTACTTTGATCAAATTGCAGGTTTTGGACTCTACTGCTAACAAAGATAAGCTGCTTCGCCTGAAATTGGGATCAGGAAAAGTCATTAAGGTACTGGCTTAACTGTGTTCTTATATGGTTTTATCACTTGTGATTAATTTATAAAATTTCTAACCTGGGAGTATTTTCTGAGTCTGGAAAGGCTTGGTTAAAAAGTAGGAAGAGAAAAATGTTTACATTACTTGGGAAATTTTTATCTATGAGAATATATTGAAGATAGGGACATTTGTTTAATCCTTACTCTTTTTCATTGTGTGACTCTGAGGAAATTATTAAATCTTTTGTGTAGCCTAAAAGGGGAGCAGGTGAAACTGCTTCTTCTAGAATTGTATCATAATGGATGATTCTTACCTGTCTGAGATTCTTTGAATCAGCACTTCCCAGTCATTGTGGGAAGCAACTACCACAGAGCAAGAGGAACACTGGAATTGGAGACTGAGAACTAGACTTCATGCTGTGAAGCTTTTCTTTACCAGCTGTCCAAGTGCTTTATAGAATAAAAAGAGTATTTTAGGGCACCTGGATGGCTCAGTGGGTTAAAGCCGCTGCCTTCGGCTCAGGTCATGATCCCAGGGTCCTGGGATCGAGGCCCACATCGGGCTCTCTGCTCAGCAGGGAGCCTGCTTCCTCCTCTCTCCTCTCTCTCTGCCNGCCTGCCTCTGCCTACTTGTGATCTCTCTCTCTGTGTCAAATGAATAAATAAAATCTTAAAAAAAAAAAGTATTTTACACATGTGGGGTGTCATTATGTCAGGACGTGTCGAGGATCTATGAAGCACTCATTGGAAAAAGTACTGATTGCCATTTTGCATGACAGAAAGGTTTTCTTCAACATCCAGATGACCCACAGACACATGAAAAAGTGCTCAACATCACTCAGCATCAGGGAAATGCAAATCAAAACCACAGTGAAATACCACCTCACACCAGTCAGAATAGCTAAAATTAACAGGTCAGGAAACGGCAGGTGTTGGCAAGGATGAGGAGAAAGGGGAACCCTCCTACACTGTTGGTGGGAATGCAGGCTGGTTTAGCCACTCTGGAAAACAGTATGGAGGTTCCTCAAAAAGTTGAAAATAGAGCTACCCTACGACCCAGAAATCGCACTACTGGGTATTTACCCTAAAGATACAAAGGTAGTGATGCACAGGGGCACATGCACCTGAATGTTTATAGCAGCAATGTCCACAATAGCCAAACTAGGGAAAGAACCTAGATGTCCATCAACAGATGAATGGATAAAGAAGATGTGGTATATATGTACAATGGAATACTATGCAACCATCAAAACCCTAAATCTTTTTTTTTTTTTTGTAAGTTATTTATTTATTTATTTGACACAGAGAGAGAGACCACAAGCAGGCAGACAGGCAGGCAGAGAGAGAGAAGAGAGGAGGAAGCAGGCTCCCTGCTGAGCAGAGAGCCCGATGCGGGCCTCGATCCCAGGACCCTGAGATCATGACCTGAGCCGAAGGCAGAGGCTTTAACCCACTGAGCCACCCAGGCGCCCCAAAACCCTAAATCTTGCCATTTGCAACAATGTGGATGGAACTAGAGGTTATTATGCTAAGTGAAAAAGTTAATCAGAGAAAAACAATTATCATATGATCTCTCTGACATGAGGAATTTGAGGGGCAGGGCAGGGGGTCATCGAGAGCAGGGAGGGAAAAAATGAAGCAAGATGGGATCGGGAAGGAGACAAGCCGTAAGAGACCATTAATCTCACAAAACAAACTGAGGGTTGCTGGGGGGTAGAGGGGTTGGGATAGGGTGGCTGGGTTGTGGGCAGTGGGGGGTGGTATATGCTATGATGAGTGCTATGAAATGTGTAAAGCTGATGATTCACAGAATCGTCAGGGGCAAATAATATATGTTAATTAAGAAAAAAAAAAGGTTTCCTTCATAGCTTTGTTTATGCCTCCTTTTCCCAGAATCTTTTGGAGACTTCTTCCTATAGATCAAAGGGGTAAAGGCATAACCTTTAAAGCTGCACAGATCTAGTATTGCCTCTTGGCTTAACAGTTCACCAGTGATCTGATCTTGAGTTAGTTGCTTCACTTCCCTAAGGTTCAGTGTTCTTGCCTGTAAAATGGAGATAATTGCTCCTAACCTTATGAGGTTATTTTAGGGATTAAACAACATAATGTAGGTAAAGCACTTCCCAGAGTACTTGGGAAATGTGTTCAATATTAGAGTGGTAGCTTTTATTTCTCTTTTAATACCATTGTCCTAGCCTCTAATTTCTCTCATCACCTAAGATATTTCATCTAGCCCTGGATATGCTGGCTTCTACAAGTGAATAGCAGCATTATTCTAGATAGTCTTATAATCAAGGGAGGATTATAGTTGAATTTGATATCTCTCAAGAGGTCTAAACCTGAAAGTGTGGAGGAGAGGAGCCTAATATCTGGAACTTCATTTTGTCTTATGAGGAGACTTGTGTCCTGATGAGCTTTTCCTCTTATTCCTGAAGGCCTGGGAGGATGGGATGCTGGGCATGAGAAAAGGAGGGAAGCGGTTGCTCGTCATCCCTCCAGCCTGTGCTGCTGGCTCTGAAGGGGTAATAGGATGGACTCAGTCGCCGGACTCGATCCTGGTGTACGAGGTGGAGATTAGGCGGGTAAGTGAAATTGTGCTGTTTTGTGTTTAATGAGTCCTTTTTACCATTAAGTAAAATGAATAAATAAATATGTTCGAAAAACAAATTTAAGGACTTTTTTTTCTTTAGTAGAAATGGTATAGTTGGAAAGGGCAACGGCTCTGTAATCTAAAGACCAAGGTTTATGTCCTTTCTGGTGCTCTATTTAGAGTCTAGAAGAGTGGGGACTGAACAAATCACTTATCTACAGTAACCTTTTTATTCTGTCTATAAAATAGTGATTCCTAGCCAATGCACTTGCCTTTTGGCTTAGTAATTCCATGGATATAAATTTATTGTGCTGCTGTATTCACTTAAGTATGCAAAGATATCTGTACGTAGATAGAGATACATCATTTCCTCCCTCTTCCACATTATTTGTAATAGCAAAAATGGGAAACAACTTAAATATCCATCATTAAACAACTGGTTAAGTTATGGTCTTTCATGGAGTAGACTTTTATGCAGTTCGTACAGAATATCCAAACCTGTTAAGTGAAAAAAGCAAGTTGCAAATCAGTACAGATAGTATGATCTCTTGTGTGTGTATACAAATACATGTAAACATAAATAAAAATACTTATATATAAATATATTTATACAGTCACACACATGTACATATGTATGTATCTATACATATAGATCCATATATATGCCTGTATATTAATAGAATATTTCTAAAAGTGTTAGAGGAAATGATCAAAAGCAACTTTATCTGGGGAATGGTAATGGAATTCAGAAACTTTTTCTTTTTTACATTCTCCTCATTTTCCATTAAAAAACATTATCAAGAGGATGTATAATTTTCTACAATAAAATTTATAACAAATTGTGGTTAAATAAATTAATGTCCCCCTCCAAAAAAAAAGATATTGTTTGCTTTACACTGTGTATGTTAGGTCCAAATGTGATAGTGATTGTGACTATAAACTACAAAATAAAATACAGAAAATAAATATTATGGTTGTCTTTGTTGTGGCTATTATTCCTGCTGCAATCAATGATATGCTTTTCTTCTCGATGGCTCTTTCCTAATTGAACACGCTTATCTCTGCTGGGCCATTCCGACCTTCTTTTACTCATGTGCTTTTAGCTGCCTTTTTCAGAGCTTTTATATTTTGTCTCAATTTTCCATTGAGTTTGAGGAAGTCATGATTGGTTTTAGATAACAAACCAATCTGAATCCATCAATACTGGCAGTTTGTAACCATAACAAAGAAATATGTCATTGCAAATGGCAAGATCTCCTTTTTTATGGCTGAGTAATATTCCATTGTATATATGCAGCACATCTTCTTTAGCCATTCATCAGTTGATGGACACTATGGGCTGCTTCCATAGTTTGGCTATTGTTTAAGATTTTTTTTTTTTAATTTGATAGCACGCATGAGAGAGAGCACAAGCTAGAGGGAAGGGGAGAGAGAGAGGGACAAGCAGGCTCCCTGCCAAGCATGGACCTCAATGCAGAGCTCGATCCCAGGACCCTGGGATCATGACCTGAGCCGAAGGCAGGCGCTTACTCAGCTGAGCCACCCAGGCATCCGTGGGCTATTGTTAAGAAATTGACACGCTTATTAAAGTGATCGGGTTGTTCCAGAATGATAATACCCGGTGTGATGAATGTCAAGAGAACATTACACACTGCTTGTATAGAGTAGTTCACCTTTTGTGGTTTGAAATTTAGTGGTATGTACCAAAAGTCTTAAAAATGAACATACTTTTCTCCCAACTATTTAATTTCTGGGAATTTATACTTTGGAAATGATTATGTGAAAGGATATAGGTAGAAAGTTATTCATTGAAGTATTTTTTGGGATGTGACAGGAAAATTAGGAATGAACTGGATATCTAGCAACCAGGAATTGGTGAAATATATTTTGTAGCAGCATAGGTATTTTAGACTTCTGTTCCCAAAATCTTTTAGGGACTTTTTCTGCAGATAGTGGCAGGTATGGACATGACCCTTAAAGTTAGAAGTAATGTTCAGTAGTTACAAATGATGTTGTAGATTAATAATTTAGTAACATAGAAATATGTTACTGAGTGAGTGAAGCAGGTCACAAAACAGTATGGCCCTTTTTAATAAAAAATACACAGACACACACATAGATATAATATAAATGTGAAATACTGCATCCCAAATTCTAGCAGTGTTGTTGTGTCATGGATTATGGGTGATTAATTATTATTATTGGCTTATCTACATTTTCTGATTTGCTACAAGGAAACAGGTAATGACTTATGTAGTGAAGAATAGGTAAAAGAAAAGAGGATGGAGAGGGCAGGGTGCCTTTTTTATAGCCTATTCCAACTGTGGTTGATCGCTCCCTAGGTCAAGTTTGCCAGAGATTCTGGCTCTGATGGGCACAGCATTAGTTCCCGGGATTCTGCGGCTCCTTCTCCCATACCAGGTGCTGACGGCCTCTCTGCTGACTCTGTTGTATCCCCACCCACATTGGTGCCTTTCAAAGCAGGGTAAGATCCTGGAGTTGTTGTTGTTTTAAGATTTTATTTATTTATTTGATAGCACAGGCAGGGGGAGCAGCCGGCAGAGGGAAAGGGAGAAGCAGGCTCCCAGCTGAGCAGGGAGCCCTATGCGGGACTTGAGCCCAGGACTCTGGGATCATGACCTGAGCCAAAAGCAGACCCTCAACTGGCTAAGCCACCCAGGCGCCCCAGATCCTGGAGTTGCGTCATGCTCTCTTATTGTCCATAAACATGATCCTTAGAGGGATTCCGAAATCGGGATGGTTGAACACTAAAATAATTTTAAACATTTGGGAAAAAAAATGGGATGAGAGAAATGGGATGAGAGAATTAATCCTTCTGACAAAGGATTAATATTCATAGTCTTTATTTTTTTTAAGATTTTTTATTTATTTATATGACAGAGAGAGAGATTATAAATAGGCAGAGAGGCAGGCAGAGAGAGGAGGAAGCAGGCTCCCTGCTCAGCAGGGAGCCTGATGCGGGGCTCGATCTCAGAACCCTGAGATCATGACCTGAGCCGAAGGCAGAGGCTTTAACCCACTGAGCCGCCCAAGTGCCCCAATATTCATAGTCTTTAAATGCACTAACTTGGATGTGTCTGAATACCTACTGAACTCTGGAAGAAAACTGGGTAAAAGGCATAAACATAAGCCATATAGCCAAGGGAAAAAAATGTACATAATAATAATTTGAGGGCGCCTGGGTGGCTCAGTGGGTTAAAGCCTCTGCTTTCGGCTCAGGTCATGATCTCAGCGTCCTGGGATCAAGGCCCGCATCGGGCTCTCTGCTCAGCGGGGAGCCTGCTTCCTCCTCTCCCTGTCTCTCTGCCTGCCTCTCTGCCTACTTGTAATCTCTCTCTCTGTGTCAAATAAATCAATAAAATCTTAAAAAAAAAAAAAAAGAATTTGAGTGGAAAATTACTCATTTTCACCAGCTTTCAGAGATTAATGCAAACTGAAGAATGGTTATGATTCTGTTTCACAGCCATTGAATTGGTAAACGTTTTCAAAAACAATTTGTTTATCTGGCATAATCGGGACTTATGATTATAGATGTGGGAATTTTTTTTAACCTTAGCATGTCTTACTTGGTTTCAGGGAGCCGGCCCTTCGTACCAAATCTAACTCCCTCAGTGAACAGCTTACAGTAAATACAGTGAGTACACAAGTCTGTCTCCTTCACTCCCAGTCTACTGAGAAGGTTTCGTGTGCCTTGGGATAGGGTAGGGTAGACACCAAAAAAAAAAAGCTACTTTATTAATATCCCCTTACTGGGGAGTTAGTATAAATTAGGTGGGCTTCTGTATGGGCTGACCTGGGTTCAAATCTTCATTCTTGTAACCTTGTGGCCTTGAGAAAATTACCTATTTTTCTGATCCTCTGCTTCTTCATTATTAAAATAGAAATAATTTTCACAGCCCCTTTTGTAGGGTTCTTGCAATATGTTCGCAAAGCACTAAGCTTAGAGCCTACTTATAAAGTATGACTTCGCTGAGCAGATAGACTTTATCCTCAAGAGATATTTGTGCGATTTAAATGGAATCGTGTGTGGAGTGTCTAGTATCATGTCTGGCATATTGTAAGAGCTTAATAAACATTACCTCTTATTATTATCATAATTACTGCTAACACTACATACCTTCACACTTTCATTCTCTTAGATGAATTGTGCACTAATTCACCAACTAGTTGACTTTGAGTTGGTCTCTGTGTTTGTTTCCCTAACTGTAAGATGGGAAGACTAGCATACAGTTGTAGTAAAATTTGGATTTGAATGCTTTTGGGAGCATGTGCACTGTACTTTGCCGCTGCCTGCCTGGTTCATGAAGGCATCTGAGTTTGCTGCATGAGTGTGAGATGAAAGCCTGTGGCTTTCACCTACCACACAGGGAAACAGGATAATTGCTTGGAGTGAAATTGGTGATTACTTTCTCTCCAGCTCTAGTTTACTTGTTTATATTCAGCCCAAAGCAGGAATTATTAAGCAAATAATTGATCTGGTATGTGTAAAAAGTGATCTCCGAAACCTGGAGGGTTAAGCCAAAGATTCAAGAAAATTAAAAAACTATAATCTCAGATCTTTGAACAGTCACAAAATTTGTTTAGTATTGGTTCTTTGATA
This sequence comes from Ailurus styani, assembly GCA_002007465.1. Taxonomy (NCBI): domain Eukaryota; kingdom Metazoa; phylum Chordata; class Mammalia; order Carnivora; family Ailuridae; genus Ailurus; species Ailurus styani. The sequence continues at coordinate 71,785 of LNAC01000567.1, read as the reverse complement.
CTTTCTAGACAGAGCTACTTTGTCACCTATTTCTAAGCTTCAGTAACTTCCAGTAGACTGGTGGTCTCCAATCTTTTTGAAAATTTTCTTTTGTCTTTTTAAAGTTTTATTTTTTTTTAATTGAAGCAAAACTTCATCATCTTTTTTTTTCTTTTTACATTTAAGTTTTTATTTTTTGTTTTGAGTAGGTAATTACATTCATAAGGTTTGGTTATTAAAACAATATATCAGGGTATACATTAAAAAGTCTCACTCCCACCCCATCTCTGTGTACCCCATCCCATCTCACTCTTCTTGTAACTAACTGCTTTTATTAGTTTCATATATATTCTTTCAGTGTTTCTTCATGCAGATGGAAGCAGGTGGGAATGTATATTTTATTTCTCCCTCCTTTCACAAAATATAGCATAATACATGTATTATCTACCATGCCTTTTACATATTATAGTATATATAACAATATCTTTCCATGTTAGTTACAGAAAGCTTCCTCGTTCTTCTTTTTTTCCTGTAGATTGCAGTATGCCATTGTTGGTATGGTTTATGTAACTAGTCCTCTTTTGATGAACGCAACTCTCTTTGATTATGTGCTTCCAATCAGTCAAGAAAAAATGAGCTCATACTCCCAGTATATACATGTTTATAAATTGTGTACATAAAGTACTGTCCGTCCCTGTAAACAAGCTTAATGTCTTATGTTTACCACAGCTTAGAGATAATTCCAAAATAGAGGTTATGATCATCTCTCTTGTTTGAAATATTTATTTATTTAAGAGAGCACATGTGCGCGGGCACCTGCAAAGGTGTGGGGAGGGGCAGAGGGAGGGAATCTTCAAGAAGACATGCGGCTGAGCATGGAGCCCAACACTGGGCTCCCTGTCTCAAAACCTATGAGATTAAGACCTGAGCTGAAATCAAGTCAGACGCGTAACTGACTGAGCCTCCCAGGTGCCCTATGGTCATCTCTTTTTATACCCAGTAGATCATCACGTACACCCTTGGGGGTATGTACTCTCCACTCTGAAGGCTGTGCTTTGGACCAGTTAATGGATATAGAGGCTTCTTGCACAGGGGCTGTTGTGTAGTCAGTGCCAAGTCAGAGTTGAATGAACCTGAATATGGAACAAAGAGCTCCTGTTTCCATCTCTTCTGAATCACTTCTGAATATCTATCTGCTGATTTGCTCCCAGGGTTTTCAGAGGGTACTGTCATTTAAGATGCCTCCCTCCCTTGATCTGTACTTAGTCTTTCGTTTGTGTAAAATGAGAAGAATTATGCCTGGTGGGGAGACTTGATTGAAATGAAGTAATAAATATGGAACCACTTTGTCTATTCCAACATGTAGGGAATTATTTTTACTGCTAGTATTAATTGTGGCCCAAGAAATCCTTAATTCTCATTTTGTAGAAGATTCTCATTTTCTCATATTTCAAATCGATATAGCAGGGGGAAGGGTTTGATGTAAGAGCCAAAGACATAGAGCTAAAGTAGTGAGCCTTGATTATAGTGATTTTTGTGACTTTCCTCTTTTTAGAATCCTGATACAGTCAAAGCTAAGTTGATTTCTCGGATGGCTAAAATGGGCCAGCCCATGCTGCCCATCCTTCCACCACAGCTGGATTCCAATGATTCAGAAATTGAGGTATGACCCCTGGGCTGTGTTAGAATGAATAGTGCAGACGTTTCTACCTTGTGTTCTTTTGGTTGAGGTTACTACTTTTTCTGCCTATAATCCAGAATCATCATGTAGTGTGCTTATATTCAAAATGGTACATGTGTTTCCACTGTGATTAGCACTTCTGAGAAATGGAAGCAATCCCCCACATCTGCCTCAAGAACGGGGAAGTATTAAGTAATCCATGTAGCCTTCTGTTAGATTCTCTACTGTCAGTAAAAATCACACTCTAGGCAGCGTGGTGCCCAACCCATGAAAGATGCTCAATTCATATTTGTTTTTTTTGTTTGTTTGTTTTGTTTTTTTTAATTTTTTTTAAAGATTTTATTTATTTATTTGACACAGAGAGAGAGATTACAAGTAGGCAGAGAGGCAGGCAGAGAGACAGGGAGAGGAGGAAGCAGGCTCCCTGCTGAGCAGAGAGCCCGATGCGGGCCTCGATCCCAGGACGCTGAGATCATGACCTGAGCCGAAAGCAGAGGCTTTAACCCACTGAGCCACCCAGGCGCCCTCAATTCATATTTGTTGATTGAATGTTTAGATTCTCTTGAGAAACGGTCTTCCCACTGATGTTACCTATTACTAAAGATGGCACTGTTGTGTCTCTTGGCTTTGTATATGCTGTGATTGTTTTGAAGTTCAAAAATTTTATTGCAGTGAAATCTATCAGTTTTTTCCCTTTGTTTTTTGCTTTGACATTATGCTTAGAAAGCCTTCTCACTTTCAGGTATTATAAACATCACGTGTTTTCTAAAAATACTATTATTTTGTATTTAGATCTAAAATTTTAATCTATATGGAATTTGGTGTATGACATGAAGTAGCTCAGTTCTAACTTAGTTCTTTTCCCATTGGTTAGTTCCTTATTGACTAAAATCATCCTCTCAGTTGAATTGAAACACTTCACAGAGATTAACAGAGATTGATTTTTAGGATTCTTTGACTTCGATGGAAAACAAAGCAAAGGTGATGCTCTTAAAAAAGTTTTCTAGCATAGGCTTTATTTTTCATAACTTCGTTTTTATTTCTTCCTGGAAAAGCCGTACATAGATTTAACATTTTAAAGGAGGATAGGATTTCTAGGGCCCCTTGCTATAGGACTGATTTTTAGCTGGTTCTGGAAATTAAATTTTAATAAGGTAATACTATTATTAAAATTTTTAAGTGTTGCTTATTCACTGTAGAATGATTTAAATTACAAAGAAAGAAAAAATATATTTAACAAAAAGTGCATTCTTGGGCGCCTGGGTGGCTCAGTGGGTTAAAGCCTCTGCTTTCGGCTCAGGTCATGATCTCAGCGTCCTGGGATCGAGGCCCGCATCGGGCTCTCTGCTCAGCAGGGAGCCTGCTTCCTCCTCTCCCTGTCTCTCTGCCTGCCTCTCTGCCTACTTGTAATCTCTCTCTCTCTGTCAAATAAATAAATAAATAAAATCTTTAAAAAAAAAAAAGTGCATTCTTTATATATTATTGCTTTGTAGCCTGATTTTTTAATTTAGTATTGTAAATATTTATGTTAATACTAATATGAATAACATAAACAATATAATTAACATAAGTAAATAAAACAAAGCGTTATTTCCTTTAAAGGTAGCTCAGTGTTCTGTTGGATCGATGTATCATAATTCCTTTCATTCTGTTGTTAGACATTTGGTCTAATGTTGTTAGACATTTGGTCTAAAGCGATGTAAAACTGGCATGCTTTTCCCGAAACGCATAATGCGGTTTTGAGAATATCGGGGCAAAGGGAAGTTCTAAAGTAAAAGAATTGTCAAAGAGATTTCAGATTTTGAACTGTAGGATAGCAAATCACTGTATATTGTGCCCCAAGTTTTTCTTTTCCTTGTGTGAATTGGAGAAGATGTTTATAGGATAACTTTGTTTAGAATTACAGTAGGGACTAACACTGCTTTGACTTTTACAAAAAGAAAGAATGAGGAAAAACTCTCTAAAACCACATTATCCAAAAAGTATGGTAATGAGGCACAGTGAATCCTGCTGTCTGATTTTCAGTGAGTACCTTGATGTCTGTGGAGATGATTTGGCAGACGAGAACAGGCTGCACTGTTGCCTGGGTTTCCTTGCAAGAGACCCCTCTTCTGTGGGAACAGCCTGCTCAGGTTCAAAAGGGTAGCTGTTGGTTTGGAAAATGATACATTCTGGAGAGCATTCACCTTTGCTGCTCCAGCCAATAAAACATCAACAACTTAGAACATTCGAGGAAGTTAAATATACTTAACTATTTGGTATGATTTACAGGGAGAAGGGATCTCCGCACAGCCCACACCCTAAACTCTTGCCTTTCCTTCCTCTTCATTGCCTAAAAACGCTGGCTGTAAGCAGGCCAGTCAGCCTCTGTCTCCAGTTAAGGACCCACATACTTAGTCACCAAAGTGCTCATTCCTGTTTCAGGATGCGAACGCTCTGCGAGGAGCTGCACCGCCCGTGGCAGTCCCGTGCCCGCAGCCCTCTCTTCAGCCGGCGCATCCGGCCTTACCGCAGATGGCCGCACAGGGTAAGGGGCCTCTCCAGCTCTGCAGATTACCAGAGGTAGCATCCGGGTCCTTACTTTGTTGGGCTGCATTGTGTGAGTACTGAGAACTGGACTAGAGTGTAGAACTTGTCGGTTTGTCCCTGCGCAGGGCATTTTCTGCCCTGGAGATGGATTTGGTCTGTGTGCTTTGTGTCCTGCCGGGCAGTATTGCCAGTTTTGGAAGCGTGCTCTCAGCTAACGAGACACTTCCCTGTGTGTAACTGTGCACTTCCCGTCAGCAGATGGGACTGTAGGTCTGAGTCACATGTGCCCGAGAACCCCAGGTTCCTTTTTCTCGCTCACTCCCGAGACTCCAGTAGAGTTGGTTTCGGGAGAGCAGGTGAGGAGAGTGGTCAGGTCTGAAGCCTGTTGCAGTATGTAAGGTCCTAGTCCAGACCTTTACCAAGAAACCAGGGTGGATGACAGTGAAAACTTCTTGTTCTCCTGTAGCACCTCCGCCATCTGTTTCTGGCCTCCAAGCATCCTCTCCTGCCTTAATGCAAGTTGCCTCTCTCGACTCGCACTCCGCTGTGTCTGGCAATGCCCAGACCTTTCAGGTAACAACGTTTTTAAACCATGTCATATATAGGCTGCAATTTATTAGGTTCTGGTCAGTCCCTCTTCTCCCTCCTGCACAGTCTGTGCAGTAACAGTTTTCCACATCAGAATCTGTCATTTTCCCCCTTCCTGAGCCACCACTGTCTCATCTCTAAACCAGACCAAGGATTACCTCCCTTGCAGGTTGTTGTAAAGCCGAAAGGCAAGAGCAGGCAGAGCACACGGTATAAGGCCTGGCACGCAGCAAAGGCTCAATCAGCGTTTGTGTCCTTTCCTTTGCACACATGTCTCCTTGAAGCGTATAAATGCAAGTCCTTTGCTCTTGTCCGCTAGAGCTGATAGGCTAAGGTTCTGCACTGTACATAGCAGAATGCTTGTAGGTTGAGGGTGTATAGAAAATAACAGCTGAACTCTGTTGTCTAGTTATCCTCCAAAAGGGATCTCCAAAAGTAGGGTTTTTTTCTGTTTTCACAGAAGGTAGTATACTTCTGCTGTTTGCCAGGATAGTGGACTCTTTCTAATGCCCTGACACATTTGGTGGATAAACATACTCCCGATGATAAGAGGGCTTCACTTCCTTGGTGATTCTTAATAGAGGGGTGGCAGTGATGGTGAGCGGGCTGTGCCCCACTGGGACAGGACGTATTAGAATTTAAAAAAGTCCCACCTTGCCCTCTCCCTACTCCCTAGTGGATAATTGTATCCTATAGACTGTTTTTTGTTTTTTAAATAATGGATGGGTAGTTTATGTGTACCTGGAAATGAGCTGGATTTCCTTAACTCAAGGAAGAATAACCATCATCATTTAAAAGAAAGCTGCTTTTCATTGAGCATTTACTATCTGCTGGGCACTTACTTTACCAGCTCTGAAGAACTTTACCTCTATACCACTCCATCTAGTCCATACTGCAACGCTGAGTGGCATTACTATTGTCATCTTATAGTTGAGTGACCAAGGTTCAGGGGAAAATGAGAGCTCTTGGTCACAAGAGCATCAGAATCTTGCAGGGGAGAGGCATCCTTTGGAGACTTATGGATTTACTTTGGAATCTCAAAGAACACCTGTCCTTTGATCCCAATGGAAACTCAGCCAAGTGTCTTTAGTTATTTATTTTTAACGATTTTATTTATTTATTTTTGCACATATGCACACACCAGAGAGTGAGCGCACACGTCCACACGCACAGTAGTGGGCGGGGGGAGCGGGGGCAGGGTCAGAGGAAGAGGGAGAAGCAGACTTCCCACTGAGCAGAGAGCCCGAAGCAGGACTCTGTCCCAGCAACCTGGGATCATGACCTGATTCAAAGTTAGACACTTAACCGACTGAACCACCTAAGTGCCCTCAGCCGAGTCTCTTCAGATTTACAATTTCTTAGACCATCAGTAGGCCTGACAGCTGGGAACTGAATTCCTAATTAATTAAATCATAGTGCCAGAGGATTGGGGAGCGACCTGAGACGGCCTTCCCTCACTTTCTGGGTAGGACTTCGGTGACCGGCGCCTGTGTCTCTGGATAACACAAAGAATTCTGCTGCAGTGCCTACCAACTACCAAATCTGATCTCATCTGTCTCCAGCTTTAATAAATTCGCATCTCCTTCCAGCTTAATCTCTTTGTGCCATCAAAGACAGATGAAGCAGAAAAGAGAGCCGTTAATATAACTTGGCATTTTCTCAGCCCTATGCAGGTATGCAAGCCTATGCTTATCCCCACACGTCAGCCGTCACCTCCCAGCTGCAGCCCGCCCGGCCCTTGTACCCCGCTCCGCTCTCTCAGTCTCCCCATTTTCAAGGTAGGCCGTGGGCCCTCTATGTCTCATCTTCCACTCTTGCTCTGCTCTCCTTCCTCCCACCCCCTTTCCATTTTCACTCCAACAGATCTCTGCTTTTTTTTTTTTAAACAGCTTTGTTGAGGTGAAATTTTTGTATCATATAGTTCACTCACTTGGAGTATATAATTTAAGGATTTTTTTCAGTAAGTTTACAGAGTTGTGCAGCCTTCACCACAATCCAATTTTAGAACGTTTACTTCTTCCTCCAAAACCCCCTTATGCCCACTTTCTGTTTTGTTACTTTCATTTTCTCCCGCCAGCCCTTTTCCATTGCTCTATCAGTGTGGCTCTGTAGAGTTTCTAGAAAACAGTAAGAGAGTGAAATGTTGGGGGAAATTGGGAGAAAGATGGTAACTGTTTGTGAGTGTTTAGTATCTCAAATGAAAGCTACTTTGTTAACATTTTTTAAGTTAGGGAAATCATATGCTTTTATAAAAAAAGTCAACACCAAAGAGTATAAAATGAAGTTACTGTTCTCCATCACTAACACCCCCCACCATAGGAAACTGTTGTTAACAGTGACTGGGGTAACTTTTCAGATATCTTTCATGCATGTACAAGTGTCCATAAAAAGCACACTGATAAAAAAAAATGTGAATTTTGTATAACAAAATTTTGTATAACAAAACAAAATGTGAATTAGCTGGCATGCTATTCTGCCTTCTTACTCTGCAACTTACCTTTGGTATTAGTACAGTGGTAGGAAGGAGCCAGTGTATCTTACAACATAATTTATGGTCCCGGATTGGTAATGGTTTCATGGATGCTACCTTTGTCTGGAAACCCTACCACTTCTCCATCTGGGAGACCGTCAAATCTATCATCTCTGTGAACCCTTCCCTGATTGTTACCATCCCTTCCTACTCTCTTCCCACAGACATGACTGTGCATATGTGTCACCAAAGAATTAATCTTGCTTTCTTTGTGCTCTTTTTGTACCTTGTATATGGTCCATTTTTTGCACTTAAAACACTCTGTCGTAATGATCTGTTTACATGTGCATCTTCCCACCAGACTGTGAGCTTGCCGAGGGCAGGGACTGGGTTTCATTCATTGCTGAGTCCCTAGTACCTGGTACAATGCCTGGCATGCAGTTGGATGAGTGGAGAAGCAGTCTGAGTTGTTAGTGCTGTGGCAGACCAAAGTGGGCATTCTTGTGCTCTGGACCAGGCTGTCCTCCTTGATTCATTCTGCAGGAGCAGAGCTTGCTTACTGTTAGCTTTGGAGCCCTTTTGCCTCTGTTTCTTCTATGTCTTCTCCTGACAGTGTGAATCACCTACAGCATTTCCTACTATTTTGGGATGTTAATTTCTTTCTTTCCTCTGCTGAAAGATCTATTGGCTTTTCCTCATATAGTACCTTCTGCTCTAGTTTCATAAGGTCCTCTTTGGCCTATATCTGTTTAGGATCCGGTGACATGGCTTCATTTCTCATGACTGAAGCCCGGCAACATAACACTGAAATTCGAATGGCGGTCAGCAAAGTGGCTGATAAAATGGATCATCTCATGACGAAGGTGAGTGAGTCAGCATTGGGGCTGTGTTGAAAGTGGGGAATGAACAGTGGGTACAACAGGGAGCAACCAGGGTTATAGGTAAACTCTTCCTTGGTTTCCTATATTCCTAGTAGTTAGCAGTTATTTCCCTAGGAGGTTAGTTTTTAGTTTGGCATCCAGTTGGCAGAAGAAAACTCTAGCTTATGTTAGAGATTGTCTCAGAAACTTGTTAGGCCCTTCCAAAAAGTGGTCAGATCTTGGGTAAATTATATTTCCCCATTTAAAAATTTTAAAGTCTTTCCATCCCCACATTTGTAGGTTGAAGAGTTACAGAAGCACAGTGCTGGCAATTCCCTGCTGCCTCCCAACATGGCACTTACAATGGAAACAAGCATGATTATGAGCAACATCCAACGTATTATTCAGGTGAGAGGGATTGAGAAGAGAGCACAGCCTGGAGGTCTTGGCCACTTCTCTTCCAGGATTCGCTACCCTCTAAAACCTCTGCGGCACAGATAGCACGTGATCAGTGCTACATTGAGTTGGGAAATTCTGGAAAATCCATTATGGCCTAACTTGGTCCAAGTGACTTACCACTGTAGAGTCACAAGGAAACATTTCTTTTGGGCCGTATTTTAGAATTTTGCTTCATTTTGTGGCCATTTCTTTATTTAATCTGTTGGACATAGTGATTTGTATCCATTAGGTATGATTTGATGTTTTAAATATTATATTGATATGGACATAAGTTCTAGTTTTTTTAATCTCAAAATTTATGACAGTGTCACCTGTCAGTTCAAGTTGGTTCCCTTACATCTGGCACTTTTCTCCCAAAAACTTAAGTTATACATCATATATTTTGGTTTTAGGAAAATGAAAGATTGAAGCAAGAGCTCCTTGAAAAGAGCAGTCGGATAGAAGAACAGAATGACAAGATTAGTGAACTAATTGAACGAAATCAGAGGTAATGACAGGTACGGGGCACTGGCTAGGATGGACACAGGGCTTCATTTGTAAATGCCCAAGTTGGATAAACATGTTTGTTCAGGGTGGTTGATGTGTACTGCTGTTATTTCTGTTTCCTGCCTGTCGTGTGAATTATTATTTGTTTTCTGAGAGGAACTCTGGTAGAAAGGGCACAGAGGCTGTGATGTCAGGCAGACCTGTGTTTGAATCCCAGCTCTGCTCCTCTTTTGTTGTGTGGCTTTGGGTATTTATTCCTCCTGGCCCTCGTTTCTTCATCTGTAAAAGTGGTGTTAATACTTAGAACACTCTTAGAAAATACTGTCAACTCTTCTCTCTAGTCTGTGGGCTATTTCATCAACCAGAACTTCACCAATTTCCACATAAAGCCCAAACATTGTGTAATTTTTCTAGATCCTTCTGAAGATTTTGGTGGCAGGGGTGGTGGGAGTGTGTGGTCAGGGGAACATGTAGCAAATAGCATTTCACTTAGAAAATCGTTCTTCCACGTTTCTCTTTTCTAGTGTCTCTTGTCTCCCACATGGTGGGGGGGTTGGTGGGGGAATGTGGTGGGAGAAGTGCTTTCTTTTCTTCTCCCCTCTCCTCTTTCGTCTTTCATTCCCCCTCACCACACATGCTTTCAGTTCTTGTCTCTTCGTTATGCAAAGCAGTTCACTTCTGGCCCAGGTTCCTACCTCTAAACTTGATTACTCCAGATCTAAGGAAACCAAAATGCTTTCAGATTGTTTTTTTGAAGGTATAGAGCAATGTTGTGAGGACCGAATGTGTATTGCTTGTGTCTGGTACACATTCAGTGCTTGATAAATATCTTTTCCCCTATTTCACAGATATGTTGAACAGAGTAACCTGATGATGGAGAAGAGGAACAACTCACTTCAAACAGCCACAGAAAACACACAGGCAAGAGTATTGCATGCTGAACAAGAGAAGGTAAAGTAACTAGGGAGAGGAAAGCCCATCAGGATGTGTAGAGCTAAGGAGTGCTCCTGTGTACGTACTTATCAATCTGCTTTTCAGAAAAAACTTTTGCCATCATTGGGAACAGAACTAGAAAGCTGCTGACAAATTTTACTCTACCCCCCATCCCCAAACTTCAGTTTTATTTTTTTATAAAGATTTTATTTATTTATTTGCCAGAGAGAGAGAGAGCATGAGAGTATGAGCAGGAGGAGTAGAAGGCAAAGGGAGAAGCAGGCTCCCCACTGAGCAGGGAGTCTGATGTGGGACTCAATCCCAGGACTCTGGGATCATGACCTGAGCTGAAGGCAGATGCTTAACCAACTGAGCCACCCAGGCATCCCCAGACTTCTGTTTTAAAGTATACTTTGCAATGAGTTGACTTAAAAACTATCACTGATCTTAGTAATTTGGTTAAGGTGAAGATTACATTGTTTATTAGCATATGAAATTTATTCTCTTGACCCAATCAACAGAAAATTCCTATTATGCCATGTAATAAACACTTTAGTGAAATTTAAGATTGTCTAGCCTATTCCTTCATCTGCATCTGCCAGAGCATTTTAAAGTACATTCAGTCTACTCAGAATGAGGCATTTCGACCTATTCCTGGAGTAGCTATAAGGCAGACTCTAGTGGGTCTTGGGCCGGGCTGGGCTGCTGCGGACTCTCACTCCTCCCATTGCTGCTCCAGTGACACCGTTTATCTGGAGTGGAGTCCTTTGGTTTGGGCTACTGCTCCTCAGCTGCAGATCTTGACCCAGCCATCTGCTGTTATCTCAGAGGTTTAAGTAATAGTTTACATTTTGTATTTGAATTTTTCCTGAACACTTGAAGAGTTGAGTGGAATGTGCTTTATAACCCATGGAGTTTTCTCACTTTCTCATAGTCCAGTAATGCTGAGGATTCCTTACTTATGGCTCATGCTGTTATTATTCTCTGTGTTCTCTTAGTTATAGTGCCCCGGGAAGAAAGAGCTCTGACCCCTTATCCTCTGATGAGCAGTGCCTTGCCCTGCATAGCCCCGTCCCAACTTGACCCAGTCCTTTCTCACTGCTCCTTTGTACCGTCCCTCATTTGTTGTGGCTGACCGCTCTGGCCTGGATCGAGGTCAGCAGCCTGTGACGCTGGCATTGCTCAACAGTTCTGGAGTCACTTCACTCTCCATTAACTATACTTTTTACTGTTTCTCCTTCCTCTACTTTTCTCGCTCTCATTTACCTTTTTTTTTTTTTTTTTTAATCCATAGGCCTGTCAGGGACACCCAAATATATTGTTTGGTCGAGCTGTTAGACCTGTTATTCAGGTCTAATTACTAGAACTTGTTCTAGATCAGTGGTTTCCACACTCATCTGGCTGCCTCAAGATCACTTGAGGTGCTTGATTAAAAATACATATTCTTAAACTTCACCTTGAGATTCTAGTTCAGCATTATGTAGCCAAGGGCTAAATCTGAACTTTTCAAAAGCTCCTTTTGATTCTGATGCACAGCCAGCTAGGATTTGCTGCTCTTTGTTAGTCGTTTCTTTTGCCACAATCTCTGGCCGTGGCAGCTGGACGCCTTTGTTTTTAGGAACTTCACCATGTGATTCTCATGTTGAGCATCAGTGGGGTGTGTGTGTGTGTTCCAGTAAAATTTTATTTACAAAAACAGGCAGCAGGCCAATTTGGCCTGTGGGTCAGAGTTTGCCAATCCCAAGGGTTAGCTTATTAATCCACCCACATGATTCATTTTTTTAAAAAGATTTATTTATTTATTGTAGAGCATGTGTACAAATAGAAGGGGAAAAGGGAGAGGGAGAGAATCTCAGGAAGACTTTGGCCCACCATGGGGCTGGATCTCATGACCCTGAGACCATGACCTGAGCTGAAATCAGGACTCAGACGCCAGAGCTAAAATCAGGAGTCAGACGCTAAACTGACTGAGCCACACAGGGGCCCCATATTGATAAACAGAAATGGTTGACATGGTGCCTGGCAGGTGGTAGATGCTCTGTCTGTAGTAGCAGAACATGGAGGAGTCACAACAACAGTGAGCAGAGCTGTCATCTGTTAAATCCCCACCAGGTTCCAGGCACCGTGCTCCCCACACATCTGTCCGAGAGCATCTCCTGGGCCGAGTGGCCCTGTGCTTGAGGAGCTGGGTACCAGGTATCACACGCCTCGCTTGGCCACTTCGATTTCAGTGAAACTTTTCAAGGCTCGACTCTCCCCTGCTTTCCTTTTGCTTCACTTCTTTTTTACTTGACAGTCATTCCTGTGAGGCTGTCCCCCTAAAGGGAGACCATCGAGGTCCTTTCATCCCCGGAGGCAGCTCAGAGAGTTTGGGCTGAGGGCTCAGTGGACATTTGGTGAATGGAATTCATTATTTTTTTCTGTGGTGGGGTTAGTGTTTCCACAGAAAAGCCTGGACTAATGGAACAGCTGTCAAAGGTCACCTGGTTTGACCTTCCTGTTTTATAGAGTGCACTGTGTGGCCCAGAGAGGAAGCGGCTTGCCCAGGCCTCACTTCCAGTCAGCTGTGTCCTTTTTCCTTTTGTCAAATTGCCATTTTGCTTTGATACCATTTTCCTGCTTCCAACTTGAATGCTTCTTTTTACTTGTTTTCCTGAACCCTTGGTTCTCCCTGCCTTTGCTTTCCTTTCCTGTTTACTCATCCCTTCACTGTTTTCTCTGTGCACACAGGTGTGTTTGGGTGAGAGTATTACTTGTCATGCTTCTAATAGGCCTTTCCAAATAAGGCCCTGAGATAAAAAGAGCTTTTGAGTGACCTTTCACTCTGCTTGTCCTTTGGTGAGAGAGGGACCACCCATCCCACAGCCTCCCGTCCAGGGACCTTCAGACTTTCCAGTGGTCTTAGCTGCTGCAAGGCCTTTGTGAGTGGCCCTCGCTCTGATATTTGTGAACTCTTGAGCTGCAGACAGACACGAAGCTCTCTGGGTGCTCTGTGAGCTCAGGTCCTAGTAGGCCACGTGGGGCAGGACAGTCACTAAAACTTTGATTCTGTTTGGGGCAGATAGATGAAAGCCTCTCCTCTATCTGAAAGTTCTAGCTGCCATTGTCCTCTGTATTTAACACGTAAAAACCTAAGGCTACTGAACAGCAGAAATAAGTATCTTAGGTCTCATACTATTAAAGAAAAAATTCAGACACTTCCTGAAGCAGTAAGGACTTTATTCAAGACTGTTGCAGTAGGAGAGAAAGATTGGGCTCCACTTCACATACTACGAGGGCAGATGGGGGATTCATAGGTAAGGAGTGGAGTGAGGGGTCAGTGCTGGAAAAATATTCATAGGAGACCTCATGGGTACAGGGATTTTTGCTAAACTGACCTAGTAGGATTCTTCCTAATGACTGGCCAAGGACTGGGATACCAAAGGTCGAGGATGAAGAACTTGTTCAGATCAGGGGGAGGGGTTCTCCTCTAAACGGACATAGCAGGATTCTTGCTAAAACTAGACTGGGCAGGCCACAGAAAGGATGGGAGGCCAAGGTCAGGGGCTCAGAGGAGTCTGACAAAAGTTTGGTCAAAGAGAGAGTCTTTGCCAATGGACTTTCAGATACTCATTCATAGCCTGTTTCTTTTTATTTTATATACACTTTTAATTTATTTCCTTCACGTTTAGGAGAGCCGAAATGCTAGATTTTAAATGGAAGCTAGCAAACCAGTAAAGGCTTTGGAACGTTTAAATCTGCAGGGGCACAGTGAATAGCCTAAGAAGGGACAAGGGACAGTAGGAAAGGAGACAACTGTAAATGCACATCAGGTAGAATAGCATAGGAGGAGTAAGGGGAGTAGCGGCATAATGATGTAGGAGAGACGGTCCAACCCCATAAATACTTGGCTGTCCACACATCAGGACTGGTCACCAGCGGAGCAGCTGTTCACTGCCTTTCTTATCCTCTCATTTCTCCTCATTTTTATGGGAGCACATCAGTTCAGGTGACAAGGATGTGGTATTTGTCACTTGTTTACCATTCTGTTTTATTGACCATCCTCTTAATCATCATCCTTACCACACAGAGTATCATTAGAGGGTTCTCCAGGGAGTCATTACGGTTTTATCAGCTGTTACTTGAGACCATAGAGCTTCTGTGAGGCCAGGACAGGGCACCATTTGCAATACGTGGAGCCCGCGAAAAACTGAAGTGTGGCTGTCTCTTGTTAGCTCTGTTCTTCCAAGAACCCCCAGAGCAGTCACCCTCAGGTGGCTGAGCTTTCCATCATCCTTCCACGGGTAGTCAGGACCATTAAGGAGAAACTACAGACCCAGACATTGATTTCTGTTGAAGGCATTCAGTTTAATTTTAAAATATCCTTTTTTTTTTTTAAGTTTATTTATTTATTTAACAGAGAGAGAGAGATCACAAGTAGGCAGAGAGGCAGGCAGCGAGAGAGGAGGAAGCAGGCTCCCCACTGAGCAGGGAGCCCGATGCGGGGCTCCATCCCAGGACCCTGAGATCATGACCTGAGCCGAAGGCAGAGGCTTTAACCCACTGAGCCACCCAGGCGCCCCTAAAATATCCTTTTCTTATTAAGAAAAATACATGTGTGTCCTAGAAAAGTTAGAAAATGGCGGGAATACCATTTCACATGTATCAGATTGGTAACATTGAACAGGAGACTGTGGCTCTGTCATAGCACTGTTCTTGGAAGTTGCATACAGGATACGTGCATCGTAATTTGCTTAAGCAAGCCCATTTGCCACATTTTATTTTTCCATTCTTTTGCCACCGTAAACAGTCTGCATCGAACATCCTGAAGCAAAATTTTTGTTAAGTTTACACAGTGCTTCCTAAGGACAGATTTCCCTGCTTCCTCAGGACAGATTTCTGTAAGGAAATTCCTTGGTCAGAGACTTGGCATGTTTTGAAGGCTTGATTTTGGCTTAATGCAGGTTGAGGGTGCCTTAGCTCCCTTCTTCCCAGGTCAGTCAGCATAGAGTGTGTGAGGTTGGGTCATCATTTGGAGACAAGGGACACACATGTTTGACGTGGCATCATATTTTGTTACCATTCAGGCCAAGGTGACAGAAGAGTTAGCAGCCGCCACCGCGCAAGTCTCTCGTCTGCAGCTGAAAGTGACTGCTCACCAAAAGAAAGAAACGGAGCTGCAGATGGAGCTGACAGAAAGCTTGAAGGAGACAGACCTCCTTAGAGGCCAGCTTGCCAAACTGCAGGCGGAGCTCTCAGGTATGTCCCTGGTGGAGGGGGTGGGACGTTCACCATTTAAACCTAAGGAATTAAACTGAGGGGCATCTGGGTGGCTCAGTCAGTAGAGCATGTGACTCTTGATCTGAGTCGTGAGTTCAAGCCCAACGTTGAAGGGTAGAATTTACTTAATTAAAAAACAAAAAACAAAACGGGGTGCCTGGATGGCTCAGTTGGTTAAGCATCTGCCTTTAGCTCAGGTCATGATCCTGGAGTCCTGGGATCAAGCCCCACGTCGGGCTCTCTGCTCAGCGGGGAGTCTGCTTCTCTTTCTGCCCTCCCTCCACCCCCCAACTCGCTCTCTCACACTTTCTGTCTCTCTCGTGAAGCCTATTCAGAATAAATAAAAACAAAAACAAAAAAACAAAAAACAAAACAAACAAACAAACAAAAAAACAAACAAAAAACCAAAACCTCTGTCCTTCCTTCAAATCCATTTGGCTTGATGCTCATGAAGTTTGTGAAGAACTGAGGCCAAAAATGAAAGTAGACTGGTATAAACCTACACCATTGCTTGACATAAAGGACAACCAAAGAACTGACTGTTCATCTGGAGTTAATCAGTGACCGCTTTCCCACTTTGTTTGGCAAGTGTTGCCCTTACTGTCTTGGTTCTTGTGTTTGGCTCATGGACCTGGAAGAGTTTACTGTGTTCCTCTAACTCGTGACTCAATGGAAGTTTAAGAAAAATGCTTCCTGTAGCAGCCACCTCCTTCCTAGAGGCTAGATTCCAACCCTTCAGCCTGTCACTCAAGGTCCCTCCAGCTTGGCTTACTTCCTCTTCTGTTGCTTAGTTCATCTTGGCTCTGGACATACTAGCCAGTCTGCTGCAGGGTCAGCCCATCCTGTGGTTCTGGTCTTGCCTTTTATACATGCTCTTCTTTGGACTTGCTGTGTCCACTGTCATAGTATCTGCCTCCAATTCTCCAAAATCTCTTTCAGAAACTTTCCTGTTTTTTTCTAGAACATTTGATCACCTTTAGAATCCTTTACCTCTCAGTACATTATTACGACCATTATCAGAGTTAGTCTCAAATCAGCACTATTTATATGTCTGCATTCCCTTCTAGAATACAGGCCTCTGGAGGACAAGGATGGTGTCTTGCTCATCTTTGCAAAGTCCTTTCCTCCTAGTTAGCATGAGTTCAGTACCTGGCATAAAGGTGCTGCTCCAGACACGGGGACTTGAATAGAAGAGTTCTGAAGACCAGCATGTTGATTCATGCACCTTGGTGTATAGAAACAAATGTGGAAGACACAGATGCAACCAGGGGGCAGGGTGTAGCTGCGGCAGCAGCAGAATGGGGAAGAAGCGAAGTTCGCTTGTCTGAAAAGAGAGCTCAAAACACTGATGTCAGTCGGTAGAGTGATACCTTGAGGATAAACCCCTTCCCTTTTAGAGAGCATCACCTGGGTGCACCTGAAGAACAGTCTTAGATTCAAATGTTGCTTCTTTCTTCTTTCCTGCTTTTGTGGTGCCCTGTGACAGTTACCTCAAAAGTTTTCCATACCAACTTCATTTTGATGTGTTACCTTTTTAAGAAGTAGTCAAGTCGCTTTATTTGGGCATTTTTTTGTGTGTGTTTGAAAGGAAACTCTTGGTAGAATGTCCCAGCTACCAAGAAGGATGGGAGTACCTTACCAAGGCGGTGAGACAGGGCCTGGACTAACACTAAGTAAAGATCTGTTCAGTGTGTTAAGGTGGTGGCTGAAATGGGATTGTGGCAAGGATACGTTTCAAGGGTGGTTTCGGATGATTTGAAAGATTTCTTTTTCATTTTTTTGTGTGGGGAGGGGGAACACACACATACGAACGTGGGTTGGTGGTGGAGTTGGTTCTGACCAGATCCGCCTTTCTCTGGTCAGCAAGGTGGTGCTGAAGGGAGTGAGGGGAAGGCACGAGCTCGGGAGGCCACGGGGTGTGGCGTGGGAGGAGTGGCCGGGATGCCAGGGGCTCCTGCGCAGAGGTTCTGCAGCCAGTCTCTCTGCTGTTCTATCTCAGAGCTCCGGGAGGCCTCGGAGCAAGCTCAGTCCAAATTCAAAAGTGAAAAGCAAAGCCGGAGACAACTGGAGCTCAAGGTGACGTCCCTGGAGGAGGAGCTGGCTGATCTTCGAGCTGAGAAGGAATCTCTGGAAAAGGTAAGTTCTACACCCGAAATTTCTCTTATTGGACCTAAGTGGCCAGGATTAGCTGTCGAATAAACATTTTTACTTTCCTTTCAAAAATTATAGTAGCATGTGCTCATCGTAACAAATACAAATAATACAGAAAAGTATGAAATAAAAAATAAAATTTAGGGCGCCTGGGTGGCTCAGTGGGTTAAAGCCTCTGCTTTCGGCTCAGGTCATGATCTCAGCGTCCTGGGATCGAGGCCCGCATCGGGCTCTCTGCTCAGCAGGGAGCCTGCTTCCTCCTCTCCCTGTCTCTCTGCCTACCTCTCTGCCTACTTGTGGTCTCTCTCTCTGTGTGTCAAGTAAATAAATAAAATCTTAAAAAAAATAAAAAATAAAAAANTATGAAATAAAAAATAAAATTTATCTTTTTTCCTTTCTAATCTCAAGCATTAGTGATAATAACCATAAATAGTGTATGATTATCAGTGTAATTTATTTTCTGTGTATATAAAACATATACACACATACTTGTGCATACATATATGTATACTGATTGTTTTTAAACTATAATATCGTGTTTAATGGTTTTGTTTGTTTTTTTTCTTACACTGTGGACATTGTACTAATAAGAATGAGGACTTTCTGGGATGCCTGGCTGGCTCAGTCAGTAGAGCCTTTATCTTGGGGTTGTGAGTTCAAGCCCTGCGTTGGTTATAGAGATTGCTTAACACTAAAATCTTAAAAAAAAAAAAAATGAGAACTTTCTCATTCCTTTTAACTACAGCATAGTAGTCTAATCTATTGTGAGGTTATACCATAACTTATTTAACTACCTACTGATGGGTATTTATGTTTCTGTCTTTTCACGATTTCAGGCATTACTGCTATGGACATCCTTGGACATCCTTGTACTATATAACTATTTTTTGCAAATTCATTTGAGCATTTCCATAAAATGAATTGCTTGAATTAGAATTGCAGGATCACTTTTTAATGTCCTTTGTCCTCTTTCCTATTGTAATATTAGTTTGATTTATAAACATTACTGAGGGTATTAATCCTTTGTCACTCATAGATGTTATAAATATCACTTAGTATTTATAATATCTCCTCTTGTGTTAAAATTCTAAGGTCAGCCTAAACTAGCCCCATTGAACAAAGCGGAAATATTTCCGTCTTTCTCTCTGTAAAAGAACAAACTATTTCTGAGATTTCTATAAAACTCTGTAGTAAAGCTTTTGTGGCCTAGTGCCTTTTTAGGGGATAAATCTTGGTCTACATTTTCATTTTCTTCGATGATTTTATCAGGGTTTTTGGTTTTTTTAACCTAATTCCTTCTGATTTGGGGGGCTGTTTTTAGTTTTCCATTGTTATAGATACCACTACAGTGACCATCCTTGTACCACAGTGTTTGTGAACATGATTTATTGCTTCCTTAAGATAAATGATAATTTGTGGAATTTCTGGCTGTATTTTGAAAATTCTCCCGCAGGACTGCTAAATTGCCATCCAAAGAGAGAATGCCCATTTATTTCCTACTAGCAGGTATGAAAGTGTCCACTTCCTTGTACCCTTACCACTGTTAAGATGTTCCCCATCTCTTAATAGAATGGTAGATAAAGACCTTCTTGTTTTCCTTCTTCTTGTTACAATTTTTGTCACTCAGGAGCCGAGAATGTTAAATATAGAAGAAAAATTAAATTAAACATTGAATTGTTTCCAGAAGGACCCAGGTCAAAAACTATCGCCACTGTCACCATCTTCTGCATTTATCCTCTGTGAAACAGCTAGAGCTGATGGTAGTTCTCTTATTCCTAAGAACCTCTCTGAAAGGAAAAAGAAGTCTGCTCAAGAGCGCTGTCAGGCTGAGGAAGAGATTGACGAAATCCGCAAGTCCTACCAGGAGGAATTGGACAAGCTTCGGCAGCTCTTGAAAAAGGCTCGGGTGTCCACAGACCAAGCAGCTGCAGAGCAGGTAATGGGAAACTGAAGCACTTTGGAAATGTGCCTTTAGGCATATTATCGTCTTTGGAGAAAAGGGATTCCAAACGTCATAAGGCCAGAGGCCCTTTACTGTCCTTGAAGAGAAGGGATTTATTTAGGTAATCAGGCAGGGAGATGAGGGACAGTGACAGGACACACCTGGATCTCTAGTTCATTCGACAGAGACCTTTTTCCTCGTAAATTCATAAACTCATATTAGTGTGTCTGACTGTTGAGTGAATTGATGCCCTCAATTTAGTCTCCTCTGGGGATTTTGACAAAACTGTTTCGCCTGAACCTGTGACGTTCAGGGCCCAGACTCTGAAAAGATCACAATATGGCCCTCTCCTCTAGGGACCTGTCTCGACAGCCACCCCTTTATCTGGTTGGAGTAGCTTTTAAAATCCTGACCACTGATGACCTCTGCATACCTAGATTCAAAAAGTACATTTACTTTCAAAGTAATGGAGGTCTTTCAAATAGTTGTGTCCCTCTTAAATCTGAGCTTTTAGCTTATTCCTTTTGCCTTAGGAAAGATGGGCTTCCCTAGATGCGAATGGCTCCCCCAAGGGTCTGCTGATGACGTTCTCTTGGCAGCTGTCTCTGGTACAGGCTGAGCTGGAGACCCAGTGGGAAGCCAAGTGCGAACAGTTGCTGGCCTCCGCCAAGGATGCGCACCGGCAGCAGTACCAGGAAGTGTGTGCGCAGAGAGACGCCAACCAGCAGAAGCTGCTCCACCTTCAGGAAAAGGTGGGTGTTCCCCCCAGGCCAGGCAGCTTAGACGGGCCCAGGTGATTAGAGGCAGACAGGTTGGGTCTTGTAAATCCTTCTGAACCTGAAAGGTGTTAATAGCTTGAAAACCAAACCAGGCTTGTTCAGCTCTCCAGTTTATCGGTAATCTTTCACATACTGATTTTGGGAAGATAGGTCCATGACCTAGAAAAAAAAAAGCAACACTAGTGTTCTGGAATGTGTTTAATTCCATTATTTGATCATTTATGAAGCAAATATTTATTGAGTGCCAGTGGTAGTCCAGATACTGTATTAGGGAAAAGGCTTACAAAGAACTCTGCCCTCAAGCATCTCACAGTCAAGAAAGGGAGCCGGAGAGAAACAGAGATAAGCATGAAGTGCTGTGAGGCCCAGAAGAGGAAGTGCCTGGGGGAGCAGAGCCAAGGACCAGTAGCGTTTGTGAGGGAAAGTGAGGTGCAGAAGGCAGCACAACGCCCCAGGCAGAGGCACGGGGCGGGATGGGGCCTGGGTGGGGTAGGTCACTGGCATGAAAGTGACAGAGATGGAAGATGGTTTAAGGTTGTGGTATGATAGGCCCCCTATCTGGAGGTGACTTTCATTCCTTAGAGTATCTAGTTAAAGATCTTTGACTCAGATGATGAAGGCAGTCTTGCAGGTGAATGGGCTGCTTCTAATGGCCAGTGTTCATATGTCTGTGTCACTGGACTTTTACCTTCCCCCTTTTTTCATCATGCTCTTGAACCTGATTAGGAACAAGGCAAGTGACCTTGGTGGGGAAGAGGATGTAAAGTTCCTGTAGTTGAGACTGCGGGATGAGGAAGAAGAATGTCTTGAGTCGGCAGGCCCGGCGTGGGTGGGGGCGCGTGGACACCAGCAGACCTACCTGAGGTTTTCACTGGATGCTGAGGATGGTTCTCGTCCTCCCGGTGTCCTGACTTTCATCTGGCAGTCCAGGCTCCGGAGGCCACAGCCACAGTCTGTTCTTTTACAGTGTCTAGCCCTCCAGGCCCAAGTCACGGCCCTGACAGACCAAAATGAACAGCACACCAAGGACCTGGAGGCCACGCCCCACATGTCTGGAGTTGCGGTGGCTGCTGCTGACCCATCAGAGAAGGTGAGCGGGCATTTCGAAGAAGCAACCCAGGTCATATCAAGGGATCGAATGTGCCTATCAGGACTTCAGGAAGAATGTGGCCGATTTGTTGTGTTGGTAGCTTTTTTTCTGACTTTAGTGATACACCACTTGTCTGACTTCAGTAAAAACGAACTGTTCAGAGCGTATCACTTTGGTGACAAACCCCAGAGGGCCCTGTCCCAAGGTTTTGACAGATAACGGGAAGTGTCTCTAAGTCAGCGCAGTGAGGAGCGTGCCCAGCACCTGCTAGCGCCAGTCCTCGTAGCCCTCAGCAGCTCCCGTGGGGGCCACAGTGCAA
This sequence comes from Ailurus styani, assembly GCA_002007465.1. Taxonomy (NCBI): domain Eukaryota; kingdom Metazoa; phylum Chordata; class Mammalia; order Carnivora; family Ailuridae; genus Ailurus; species Ailurus styani. The sequence continues at coordinate 50,260 of LNAC01000567.1, read as the reverse complement.
GGAGGCATCGGCAGACACGGGCCGCACCTTGCCTGTCCTTGGTGACCCTTCCACCACCTGCTGTTCTGATTTAAAGTCACCTTAGTGACAGCCTTCGGCGTCCTGGGTCCTGACCAGCTGTGGCGCGCGGCACGGTGCCCCAGGGGCTTCCTTTCAGCCCTCCCAGCCCCTCTCTGGCATTTACACGCATCCCTTAATCACTTGATTTTGGCAGCGTAGATTATGTTTTGCTCTCCTCGCGTCTTCATGCAGGTCAAGAAGATCATGAACCAGGTGTTCCAGTCATTGCGGGGAGAGTTTGAGCTGGAGGACTCCTACAGCGGCCGGGCCGTTCTGGGGACCGTCATGAACACCATCAAGGTACGGCTGGCTGGTGATTGGTGCACCGAGGTGGGGCTCTTGTCGCTTAAGGGCCTTCGAAGGGATCATAAATCTAAAAGGTATTCAAGACTGTGCCTCAAGAACCAGGATAAGTGGCATGACTTTTATCTGGAGAGCCGAGGGCAGCCTCTGGTGAGAGGAAGAAGCAGGCGTTTGACCTGCGCGAGCAGGTGTGTTGTCAGGGAGCGAAGGAGTAGGAGTGCCTGCTGTTTTCCTGTCAGTGAGCATCTCCTCCTCTTGGCTTTTGAACAGATGGTGACTCTTCAGCTGTTAAACCAGCACGAGCCAGACAAGGGACAGAGCAGCAATGAAGAAGAGGAGGAGGAGGAGGAAGAAGAGCAGCCCCAGAGACCTTCCTGCGAGCACTCAGTGTTGGCAAGTCCTGGGCCGCCTCCAGCACCCCTAAGTAGGGAGTCACAGGAGTCCCCTCTGGTGTCATCGGAGCAGGCAGTCCAGGAGGCTGTCCCCCTGCCTCCTCAGGCCCTCTCTGCTCCCCAGGATGAGGCACAGGGAAGGGAAGGGGAGCCTGCAGAAGCAGAGGTGCTCTCAGAGATAAAAGGTGATTCCCTGCCCCCCGAACTGGCTTGTATCCCCACCTGGAGACCTCTGGGGCCGCCAACATCAATTCCCCCTAAGCCTCCGGGCCCCGTGCTTGTGGACTCTGAGTGCGAAGAGATACTTGCTGCTAGCCCATTGGAAAATGCCTGCGTGGGGGAGCCAGAAAGCTCCGAGGGACTGTCCCTGACTTCACATTCCATGAAAGAGGACCCACTGGTCTTGGGGCCTGAAAATCTAGGAGAAGAGCCTCAGCCTCCCAAGCTCAAGAAAGATGACGATGTCACTAACTCCACTGCTCCCTCTAAGGAGCTAGAAAACACAGAGGCAGGTTCACTAACTGTCAGAGCAGCAAGTGGACCCAACCACTGTTCTCAGCATGCCAGGTACGTCTTCCTGAGCGGAGTTTCCAGGGCAAGGCAGATCAATGTGGAGGTTGTCACTGGTTTTTTCAGGTCTGGTAACTCATCCTCAGAGAAGGACTGTCTGATTCACTCATTCATTCATTCACGTATTTATTTAATAATACCTACTATGTAAGAGGCTCTGTAGTCAACACTGCAATAGGGTGGTAGGCAAGGCAGATTTGGATCTTAAGGAGCTTGTAGTCTAGTAGGGAAGATAGACAAATACATATTATAAAAGTATGCTTTAAAAAAGTGCTTAAAAAAGAAATTCTCTATTATTATAATAGAGAATAAAGGGGGAGTTACTCTATTTTAACATACAGTGGTTAGGGAAGGGTTCTGAGAAGGTAATGTTTAAACTGGGACCTAAAGGATGGAAAGGAGCCTTCAGGGCCAAGATTTGGAGGAAGAGGTTGCAGAAAGCAGGCACAGCACATGCAAAGGCCCTGTGGTAGGAGGGGACATGACAGTGAAGGAGCTAAGGCACAGTAAGTAGAAGAATGCTGTTAACCTGAGATTGGAGAATGAAATAGGGACAAGACACGTGAGATTTTGTGTGAGTCTTAGAAGTTTGGATTTTAGGTACCGTGAAAAGCTATTAAAGGGATTTAAACAAAAAAGTGACATGGCCTGATGTATTAGTTTTTAAAGATCACTCTGGCTGTGGGTCATGGAGTCAAGAGCTCTAGGAGGCCAGGGTGGGTGGAGGTGGGAGGAATCCCTGGGCGATTACCACAGCTGTTGGATTCTTTCTCCAGAGCTCGTGGGCCCTGTGGCCTAGAACAGAAACAGGAATAGCACCATTTTCTATGACTTGATTTTCTTGATTTTTTCCCTTCAGTCTCTCAGGGGATGAAGAAGATGAACTATTTAAAGGGGCAACTCTGAAAGTTTCAAGGCCCAAAGCACAGGCTGAGGAGGAGGATGAAGATGAGGTGGTAAGGAAATCCCAGGCACTGCCCAGTCCTCACACCACCACCCGGGCGCCCTTTCCCACTGGCTCCAAGAGGAGGAGTGGAGTCTGTGGGTGGCCCGCAGCCTGGGCTCTGTGTGCAGCGCCCTGTGGGAGCAGGCGTGAGGCGGGGAGGGGGCAGCTCTGTAAGCACAGTGGGGATGGGCAGATACCACTTTATTCCTGAAAAAGGATCACGATCTCTGTCTATGCAGGAATGATTTCTACTTTCAGTGACAGAAGTTAGGCTGCTTAGTCCTGCATTAGAATGCTAAGGCCTCAGATTCCCTCAGATCTGCTCAGAGATTATGTCTATTTGACAATCAGAAGGGACTTTGAAGTTCTTATCTTGTATCCTTATTCATAGACAAACTGAAGCTCAGAAAGATGATTTACCTATAGCCACAGAGGGAGTTAGTAGCAGAGCTAGGACTGAAACCCCAGGCTCCTCCTGAAACCACCTGTTTCTGGGCCTTTCCTCATCCTTAGCCTGCTTTCCAAGCTGCTACCTTGTTTTGTCCTCACAACACTCCACAAACTGGGTTAAGTACCGATAGCATGACTTCGCTCTACAGAGCTCCTGAGTGACGGCCAGAAGGCGGCTTGCTCATAAAGCCTGGACCAGAGCCCCGATTCTTGCATCTGTTGTCCCCACATGCGAAGTTAGGCTGTCACTAGGACATTTGACTGCTCTGATGGGAATGTCACCAGAGCAAAATGTGGGCAGAGAACACAGATCAGCTTCAGGCTCGGCCTGTCGCAGGGACAGAAATGTGAGGTGATCGAGGGCACGTTTTTCTCCCCTCACATGTCAACCAGAGTGGGTTTTGCCTTTTGCCAAAACGTTGGGGAAATGGCTATGGCAGAGCGAGGAACTGGCTTGCATGTACCGATGCCCTTGCCTCCTGCCTGCGCTCCTCTGTGGGGAAGGGCGCCATTTCCTCCCATTGGCCTTTCTTCCCCAGAATTAAATTTTCATTCAAGAACTCTGAATATGAATTCTGCACTTAAAAATAAGAACAAAGTTGAGTATCCCAGGTGGCTGCCCTGAATGTAGTTGGAATGGTTAGTTAGCAGGATATTATTGGTGTTAATATGAATACTATCAAGTTACATTTCTATTTCTGACATACTCTGAAAACTTCACAGACATTCTCATTTAATACTCTACTAACCCAGTGAGGATTTTATCCTATTTTATAGAAAAGAGGACTGAGGCTCAGCAAGATTAAGTAATATGCTCAGGGTTATAATGCTAGTAAATGCAGAGCCAGAACTTTAGCTGGAATAAAACAGAAGCAGTGAGCCACCTTTTAATTAACTACTGTCAGAGTTTAAAGATCATTCATTTGATGCCCAGAGAGAGGTACAAGGTCTGTACCAGGGTCCCCTAACCCCATCATGCTGCCTTCTGTTTGGCTGGGCTTGTGAAGACTGACCCTGGGCTAGAGTAGCTCAGAGCAGGGGGTCCTCCGTGTGTGCCTTTCTCCAGCGTCAATCCCTGCTACCCCCGTGGGACCTGTTCCCTGCCAGTCCAGAAGAAAAAGGGCAGGAGCTCAAGTCATGAAAAGTGGGGGAGAGTTTCCTCCATGGCCTGTTAGTCTCCCTTTTCCTACTACCTGGCTGGAGGGAGCGAGGGAAGGACCAGTGAGATCAAGGGTGTTGGGGGCCGTGGCCCTGTGCTCCTGGGCTTTCTTCATCTTTTGGCTTTGCCACTTGGTAATGTGGCCAAGCCTCTGAACTCAGCTCTCTCACATGGTGGGGTCACGTCCAGAACCATAGGCCACCGTGTTTCTTCAGATGGAGGTGTGTTCTTCCCAACCTCTCTTCATCTTCTTGTATCTTCTCTCTCCCGTTAGGGCTGCTCTACTTCTCTCTTTCTTCCTCCCACTCCCATCTCCCCCATCGACCTTCTTTTCCCACACAAAATGTGTAAGTCACTGCATGAGAAGAAACCTATCAAATCCATACATGTGTTTCACAAATAAATGACAGAATTAGCCAATGTTGGTCTTCTCGTCTGTGTTGGAAGATTGCCTCCCTTCTCTGCCTGCTTTTCTCAGCTTTATCTTGAAGCCCAGGTTTGCTGGCCTCAGGCTTAGTCCTTTCAGTAAAACCCTAACCAACACCCTCCTTCCCAACCTGTTGCCGGGAACAGGTGTCGGTTCACTTCACCTCACATAGGCGGGAAGGCTGTCTGGTGCAGGGACAGGTGAGGACTGACTGCTCTTTCCTGTTTTGTCAGAGCATGAAGGGACGGCCACCCCCAACACCCCTTTTTGGAGACGATGACGATGACGATGACATTGACTGGCTGGGATGAAGACCTGGGAAACTGGTGCAAAGGTTTCTCTACTGACCCTTCCCTAAGCATGATTTTGCACAGCCACCCCTGTGTCTGGACAAGCCACAGAGTGAGGTGAGGTGAGCATTCTGAGGACAGCAGTGCACATACCTGAGTTAGCCAACTTCTGAGCGCCCCGCCCGGCTGGTCCGAGAGGAGTGTGGGCTTGTCTTCACAGCATTGGGGTCCCACCTCAGAGTCCCCTTGGGAGGAAGGCTGGTGGGTTGCTTGCAGCCAGTCATCTACAAGAATCCTGCCCTCTTCCAGGCTTTTTGTTCTCTTCACTAACTCAGACTGATCTGCCTCCCGATGCTCATTGTGCACCAGCAATGGGACAGGTCGTCTCTGGGGAGGTCGGCCCAGTGGAACCGAGGGTGGACTATGCTCTCGAAACCCTGGTTCACTTACCAGCCTTGCCTGCGGTCTTGGGACATGTATCTTTCCTCTGCCTTAAATCTGATACAAGAGGTCAATGAATATTTGAAATTAACAAAACTAAAATAAATGTCTGCAATGAAACTTGCCTCAAGCTTTTGGGGAGAAATCGAATTCGGTTCTAAGGCCGGCTGTGCTCCTCTGGGAATGTCAGGGTAGGAGTTGGAACAGACCGGCGTACGTCAACACGCATGAAAGCACTCTGACATACTCCCTCTGCACCTAACCCTGGAACTCAGGCTTTCGAGAAAGGTCACCACTCTGCTGTCCCAGCTCATCCTAACCGCAGGAAGGCTTGGGGCACTGTGGTTACCTGAGAACTGGTCGTATTGTCTGCTCGCTCTGGCACACTTGGTCGTACACCTTAGGAAGCCCTGCAGAGAAGGTGGGAGGGTCCCTACACTGCATTGTCGTTCATCATGACACCTGATTGATTCTTCACTTTGAGACGGCTTCCATTCCTTCTGGACTCGGGGCCAGGACGAATGCAGAGAAGAGTAGTGAGAAAATGCCTGTGGTCATTTTACTTATTTCAGGATTTTCCAAAGACCTTGCAACCCAACTTCAAAAAGAATAATTTTAATAAAAGTATTCCCTGGTTTAAAATGTTTATAGGAGAGGATCCTGACTACTGATGGCCTGACCCCATCCTTTGTGAAGACAGATCCTTTGTGAGCCTGTGTGCGGGAAGTGGGGCTGGCAGGCCAGTCAGAACCACTGTTAACTAGACTTTGTTGTTGAGCTCTTTACACAGACTGTCCCGTCTCCAGCAGCCCTTGCAGAAGACACTTATCTATTTGATAGACCGAGGCTCAGAGAGTTAAATTAACTTGTCCGAGATTACACAGCTAGGAAGCAGGAGAATGAGAATTCAAATCCTGGCCAGCCTATGCTGGGGCCTGGGCTCTGGTCCACTGTGTGGCATCCATCACTGGGCTGAGGGGAAGAAGGGCAGTGGTGCTTGTCAAAATCCAGGCTCCTGGGCCTCAGCCCAGATCTCCTGAAACAGAATCTCTGCTCTGTTGTGGCCAGTTGCCCTGTGAGCCTCGCGCTCAGCTGCACTGAGGAGTAGACTCAGGCCAGGCTGCCTGGTGCTGCGGCCTAGCTCTACCACTCACGAGCCAGGTGACTTTATTTAACTTTTCTGTGCCTCAGCTTCCTCTTCTCTAAAACAAGGATGAAGAGTTTCTACCGGGTTGTGAGGGTTAAGTGAGTTAATACTATGAGGTGCTTAGAACACTGCCTGGCACATAAAAAGCACTAGATAGCTGTCTTTTAAATTCAAAACAAAACAAAAAAAACCTCGGTAGAAAAAGTGCCACCTTTTGTGACTTGGCCGTGAAGAATGTTGAAATGCTTACTTAGTCTTGGTCAGCTTCTCTAGAGCACACATTTTTTCTTAAAAGCCCTTACACATATTACCACTGTATCAAACCGAAGAGATTGCCAATCACCCGTGGAAGTGCTCCTGTCAGCAGTGGCCCCGGGAAGGGACCGTAGATGCTCAGGACATAGAACTGGATTTGTGAGGCTCCATCAGCAAGACCACGCTGGACCCTGGTGCTCGTGACACGGAGCAGCCTTCCACTTTGCTGCTGAGCTGGGGAGTTACATTGGCCAATACCAAAGGTGTCACATACTTTGTTACAGTTCTCACTGTAAATTAAAAAGTGGTTTTGACGATTTTGCTGCTGCCCTCAGGGAGAGAAGATGCTTTCCAGCCCACGTGGCAGCTGGTGGTTTTTCTCACACCAGGTAGCACCCAGTCAGGACGTGGTATGTGAACGTGAGAATGACTCTCGAGGAGGCAAGGTTGTGGGGTGTCTGCCTGAGGGCACTGCATTCCAGGGCTGACTGCCCTGAGCAAAGAGCTGTCTTCCTAGCAGATGGACAGACTCCATCCTTGGACAGCCTTACGGCCAGCACTACCAGCTGCATTCGCCCCCCTCAGCTCCTGCAGTGGCTTCAAGGGTGGCACGTGCTTGCTGTTTGAGCAGAAACACAAGAATGGCCACAGATTGTTTAAAAATAATATTTATTAAAACATCTATTTCTTTTTTAATTCCCGAAGCTTAAGACCATCTTTCCTTTAGCCCATGAGGTACTTGAGCATAGACATTCCAGTATTCAGCCATGCTGTTCCCTCCCTGGGTCTCCTCTTTGCTTCTCTATCAAGTGAACTGTCTGGAGAGTCCCATCTGACTACGTGTAATGCTTTGGCTTGACTGCTTCCTGCATCCTCGGCTGACACTTAACTGTGTTTCCCCACCAGGTGTGATGGGCGAGCAGTAAGTACGAACTAGAGAACACAAAATACTGAATATTCAGCACAGTTCTCTGTTCTGCATCGAAGCAGGAGCAGGAAGGGAGCACTGGGGTCCTGAAAAGCACTCCAGACCCCTCAAGCCATTAGACTGCCTTCTCCCGCAGGCAGTGCTGTCTGATGGGAGCAGCTCGCTATGCAGAGGGTAGGTCAGGAGCCTTGAGAACAGTCCCGCTTCTCTACCTTGAATCTGCTGTCACGCCCCACAAGAAAGAGAAACAGTTTCCAGCAGACGCTGCTATCCATCAGGAATCCGATGAAGTCATTTTGCTGAAATTTTTGTATTCATGTGCAAAATTGCGAACCAGGGGTTCGGTGGGAAAAAATGAAAAATCTTAGTTTGTCACCGTGATCTGCAGAACAGACCATCTTTAGGTGTCCCAAAGGCAGAAAGGTGAGAAAAAGGAGCCAGCTCGGTCTCCGTCCCTCAAAGACAGAAGAGGTCAGGAAATCCAGTGGAAGGTGCTCCTCTCTCTAAGGCACAAATCAAGAGGGCAGAAGGTATGCAGCTTCTGTGGCCTTCATCACCCAGAACCCCTCTCCCTGTCTTGAAGATCTTTGGAAACTCTTAATTTTGAGTCACAGAGATAAGTCATTATGGGCTCAGCAGCCCTGCCCCCAGGTTCTGGTCTCTCCATTCCCCCGCAGGTCACAGCAGCCTTATTAAGGCACAAAATGCCCAGGCCCAGGCCCGGTGCAGGCTGGCTGAGGACAGAGGTAGCTGCAGGGGCCTCTGAACTCCGGGCAGCAAGTGCTGGCTTCAGCAGGATGTCTCCAGGAGCTGGGGGCGAGGTGAGAAACAGCCATCAGAAGAAACAGGAGACACGCAGCTGAAGTTCAGTGTCTGAGAGGGGGCCCCATCTCTGTCCAGCCCCCCATGCCTGCATAGCCCTCACCAGCTACACCATGCTGAGAAGCGGGTAGGCTAGGTAGTAGCCCACAGCAGAGCCAAGGATCACGCCAAAGAAGATCCATGTGTTGTACGACATGACAGCCAGCATCATGAAGTAGCCTATGACCACCTGAACGACATGGATTAGAGACTGGCCGAAGTGACAGGAAAACCACCTAGATGGAAAGAAGCAAGTTAATGTTGATAATGAGCTGGTGAAAGGAATTAGAGCAGCAAAGTTATAGGACCAGCGTATTTATAATTTGTGTGCTTGACCCAGAATAGATTTCTTTCTAAAGAGATATAGGAGAAACCACTGCTAGGGGAGAGGGGCTTGTACAAGGAGCTTTGCATAATCACGTCTCTACTACATTCAGCTCTGAGCTTCCTGGCATCCAAGGTAAAAAGGGAAAATGAGACATGTCTGATAAAGGATAATCAATAAGGCAGGTAGGTTTTTCTTTCTGAATCTGCTGTGGGAGATCAATGGAAAGATCAACTCCTAGCTCAGCCACTTACTGTGGCTTAGTACAAATACCTTAGCCTCTCTGAACTTAAATTTCCTCATCAGTAAGGGAGGAATAAGAATACCTCCCTTTCGGGCTGGGTGTAAATAGCAGAGACACCTGTGTAAGGAGCAGGCGGGCTCGGCAAGCACCAGCTGGAGCTGGAGAGAGGGCCGACATGGGACCCCACGTGGCTGCCTTACCAGACTGGGANCCGTGCCCCCCCCCCCCCGCAAGATCGGTCCACTGTTGACAGCGATCCTTACTATTTGTGTAGGAACAGCTGCGGATTCCACCCTGGGTTTGGAAGCCTTAGTGACCTAAGAAGGGCTGCTGAGATTTGGAGGACTAGGTGGACACCCAGGTTGACTGAGGCCTGCACCAGAGTTCTGAAGATCTGAGCCTCCCGGGTGGCTGTTCGTAGAGCTCTGGGCCAGGCATCAGGAGACCCGAGCTCTAGCTCACCTCACTACTTACTCACTGTAAGCACTCTGGCAAGTCCTCTTCCTTCCCTGGGCCTCAGTTCGCTTTCTATGAAGTGGGGCTAATGCCCTCTGATCCCAGCCTCTCAGGGTGAACGTGAGTGTGCTGCCATTCCCCACACACTGTGCCTGTTACCTGAGGCGGGGCCTGCTGACCGGGGGTGAGTCTGAGCCGGAAGAATCCTGGTCTGTCTCCTCAGTGAGCTGGCTGGTGGAGATGGACAGGCTCACTGCGGCCTGGTAGAGCAGCTTGGCTTTGCCAACCTTGATGCTTTCATACAACACAGCCAGGAGTAGGACCACCAGGACCGAAAGGGCCATGCCTGTCAAACGGAACTGAGTTGTAGAGACCTGGCCAGGCGAGCACTGACCCCGTCCTGGCAGCTTCCCCTGGGACCTGGGATATGTGGCAGCAGAGCGCCTCCACCCAGTCCTTCCGAATCCATTCCACCCTCTCTCTTACATCTTCCTCCCCACCCCCCCTTGGGCTCAGAACTGCACTGTCTCTTTCCCCCTCCAGCTCTTTCTTGGGAAGGATGGCCTATAGGATATGGCTTTGACATCAGGAAGAGAAGGCAGGTCTGGAAAAGCCAGGGCGGGAGGGTGAAGAGGTCACACACCACTGCCCCCCCAGCAGCTCCCCCTGCAGGCAGCACGAGTCTCTGTCATGACTTCTTGTTAAGTGAAAAGCATGTACAGCAAGGTCCTGAGTAGGAGTATGTATAGAGAAAAGTCTGGGAGGAGGGAGATACAGCAAAGGAGTCATCATTACCTCAGCAAACTAGGATATAAAAGATTTTTGTTTTCTTCTCACCTAATTTTCAAAAGTTAATACTGTGTGTATGCTTTTATAATGGTGGAAAATACCACGAGGTTATTTTACAGAAACCATGAAGTGCTTACAAGAGCTGCTGTAAAATTAGCGGCTAATTGCTACTTCTGTTTTATAAGATGAGGAGGGATACTAAATAGTCCGGCTATAGTTATTTTATTGAGCTCCCAGGAGGAAATCATCTACAAAAGATGCAGGTGATTTTTTTTAAATACGAAATTACATATAATTACATGCACATGGTACGAATTCAACTGGGACCGAAGGGTATACAGTGAATGGTAAGTCTTCTTCCCACCAGCCCAGTCCCTAAAACCCCAGTCCTCTCCCGGGAGCCTCCTCCTGTACAGCTTTCCAGGGATACCCGCTGTAGGCATCAACCTGCTCGTGTTCTTCCGCATCTGACGTCATCCAAGGACCCTTCGTACAGAGGTTCCCCTCTGTTCACACACATCTGCCTTATTTCTGTGGCTTCACAGTATCTCTGACACAGTCTGTTGTCCAAGGCTGGCCCCCTCACCCCACCCCACATGCTCTTACAGTGTCAACACCTCTGCCATCAAGTGTGGGGTCCACGTCCCCTTCCCTTTAGGCTGAGAAGACCTTTGTGACTTCCTTACACAGGCAAGGCTCCATGACTTCCAAGGCTAGGCCTTAAAATTCCCGTGCGCTTCTACCTTGTGTTCTTGACACACTCGCTCCTGGAACCCAGCTGCCCTGCCACAGGGAAGCCCAGGCCCTAGGAGACGCCCCATGTTGGTGTTCTGCCGGCAACCCCCCAGCCAGAGGTCCTCACTGACAGCCAGCAGCAACCGGCAGACACGAGTGTGAGGAAGCCTTCAGGACGACTCTGGTTCCAGCCACTGTCTCACTACACCTGCTCGAGGGGCTGTGAGTGGGGACTGCTTAACTGCGCCCAGTCAACTCAGAACCTGGAGAAGGAATAATACAATGACTGGGCTTACGGGGGTGGTAGGGGTGGTGACCCGCTGTAGGGATGACTGTGATTTATTTCATCAGCACCTGGAGGCCTGAGCACTTGGGCCATTTTCTATCTACCTTTTTTTATAAATATTTTATTTATTTATTTGTCAAAGAGAGCACAAGCAAGCAGAGAGGCAGGCAGAGGCAGAGGGAGCAGGCTCCCTGCCAAGCAGGGAGCCCGATGCAGGACTCGATCCCAGGATGCTGGGATCGTGACCTGAGCCAAAGGCAGCTGCTTAACCAACTAAGCCACCCAGGCGTCCCCATTTTCTATCTACTTTTAAGATACAGTTATTTAAGTTGAAACGGAACTACACCATGAATTCTGACCCAGCTCTGCCTTTTCAAGTCAAAGCAATACCATTCTCTTGCAAATTGGCGTCTCATTTGCAGTCCAGCCAGCAGTAGCTGTTCTGGGCTTCTGAGCTGATGCTGGACATGCAGGAGGTAGGTGCTAGGTGGGTGCTCGGAGGCCTCCGAGAGGCCTCCATCTAGTCCTGGCTCTGATGCTTACTTGCTATATGACCCTCTTCCCCTCTTTGGGCTTCAGTTCCTTCTCGTGTCATAGAGGCAAAAGCTGTCTCCTTGGCCTCTCTCTGGGCCTTTGTGACAATCCGTGAGATAATGGAGCCTTTTGTCATGTGAAGAGCAGAGCTTGGAATTATAATTGCGAAGTTCCTGCTCAGTGTTTATGTAACAGGAGTCAGGCTCACCTAAATGTCCACAGAGTGTAACATTAAAGGGAACCCGGGCTCTCCACTGCCTAGAGCCACAAGGCTTTCCAAGCTACAAGCCTAACCTTCCCAATTCTTACCTGCAGGGCTGTGGACATTCCAGAAATCAAACAGAAGCACGACCTCACTGGAGAAGATGAAATGCATCTGAAAGAGAAGGGAATTTGCATTTCAGGGGGCTTAAGGCAGTAAAAGTCATGTCCATAATGCTCTCCAGCAGCCTCCCCTAAAGGCCCAGAGGAACAATGTCACTGGTCTTAAGTGCTGGAAGGGCCACTAGTGGTCATCAGGACCAGCCGAGGCCAGACAGGGCAGGGACTTACCCAAGGTCACACAGTGGGTCAGCAGCAGAGCTATAATTGAGCCGGCCCTACTTGAGGTGGACGTGAGATACAGGGGGTACCACCCAGGTCAGTGTTCTCAGGTCATGCTGAGATGTCCCCTCTGTGCCCTCCAAACCCAGTGGGGAAGCACTAGACTGAGAAGTGACTGCCTCTCTTTCCCCCGGGGTCCCAGTCATTCTGCTCCGGCCGTGCGTGTCACGGAGCGGCCGGGGGCCGCTGTCTCCAACCTCCTCCACATCTGTCCACTCATTCATTAAACATTTGCTGACCCCATTCTGTGCCCAGCATTCTGGACAAAGGTTAACGTCTCTGCCCTCGATGAGCTCCCAGCCTCAGGGAAAGAACAAAGGTAGACGCACGGACCGTGCTGCACCCATCTGAATGCCCCTCGCAAAGACCACCTCACCCAGCCTGTGTTTGGGGTGGCATGAGTGGTTTCTCGTACATTACCTCATTTCACCACCGTCTTCCGTGTGACAGGGGCGGTCAGGCCCATCACACAGAAAGGAAAACTGGGGAAACTAGGCTCAGAAGGGTTAAATCATTTGCTGAAGGTCACAGAGCTAGTAAGTTGGCAGAGCTGGGATTCAAAGCCGGGTCTAGCTGGATGCCAAAGCGCTGTGCATTCCAGGATACTAGGCTGCCTCTTGCTTGCCAAGAAGGGAGGACAAGAAGGAAGCCGGAGGGGCGATCCTCAGTACCCACACCAGGCTTAATGACTGTGTTTGGCAAGATCAATATTAGTTAGGAAAGGAAGGTCCCCTCTCATCACTGGGTAAGTAGGACCAAGGTCAACAGCGGCGGCTCCACTCTTCAGCCGAGGAGATCCTGGCCGGGCGGGATCAGGTGACAGAAGCCTTTGCCTTCCAAGGCAGGTAGATTCCCCAAATGTCAGAGCCAGAGTGTCCTTAGAAAGTTTTTTATTATTATTATTGTGATACAATTGACATGTGACTTTATATTGAGTGTACAACCTGATTCGATATTTGTATGTATTGTGAAATGATCACCATAGTTAAGACTGGTTAATATCCATTACACAAAGTAACACATTTTTTTCTTGTGCCGAAAACTTTTAAGACCTCCTCTCTCAGCAGCTCTCAAACGTACACTACAGTAGTATTAACTGTAGTCACCAGGCTGGGCAACACATCCCCGGGACCTACTAGTTTTCTCAGAGGGCTTAGTTCCCTGGCTTTCAGCTTTTTTCTTTCTTTTTTTTTTTTCCCCTTGGCCAGGGATCACCAGCAAATAAAATCTTCCTTGTAACCCCACCATATAAAACCAGGGCTCTGAGTGAAGAGGGGAGAGCAGTCCGAACTCTTCTGAAACTCGGTGTGAAAAACACTGATCTAGCCCAGCTTGGCCCCTCTCTACCCTCATCTCACTCCCAGATGCGGAAAATGAGCCCCAGCAGGGGAAGGGATTTGCCCAAGACCTCATAAGAAAACGGAAACCTAGGCAGTCATTTAAAAATCACGTGGAAAAATTAAGGGGCGTCTGAGTGGCTCAGTCATTAAGCATCTGCCTTTGGCTTAGGTCATGATCCCCGGGTCCTGGGATGGAGCCCCGCATCGGGCTCCCTGCTCTGCAGGAAGCCTGCTTCTCCCTCTCCCACTCCCCCTGCTTGTGTTCCCTCTCTTGCCGTGTCTCTCTCTGTCAAATAAATAAAATCTTAAAAAAAACCAAATCAGGGCGCCTGGGTGGCTCAGTGGGTTAAAGCCTCTGCTTTCGGCTCAGGTCATGATCTCAGCGTCCTGGGATCGAGGCCCTCATCGGGCTCTCTGCTCAGCAGGGAGCCTGCTTCCTCCTCTCTCCTCTCTCTCTGCTTGCCTCTCTGCCTACTTGTGATCTTTCTCTCTGTGTTAAATTAAAAAAAAAAAAATCTTTAAAAAAATAAAAAAACCAAATCACGTGGAAGAATTATAAAATAAAAACAGCTTCTTATTCCCCCAATGTGAGGTGGGTACTTGTTTAGTGTAAAAGCTGAAACAGTACCAAAGAGAAAGTAGAAATCATTTTGAGTCCTACTATCCAGAGACATCCCTTGTCACGATTTCAAAAAGCGTATTTGTTGATATGGCGAAATGTTCACGAAAGATGGCCATGTGAACACAAGTACAAATCACCCCGTGAAACTCCACTTACACCGGAGTTCTGCTCCTTCAGCTTCAGCAGAAGCCTCGAGCACCCTCTCCGCGGTGGGGAAGGTGGCAGGTGTTGCACCATGCCCCCCTTCTCTGAGCTCACTTAATAGAGCAGTTGGCATGACTGGAATGTCCCCAACGGCTAGTTAATCAGAGAAGTTCCCTAACTGGCTTCCTTCTGTCATCCTTGGGCCTGGGCCAGCTGTCTCAGGGGCCTCAAACAGCTTTTGCTGTAGACTTGAACACCCACAAAGCAATAAAAGTAGTTCAGCTGACAAACACCGACTTTGGTTTTGCTAGGGGTGCAGATGCTGGAGATACAGAGACGGATGAGACAAGTGCTTGGCCCTCAAGGAACTAACCATCCACTAGGGGAGAGGGAAGGGAACACATCATTACAACAGGGTGAATGCAGTCAGTGAGAGGGAGGAACAGGGGAGGACCCCTGGGGGTGCTGGGGAGGCAGCCCCCTAGGAGACACCTAACCGGCCACGAAGGCAGACGGCTAGGGCATCTTCTGAGGCAGGAGGAGCAGGAAGCAGCCAGAGGAAGACAGAACCCCAGTAGTTCCACCTGACTGCGAGTGAGGAGTCTGAGGAAGACAACGGCTCACCCACCCTTGCCTCTGCGCCGGAGAAAAAGATGCAAATCAGCACACCCCGACCTGGTGCTGCATTTAAATGAAAGGGCCCTGTGGCCAGGTACGGAAGAGGCAGCACCCTACTTGTGTTCCCCACTTAGGCAGAATCTCAGCCTCCAGCCCCAGAGTCTAACCGATCTGCGCCTTCTTCAGGGCCCCACCCTGGGTAGGGAGGGGCTGTGGTGAAGAAGAGAGCAATCAGGGCCTTGTTTTCTTCTTTAGGTTCGAACTTGAGGTTACTTACACTTTGAGAAGAGCTCTCCCATTTATAAACCCAAGAGTTCAGGGGGAGGTTAAGGTCCCTGTCCTGCACTTGCCTGGCTCAGGAACTTTTCACAAGCTCTTCCCATCTATTTCCCCTTTTAGAAGGCTAGCAGGAGGTGGGGATGGCCGTTTGACCAGAAGACCAGTATTGGCTTCCTGTACCTTAAATTCTATGATATTCATGGGGGTGATTATGATTTCTTCAAAGAGTCGGGCACCTGGGTGGCTCAGTGGGTTAAAGCCTCTGCCTTCAGCTCAGGTCATGATCTCAGGGTCCTGGGAGGGAGGCCCACATGGGGCTCCCTGCTTGGCAAAGGAGCCTGCTTCCTCCTCTCTCTCTCTGCCTGCCTCTCAGCCTACTTGTGATCTCTCTCTCTCTCTCTCTCTCTCTCTCTCTCTCTGTCAAATAAATAAATAAATAAAATCTTATAAAAAAATTTTTTTTAAGACCAAAGAGTCTTGCAAGCTGTCATTCTCTCCACCCAGGTGAATTCTGCCTAAAAAGCCAGTTTGTCTGAAAGGCGACTTCCTACCCAAATGTAGGGAGGATGGAAAGCAGCTGGATCTGGGGTGCTCCCCGCCTCACCCCGAGATTCAGACCACCAGCTTGTCAGGACAGGGAGCCGGCCCTGGGGCGTGTGCGCGGTGCGCAAGGTGCACGGGGCCTTCCCTCCCGGTGGGGGCCTCCCGGAATCTCTCCCAAGTCACTGCGCCCAGGGCAGGAGACCCCCGGCCAAGTCTGTCTTCACCCACCGCGCCCCCGCTGCTCGTCGGGGCCAGACTGACTGCCAGCAGGAGGCGCGGATAAGAGGAAAAAACCACAGCCAAGCCATCGCCGGCTCCGCCTCCCGCGTCCCCTCCACCCTGCTCCCGTCCACCCTCTCCGCGGGGCCGCTGACGGCGGCTGCGAGACTCACCTTGGAGGTGAGCGCGCCGGCCGGGCGCCGGGACCGCTACCGCTCGCTGCGGACTCCTCGCTCCGAGTCCGACTCGCCCCCGCAGCCGGGATCGCGATCCGGGCCGCGAGGTCACATGGTCGGCGCGAGGCGGGCGCGCGGGCTCCTGGGAGTTGTGGTCCTCGCGCGTGGCCTCACTCCCGGCGGCCGCGAGCGCTCCCTCCCCGACGGAGCCTGCGGCACCACACCCGGAGCCCCAAGCGCGGCTCGGGCCTCCCCCTGCGCTCCGTTTGGCCCCTTACCTTGTTGCGCACTTGACTTGCCTTTGCAACTATCAATACAGGGCTTATTGCTCTTCTGATAAACCCCGCGAAGCTAAACACGTTGCGTGAAAAATTGTCAAGTTCATTCTAAGGACAAAATAGCCACAAATTAGGAGTAAATTTAATTATGCCCCAGGGCTTTAGTGTAGTCGTTCTTTTTCTGTCTTTCCCATTCTGATAAGCAAAAAGCAATACACTGTTTTAATTTTAACTTGTATTTTTTGGATTTCCAGGGTGATACACTTTTTTCATATTGGTATCTCTGTTAGGGTGTTGCCTGTCCATTTCACCCACCCAGTTTTGGTAGCTGGAGGGGGAGAATTTTCTGGTGGATGAGTGATCTTTAACAGTATTTCTTTTTATTTATTTATTTTTAATTTTTTAAAAAATATTTTTATTTATTTATTTGACAGAGAGAGAGAGCACAAACAGAGGGAGCAGCAGGCAAAGGGAGAGGGAGAAGCAGGATCTCCACGGAGCAGGGAGCCCGATGTAGGACTCAATCCCAGGACCCTGGGATCATGACTTGAGCTGAAGGCAGGTGCTTAATAGAAGGAGCCACTCAGGCATCCCTAACAGTATTTCATTTTTAATATACTTAGTAACCCTTTGCCAGTCCTCCTATGAGAAAAGGGAATCCTCAGAGAATCCTTACCAGAGACAGTAGTAGGGGACTTGAGCCTGGAGTATGACCTCAGTTTAAATCCTGAGCCAGCCAAGTATTGGCTATGGGACCTCAGACAAATGGTTTTATGTTTTTCTGAGCCTCAGTTTCCTGGTCAATAAAATAAAAATAACAACAGAACCTATGTCATAGGTGTGTTGTGAGGCTTAAATGAGGACTTGTATGTTAAATTTTTAGCACAAAACCCGGCAGTGGGAGTTCGCTCAATAAGTGGAGGGCCTAGTCATCACCAGCACAAATACTTCTGGATGGGAAGCAGGTTGCAAAAGATCAAGACACTTGTTCAGGGTCACGCGGCTTCTAAGAACCTCAGTCTGAAGGATATTGGGCATTAGGTGGAAGTCAGGGATGGGGGCAGCCTCGGGGAGAGAATATGGCACTGAGATCATGAGGAGGTCTGGGAGGGAGTCACTGGCCCATGAAGGAAGCAATGGGGAGAAGGGTTTATGGATATTCTTGAAGCATCTGGGCCCCAAGAGCTTGGGAGGGATTTGGTGATTTAGGTATAATCATCTGGGGAAGTAGGAGTAAGAAGACTTGACCTTCACACAAGCAGCCTCTCAGGTGCTCCCTTAACCCCCACCTCCATCCCCCTATAGAAGTATTGACAACACAGCTTCATTCATTTTACTGTTTTTGTTGGCTTTGTCACAATCTGATGACCTTCACACTTAGTTCTAACTTCCTCATGTGTGTAATGCTTATCACACTTTAGCCCTAAAGTTCTAAAGTGCCCCTTTTCTTTCTGAGCCACCAGAGACTCCCCTCATCTGGCCCCCAGGCAGAGAATTTGGTGCCAAACACAGAATCCCAACTCATAAGATCACACCAGAACAGCCAAGCCTCGGTCCATGGCAAGATTCCTTCCTGGTTCTGTGTTTTGACAGTCCCCTCCTCCCGGGGAACCACAAAGAGCCCACCCTTGTCTTTCCAGGGTACACCTAGAGCCCCGGACAGAATCCTCAGTCAGGAAAGAGGGCTGCCAGGGCGCCTGGGTGGCTCAGTGGGTTAGGCCTCTGCCTTCCGCTCAGGTCATGATCTCAGGGTCTGGGATCAAGCCCCGAGTCGGGCTCTCTGCTCAGCAGGAAGCCTGCTTCCTCCTCTCTCTGCCTGCCTCTCTGCCTACTTGTAATCTCTCTCTCTCTCTCTCTCTCTCTCTCTCTCTCTCTCTCTCTGTCAAATAAATAAATAAAATCTTTAAAAAAAAAAAAAAAGGAAAGACAGGGCTGCCTTGGGCATCACAGAGATCCACGAGGGGCCCTTTAACTCTGGCACTCAGCTCAGCCATGGCCGGTCAGTGGAGGGAAGTCTAACCAGTCACTTCTCCTTCTGACACTCAGTAGAGGAACTTGAAGTCTCATTTAAAAAAAGAACTGCAGCATAAAATATTATTCCTGCAGCATATCTGACCTTGGTGTGCAGATAAGACTGTGTGACCCCAAGAATGCCACCATCCCTCTCTGGGCCCCACCGAGAGGTGGAATGGATGACCTCTAACTGTCCTGTGCCGATGATCTGTAGTTATGAATGAGCTTGAAGTTGGAAGTCTCACTTTAAGGTTAGGCCTCTTTTTTTTTTTCCCCTCAAGTAGGCTCCACACCCAACGTAGGGCTTCAACTCACAACCCCGAGATCAAGTGATGCACGCTCTAGGACTGAGCCAGCCAGGCACCCCTATGGCTAGGACTTTGGTTTGTTTTTCCATGTTGCTCCATTCAGCTAGGCTCCTGTCTTCTCTCGTGAACCCTCTGTTACTTTATGTTTGTGTAACATTCCTTACCTGCTGTGTGGGACACAGGGAGAGTCCACCTATTCAAGGCTGGTCAGAGTGTGTGTGTGTGTGTGTGTGTGTGTGTGTGTGTGTGTGTGTGTGTGTGTGTGTGTGTTTACTTTGTGTTGGTAAGCCTGGAGAAAGCAGGATCCAGGCCATGAACAAGCCGAAGGCCATGTTTAAAGTCAGGAATTTACTCAAGGACATAGGAGAGCCAGTAAAGGGTTCTTCACGTAGGTTTTTGTCTCTGTATTTCCCCCTTAACTTTCCCCAATGTCACTCTCTTAGTGAGGCCTACCCTGACCTCCCTGTTTAAAACTGCCATCCCTCTCACATTCCCTGTCCCGCTTACTCTCCTGTCTGTCCCCATGGTCCTTATCACCTTGCCACATGCTATTTAATTCGGTCATCCCTTGTTCCTTTCTCTCCACTCAAACAGATCCAGGGGAACAGGGATTTCTGTATTTTTGTTCAGGAAGCCATCCCCGGTCCCTAAACCAGTTCACGTCACAAAGCAGACTGTTAATAAATATTTATTGAATGAGTGAATCAATGAATGAATCCCGGAAGGTTCATGGCTTGTGCTTCGTTGCTTCAGAGGAAGGAAGTGGGAGAAACCAAGCAGCCTGTGAGACATGACAGTTTTGTTTCTCACGAGAGTTTGGGCAGTTTGGGGGCAGCTTTTGGCAGAAGTGAGAAAATAATTTATGGAGAAGCACAAGGAAAAGCAGGCCTGCCCTCCCCCCTACCCACGGAATCCCTCAGCCGAGAAGAGGGAGTGAGAACTGAGGGCCCAGAGCAAGGGGCCTCTGCGCCAGCTTTTGGCCAACCCAGGAAGAAGCAAGGTGGGCTCAGCGGGTCAGAGAGAGGGGCAGAAGTGCCTGCACCACCAGGACAGGCCTGAGCAAGGGAGGAACGGGGAGCGACAGATAATGGGTGGGGTTCCTTCTGAGTGGTAAAAATACTCTGAAATTGGATATGGTGGTTGTTGCCCAACTCTGTAACTAGGCTAAAATTTTACACCTCATGGTATTAGGATTATGTCTCAAGAAAGTTATTTTTTTAAAAAAGTATTAATTTATTTGAGAGAGAGAGAGAGAGAGAACACGAGAGCGGGAGGAGGGGCAGAGGGAGAGAATCCTCAAGCAGAGCTCANAACTAGGCTAAAATTTTACACCTCATGGTATTAGGATTATGTCTCAAGAAAGTTATTTTTTTTTAAAAAGTATTAATTTATTTGAGAGAGAGAGAGAACACGAGAGCAGGGGGAGGGGCAGAGGGAGAGAATCCTCAAGCAGAGCTCGATCCCACAACCTTGAGATGGTGACCTGAGCTGAAATCAAGAGTTGGATGCTTAACTGACTGAGCTGCCCAGGCTCCCTGAAAGTTGTTGTTGTTGTTTTTTTAAGGCAGTGTAGCNCAGTGTAGATTTTATATATTAGGTCTCTTACTTTCAGGGCTCTGAGCTACTAAGTATTAAAAACAACCCTCTGAGGCCACATTCTCTGGATTCTCTGAGGCCACCGTGTTGTGAGGAGCCCAGGCCACATGGAGAGGCTACACGTAAATGCTCCAGTTGGTGGCTTACTGGTCTCGCAGCTGTCAGCTGGCATCCGGTGGCGAGGGGAGTCACCTTGAAGCTCCAGCCCAGTCAAGCCTTCAGAGGATGATGGCCTCGGCAGACTTCTTGGTGAAATCGCGTGAGAGACTCCAAGCAAGCACTGTCCAGCCAAGTCCTGTCCCACAGGCTCTTTGACAAAACAAAATGGTGGTTTTAGATTCAGGGGATAATCTGTTAGGCATTCATAGAGAACAGGGACACTTATAATCTGGCTGATTTCTTCTTCATCTCTTGGGTTCACTTCATGGAGGTGAGGTGAAACCAGGGGTGAGGAGTATCCTGAACATTTGCTTTTTCTGAAAGTTTTTTTAAGAAAGTAACCATCTGTTTATGAATGTGGCTTGCCGCCACACAAAGGCTTTGAGGCAGCTCACAGTCAAGAAAAGATAGAAAAATATGTGAGAGAAAAATTCACCATGATCAGGAGACAAAAGCAATAAAGTTCCTCAGAAGAGCCCACTAGGGGAGTGACATTAGCACTGAGCACACAGAATGTTCACCAACTGGCAGCTCTGACAGTGCTGTGGTGTCGGCCTTCCAGGCCCTTCCCCGAGGCCTCTCCAGCAAGGACACTCAGGGCACATCAGGGAACGTGCTAGGAGTCACATGTGGCAAGTTATGCCCTGTCTTCAACCCTGGGGCTCTGTCCCATTCGGAGGTGGTGAACTTTGACTCTGGACCTGGTTGTTCTGAAGACTGACAGTCCGAGCCCAAGTTCCTCCCTGCCTGAGACACGTCTACAAGGGCTCTGAGCTTTTTCTTTGCTCCAGAACTCGACTCTGCTCTTCCTGGATCGTTGAACACGCGGAGGGCAGTTCCTGGGGGTTCCTGCTTCCAAATTCTCAGGGAGCCCGGGCAAGGCTGACTCTCTTGCTCCCTGCTGGGAGACTTCCCATGCTGCAACCCCAGGCATCTCCCCCACTTTCCAGTAGAGACCCCCAAGAAATGCAGGGTATGCTCCAGTGCCTCTGGACTCCCCATTCACCCCCTTCTGGTGGATGTGAAGCCTGCTGGGATGAAGGAGGGCATGGGCCAGCCAGGCTGCCATGAAGGGCAGGTTAGTCTCCTAGAGCTGTTTTCAAAAATTACCACAAATTTGACGGCTTAAAAGAACACTCATCGATTCCTCACAGCTGGGAGTCAGAAGCCTGAAACCAGTTTCACTGAGATGAAATGAAGGTGTCACTCCTTCCGAGGATGTAGGGGAGAGTCCTTTCCTTGTCCTTCCCAGCTTCTGGAGCTCTGCTCTTGAATTCCTTGCCTTGGGGAACCTTCCTCCATCTTCAAGGGCTGCAGGGTTGCAACTTCAAATCTCTCTTCGAATCTCACCTTGCCTTTGCTCTTCTGTGTCCGGTCCCCCGCTAACCTCTGAAGGACAGAGTCTGCCATGACATTTAGGCTCTATCCAGACAATCCAGGGTAATCTCCCCATCGCAGGATGCTTGATTCAATACTGTGAGCAAGTCTCCTTTGCCAGATAAGATAACATTCACAGGGGCCAGGAATTAAGACCTGGGTATTTTTTAGGGCCATTAGTCAGCCTGTCATAGGGAACATTGACATTTATAACTTTCCTTCTGTCTAGAAGGGCCCCTAGCCACCCCAGAGCAAGCAACAGGGCAAGAGACAAGATGAGAAAGAAAAGACTGGTTTGTTTGGGCCTCACTGGGAAGGACAGTTCTGTGCTGACCCCTTCATTCTCAAAGCCAGGGTCCAGGCAGGGAACATCGCCAAGAATTCTCAGGCACAGTCTCCCTGCTTGACTTCACAGGGACTCTGACCTGAGTCTTCCTGACAGGCTCCTCCCATACCTGCCTCGAGGCTGTCCACTCCAGATGTCAAGGAGGCCCCCAGTCCTGGCACCCCTGCCTCCTTCAGAAAGACCACAGGCTTTGGGAACTTTCCATCAGAGCTGCATGGAGCTCGGAGGGCCGTCCCACACGTGTAGGATCCAAAGGTATGAAAAACAGAGCTGCCCACATTCCACTCAATGGATAACAGCAGAGTCACAAAACTTTTTTTTTTTTTTAAAAACTGGTAAAATGACAACATAAAATTTGCCACTTTAACCATTTTTCAGTGTTAAGCACATTCACACTGTTACGCAAACTGTCTCCAGAACTTTCCATCTTGCAAAACTGAAACTCTACCTGTTAAACCACAGCTTCCCATTCTTCCCCTCTGCCCCCCTTCAGCTCCTGGGAACCACCGTTCTACTTGCTGTTTCCATGAGTTCGACTACTCCTGATATATCATATAAGCAGAATCACACAATATCATCTTTTTGTGACTGGCTTATTTCACTTGGCGTAATGCTCTCAAGCTTCATCCACGTTGGAGTACATGTCAGGATTCCCTTCTATTTTTAAGGCTGAATAACATTCTATTATATGTATAGGCCACATTTTGTTTATCTATTCATCTTGTCCATGGACTTGGATTGTTTCCACCTCTTGGCTATTGTGAACAATGCTGCTTTGAATGTGGCTATACACACACAAATTCTTTTTAAAAAGATTTTATTTATTTTGACAAAGAAAGAGAGCACAAGCAGGGGGAGAGAGAGGGAGAAGCAGGCTCCCCACTGAGCAGGGACTCTGATGTGCGGGCTCCATCCCAAGACCCTGGGATCATGACCTGAGCCAATGGCAGACGCTTAACCTACTGAGCCACCCAGGTGCCTACAAATGGTTTTTAAAAGTAAATGCTTATCAAGAGACTTGACCCTGCACTGTTGGTTCTTATGGAAAGAGAATGAGAACGGACCCCATCTCTCTTTCCCTACAGAGGGTCCATGCTGGAGGCAGAGTCCTGAAAGTGTCCCTAAAAATCTTAATCCCGACTGCACATTATTTCCTAATCTTAAGGGAAGATTAGGCAAAGCAAGCTTTTAGCTTGTGTATGGAAATTTTCCTCTACGGCAGGCTTTCTCCCCTTGGTAAAAAAAAAAAAAAAGGAAAAAAACTGATTTTCATCCCCAGTAACCTTAAAACAAGTCAGACAGCAACAACTTGTTAATACCCACTTGTTTATTTACTATGTATATTTTGGCCCTTAATGGATCATAAATCAAATGATCACTTGATACTGGAGGAAGGACCAAACTGGAAAAACCATTCGGATTTGTTTACCTTATCTCTGGTAGTATAATAAAGTATTCATTTGAAACAGATGAAATTGCTGACATTGAATCGCTTTTAGCTCCCTAGCTGGCAATTTCACACTGGTCAACCAATAGTGGAGCCCACTGGTCATATCTGGTGGAGAAGAGAGCAAGTGGGAGACAAACCTTTTGGCTTTGACTCGATTGCCTTGGGAGAGACCAAACTGGTTCTGTTCTGATAGAGTACAAGTTGTCTTCCTGCCTGGAGGAAGGGGCTGGGGGTGGGAGTAGGGGCACTGTGAAGAACCACACTCTGGTCCCAGTCTGAGGTAGCAGCAGTTAAATGACGCATACCCACCAGCAAATGTCTTTGAGGAGCACGGGGGGCTCAGTCAGTTAAGCATCTGACTCTTGATTTCAGCTCAGGTCAAGATCTCAGGGTCCTGAGATCCAGGCCCACATCTGCTCAGCGGAGAGTCTGCTTGCAAAATTCTCTCCTTCTCCCTCTGGCCCTCCCCGCCTCATACACATACTCTCTCTAAAATAAATAAATAAATCTAAAAAAAAAAAAAGGCAATGTCTTTGAGACACCACTCTACCCCTTCGGTTCTCTGTGCCTAGGAAAGGTAAGACCCCAGTAGGCATCAGGGTCCCAGGAGGAACCCCTTCACACCACATCCATTTTGAGCAGCCTCCATCCTAAGAGACAACACCCCCAGACCTCAACCGTGCAGCTGCTGATCAGGGTTTGGGGGGCTGGACAATTAATGCCACTTCTCTCTTCCTTTGGTTGGTATTTAGCCAGACAAAAAGTATGTATAAATTTGACAGTAAATGGCTGAAGCCCCAACAGTGACGCAGAGGCAAATCCAAGGAAACAGATAAGCAGGTGATACTTTATTTGTTCCCTCAACAGACACCTTGCCCGGACTGGGGCTCAGATTTTGCAGACAAAGAACCACACGGAGGTCCGTAAGTCAGGGAGGTTTTTTTGCTGTGAGTACCCAGAGCTCCGGGATGCTCTGTCCTGAATATGCCTGCCTGCCCCCTTCTGACCAAGCACAAGTGACTGGCAGGGAGAGGTCAGCACAGCACCGTGGATGGGGGCCCCTGAAGGGGAGTAGACGCGTGCATGGTGAGTGCATGGGTAGCTGTGCACGTGTGTTTGGAAGATCTGTGATTCTGTGCTTGTGAATCACAATGAGAGGGCAAGTCCAAGTTTGCATGAGCCAGCATGTGAGCTGAGAATGCGGGCGAGTGCTGGTGTGTGCGTGTGTGTGGATACATATGTGGGTCTACGTGAGCGTGGCACTTCCGGTGAAGGAGGAGAGGGGAAGGGGCGCCTGCTGACTGTGGGCCATGAGACACCCCCCTGGGAGGTCCCTGTGAGTCACAAATCCTGCAGAGTTAATGGGCAGCCCCTTACTTGGTAGACCCCAGGGCTGCTACTGCTCCCGTGGGTGGGAACCAGGGTTGATTTACTCTGTGATTTACTAGCCCCAGGGCTAGTCCGTCTGGGTCCCACTCTCATACAGCTTGTGAAATTCTCCTCCCATTTCTTGGCGCCCCAAGACACACTCCTCTGCAGACCAGCTCCATCGGCATGTCCCTGCCTGGTTTGCGGGGGGGAGGGGGGCGGATGAAGCTGTCACCTTCCAGAAAGCTGCCTACACATATTGCTGTATCATTGGACCGAGCACAAGAACCGGGTAGAGGGGTGACCTCGCCTATCTCCCTAGTCACTGACAGGTGGCCGTTTCCAGAAAACTCTCATCAGAGCTCTAGTCAGTTTGAAGGAGCAAGGATACAGGTCTTTTTCCTTTGGAGGAATAAACAACACTGGACATCCCCACCCCCC